>CM053588.1:152414732-152437720 GCA_028646515.1 Pseudochirops corinnae | reverse complement strand
TTTTTAGCTCTGTGGAATTCTGGTTCCAGAGGGGAAAGCTCTGTCCCAAATCGCTGGGGTTTTTGTAGCTGCCGGAGCTATTAGGAGGCTGCCGTTTTTTGCAGCCCCCACCAGCTTTGGCTCACTGAAAATGCACCCCAGGACCACCACCCAAGACCACGATGCAGATCCAGGCCGCTCAACACAAAAGCACTTTGCCTCTGAATGAATCACTTGGCCTCCCTGAAGTCTGCAGGCCAGGAGCTCTGAAGAAGTCACATGAAGGCAGCTGCAGGGCTGCTGCTTCTGCCGCTTCCTTGCCCTGGAGGCAGTTTGACCGGACTGCTTTTCTCCCCCAAATTTAGCTGAATTCCACTGACCTTTCACTTTGTCCTTGTTTGTTATGGCTTGATAATTCTGGAAACTGTCACAGCTACTGCTGATCCATTCTCCTGAAGGCTTCAGCTGCAGCTTGTCCTGGTTGGCCGGGGTCAAGCCAGGGTTTCAGGCTGGGTTGGTTGCAGCTCCCAGCGTGTTGCAATGAGCCCTTCCTGCTGAGCTGCCTTCAGCAAGAGATGTGTTTTTCTGTATTTTTGTGAGTTTTGGAGCCCTAAAATTTGTTTAGAGTCATATTTTATGGGTATTTGAGGTGGCTATGTGGGAGCTGCAGAACCTTGTTGCTTCTACGCCACCATCTTGGCTCTGCCCCCCCTGTTACCATCTTGCAATTCAGACAGCTCAAATCTCTTGGGCTCATTGTCACTATCCTCAGATGATAGATTGCCTTGGTGGAGACCAGCACTAGGACACATCTCACCTGTTTGGGGGTACTTGCCTTTCCTCATTGCCTTGTCCCTTCCATCTTAAAGACAGGTAGATGGTGCTGTGGATAGAGCATTGGGTCTATCAAGAAGACCCTAATTTAAATTACTGGGTTTGTGACCCTGGGCAAGTCATTTAACCTTTGTCTGCCTGTATTTCCTCAACTGTAAAATGGGGATAATAATTGTACCTATCTCACAGGATTATTGTGAGGATTAAATGAAATTTAAAAAGGGTAAAAATGTCTCCTGCGAAGTGCCTAGCATATGGCAGGCACAGAAAATTTTTATTCCCTATTCTGTTCTTTCAACCAGTGAAAACTCACATTAGGGATAAATTCAGTCATACTAAGAAATTGTACCTGAATACATTACCCACAAACCACTGAGGCTCAGATCACTTAAACAGCTCCTGGATTGGCACCTGAATCCCACCCCCAAACACCTACCCCACCAACACATACATCAATCACACACTCCTTCTGTATGAGCCACAACTGGCTGTCAAAAGCCTGATTACATCCTGCCCATTATTCAGCATTGTCGTGGCAGTATCCCATATCCTATGAAGATTCTGCATTTCAAACAGCTGCTTATACTCACACAAGCCCACTCACTTACTCAGATCCTTTGCCTTAGATATTCTGTTTTCCTGTGGGGAAGACTGATTGCCTGGGACTCAGGATTGCGTCATTCAAACAGCTCATTTTGCCAGGATTTGTCATCTCGATCCCTAGGTGCTACAATCCCTCTGTGGGGATCTTCTCATTGACTGGCTACCAGACTGTGGGTGCCCATTTCCATGAGAGGAACCTTCTCATTCTCTCACAGATTAAGGGTAACTGTAGGACCAAACCTACATCTACATCTAGACAGCTCACAAACCAACGAGAATCTGTACCCTTCAATTACCTGGAGAGTCACACACACACACACACACACACACACACACACACACACACACACACATACCCGAAGATGTTCCCTGACTCAAATTCTGTCAGCTTCCACACAATCTCGTTCTATTCTAATCACTCCTCTCTCTCATCGGAGACTCTACTACTGTTAACTCACTCCACAAATTTAGACTCTTCTGTAAGCTGAACAGTCCACCTCCACAAAGGGCCCATGTTGCCAGGTTGAGAAACCCAAAGGAAGGTAGACAGCTGTACAGGCAGGAGGCTGATTTCTTGCAGCTGTCTACAATCCCTAATGATCTCCCAAGGCTGGAAGAAAGCCATAAGAAGCCCTCCAGAGGCTGCTGATCATTTAGTGTGTTTTGGCATCAGGGCAAGAACCAGATCCTGCATATACTTGTGACAAATTATGAAGCAGCTATTGAATAGATGAAGTAGAAACTGGGCATGTTTGTGATGGAGCTCTGTGGGGTGTGTGTGTGAGTGTGTGTGTGTGTGTGTGTGTGTGTGTGTGTATTGGGAAGAGGAGAAGGGAAGAGAAAGAAAAATTAGTGATGCAACTATATGAAAGCCAAGTATGAGTGTGTGTGTGTATTTGTGTACGAGTAACAGGATCCCAGAGGGATAAGGACCATGTGAGAATTGATAGTTTCAAATATACTGTAGTAGTGTCTGTGCCTGAACCTTCCAGATGATGGAGGGATGTGAGGATAAGGGCTTACTCTGGATGTAGGTATTTCCTTCCTGTGTGTCTGGCTAGAAAGAAAAGGAATGAGCCCTGGGCACCATGCCCTATCATGAAGTAATTCCAATCAGGAAGCAATAATTGGTCAGAACTGATCTCATATCATTCATCTAAATTGATATTTTCTGAGTCTCCTATGGTCTCAGCGACAAAAAGAGACTACTCAGTTGAGCCAAGTCAAGCTGAGAAGCATTTGGCCAATGTTGACTTTATGGTAGGCACTATGTTAAACTCTGGGAATCTGAAGAAAATCACATAAATATTTTTCTACCTTCCATATATATCTAGCCCTGAATCACAGTTATCATAGTCATTAGACAAAGTAAATCAATCAATTAACAAGTACGTATTAGGAGTTTATTATTGACCAGGCACTGTGCTAAGTGCTGGGGATACAAAGACAGGGAAAAAAAAAAAAACAATGCCTGCTCTCAAGGAGCTTCCAATCTAATCTAATCGGGGAGACAAGCAAACAACTTCATACATATGAAACATAAACAGTGTAAAGGAGAGGAAATTGTGTGTACATGCAAGAAGACCAGGAGCTCGGCGTGTGTGCTGAAGAGTGGTAAACACGAGTGGGGCCATATCATAATAATTACTGGCATTATCACAGTGTCCTGGCAGCGTTTCCACAGCCCCGGGAGGGGCTGCATAAACGCAGCATGTTCCTTGTGTAACTGTCTGCTTCCTCCAGGGTTCTCAACCTAACATAGGGGGTGAAGGAAGGAAAGTGAAGTCCAGCCAGGGCTGCTGTGCCGGGATGGGGGATAAAGCAGGAATCAAAGGACCGATCTACCTTTGGACAGGCATGGTATAAGACACGTTGCTGTATATGGCCAATGAGAGAATTCATTTTGCTTCACTGTGTGTGTTTGTTACAAGAAAATTTTTTTCTTGTCTCTTTTTTTAAAATGAGATACAGGAGTGGGAGTGGGACAAAACAGATTTCTGTTCATTAAAAACAAACAACATAACCACTTTAAAATGTGGAGACTGGGTGAGCTACAAGTGCAATGTTGCGTGCACTTCCAAATGAGATCATTGTACTGTTAGGTTTTCATAACTTTTATTTTGTTGCAAGATACTTCTCATGAAATGGGAGTAATCTAGCAATATTTATTAGTTTTTGTAAAAATAAAAGATGTCAATAAAACTCAAAATAGTAAAACAAAGAAAAATTTAGGAGAATTAAGTAGTGGGAAATTTGGGAGCATAAGAGAGTATGATCAGAGATGGGGAGCTCAGAGTTAAGAGTAGAAGTTTGGATGATGGCAAAATCTAATGTGGGACCATGAGAGGTAATGGAAGTTGAAGAAAATGATAAACTGGGAGTCTAGTATAGAATATTGAAGTCACCAAAGATTAAGGGCAGGGTCTGGAGTGGATAGTAATGTTGGGATGTACTAAAGTCATTGTGGAAGGAGGAAGAGAGACCTGGAGCTTAGCAGATGACAGCAATAAGCACCTGGATCAGATCTTGCAATCTAATTATATGAATTTCAAAGTTTGTATACACCTCCTGACCATGAGTTTGGTGATGCCAGAGCTCATCTCACATATAATAGTAATAGACAGTAATAGCAATATTATTGTAAAAACAACTTTGAGTGAATAAGTCATTTTAACTATTATAGATACCCAAATTAATTGTCCAAAGGACATATGAAGAAAGACACTATCTGCATCCAGAGAAAGAACTGATAAATAGAAATATGTATAGAATGGTTTTAAACACACACACACACACACACACACACATTTGTGTCTAATGGTAGCCATCACTAAAGTGGGGGGAGGTAAGAAAAAAAGAAAAAAAAGAAATTTACGTGATAACTTTATTAAAGATTTGAAAGGAATAGCAAGGTATACATAATAGATTTGCAATTTCATGTGCAATTATCTTTTTTATTACACTATGTTATGGAAATGCTCATTTTATTTCTTAAGTTCAGAATAAAATATTTTTAAAAAGGAAATAAGTCATTGAGGAAACAAGAAACAAAGTAATAGATAATAGTGTAATTTTAAGATCCCTAATTAGCTAATCTTAATGAAAATCTTAATGAAGAAGCATAGTGTAGTAGAAAGAATGTTGGATTTGGAGCCCAAAGTATCAGAAAGCAAATTCAACTCCCTTTTCTGCCACTTCTTAGCTGAGAGGCAGCACAGTATATTGGACAGAGAATTGGTCTTGAAACTAGGAAGACTTGGTCAAGACCTGCCATTGACACATATTGGTCTTGTGAACCTGGGGAAGACACTTAACCTCTCAGTATTCTAGGCAGCACACAATTTCAGAGAAATTGTTGAACTGAATTGGTAGAGGGAGTTTCATTACCTAACAGTTCCTGTGTCTAGAGACACTGGAATCTCAGGTCCAGTCCCTATCCTTTATGCCACTTATTAGCTGTGTGGCAAGTCATTCCACTTTTTGGGGCCTTAGTTTTTATATGTGTATATATATATATAAACATATTGATATAGATGCATATCTATATATCCATATCCATCCATCTATCCATCGATCTATTTATCTATCTATCCATCTATCTATCTATCTATCTATCAACTATCTATATCAGCCGTTCTCAACCTGTGGGTTCTATTCAATTTGTAACAATGAAATTACATCCTGCATATGAGATAGATTCATAACAGTAGCAAAATTATAGTTATGAAGTAGCATCAAAAATAATTTTATGGTTGGGGGTCACCACAACATGAGGAACTGTATTAAAGGATTGTAGCATTAGGAAAGTTGAAAACCACTGATCTATATCAATATTGATATGTATATATCTATATCTATAGTTATTCTTTCCACATGACAACTTTCTCCATCATGATTTTGATACATCATGGATCAGCAAAATAAATTAATTGGGGATTTTTTGGGAGTTTTTCAGAAGCATAAGATGATATACAAAGGCTAACATATGACACAGGAAAAGTTTAGAAAATCAGAAATGTACAAAATATATGTATCATATTGTGTAATATCAAGAAAACAGAGAAGGAAATCCAGAAAGCTGGAAGATTTCTTCCCTGGTACAAAGAGAGAGCTAAAAATTTTACTTGGATTTTTCAGATTGCAGGGGCACCATGGCCCTAACCCCTGTGAACCTCGAGGGATAACTATATATAGATATATATCAAATTGTATATACACATATATGAAGTCATATGTGTGTATATATGTTTGCATATATGCATGCATCTATCCATCTAATTAAATCTTTTCGTTTCATGATTGCCAAGGTTTCCTCTAGCTCTAACATTCTGTGATTAGGCTATAAGCACTTGAAGGACAAAGACTATCTTATTTCATCTGCATACTCCCAGTGATAATCAAAATGGTTTTCATATGGGGAATTCAATTCATGTTTATTGAGATGAATTGAAATGAATTGAACTGACAGCTTAGGTATTAAAGGTAAGGCTGGTCAGACATGTGCCAAAAGTGGGGGAGAGGGGTGAGGAAATGAAAGTGGGAGGGCATCAAAGAGAAAGCAAATCTACTCTTGTCCAATGCCAAATCTCTCTTTTTTTTTTTATTCAACTTGAGTTGTTCTCTGCATCCCATAGCTTCTTATAAAGAGATTAATCCAGCTGTTTGGTTTTGGTATGTTTTCAGTTTTATTAGAACAAATCAATCTTTTTTTTTTTTTCCTTCTTGGCAATCAAAGGAGTGATAGCATTTTCAAAGTCCTCTGATTCTTCAACATGAAAATCAGGTTGGCCTCCTTAGTACCAACCTTTTATGATTACTGTCATCACCATAGAATCATAGACCTACAGAGGGCTCTGAGAGATCATTTGGTTCAATTCCCTGCCTCTCAGTAAGATACATTTCTAAACAAACAACTTAAAAAATTGTGGCTTTTAAAGTTTCTATGAGGAGTCAGGAAGGATCGAATTGAAAAACTGCTAGTAGAGAAGAGAAATTAAGACATAAACAGAATGGTACAATTTAGACAACATGTACTATAGGCTTATGAATGGTGGTGAGACCAATTTTCATTGCAGTGGGGGCTACTAGCTAAGTGGTGCAGTGGTTCAGAATGCTGAATTCAAACTAGACTTCAGACGGTTCCTAACTTTGTAAGTCCTGGGAAGTCACTTAAACTTTGTCAATTTCAGAGTTGTTGTAATTTGCATTTCTGTAATCAATAGTGATTCAGAACATTTTCTCATATGACTATAGCTTTGATTTCTTCTTCTGAAAACTGCCTTTTTATATATCCTTTGGCCATTTGTCAGTTGATGAATGACTTATATTTTTATAAATTTGACTCAGTTCTCTATGACAAATGAGGCCTTTATCAGAGAAATTTTATGCAAATGTCACCCCCTTCCTCCACCCTAGTTTACCGGCTAATATGACAAAAAAGGAAAATGACAAATGTTGGAGGGGATATGGAAAAATATCGCCAATCCATTGTTGGTGGTATCCAACAATTCTGGAGAACAATTTAGAATTATTCCCAAAGGGCTATAAAACCATGCATATCCTTAAGCCAGCAGCATGACTACTAGGTCTGTATTCCAAGGAGATCAAAGGAAAAGGAAAAGGACCTATTTTTACAAAAATATTTATAGTGGCTCTTTTTGTGGTGACAAAGAATTAGGAATTGAGAGAATGTCCATCAATTGGGAAATGGCTAAACAAGTTGTGGTAAATGATTGTGATGGAATACTATTATGCTACAAAAAATCATGAGCAAGAGGCTTTCAAAAACGCCTGGGAAGGCTTATATGAGCAAAGCGAAATGAGCAGAATCAGAAGAACGCTGTACACAGTACCAGAAATATGTTATAACGATCAACTGTGAATGATTTAGATACTCTCAGCAATACAATCATCTAAGACAATTCTGAAGGACTTAAGATGAAAAATGCTATCTACCTCCAGAGAAAGAAATGATGACATATGAAATGCAGATTGAAGTATACTATTTTTAAACATTATTCTTTTTTTGGTCTGTTTTTTTCCAACATGGCTAATATGGAAATGTTTCACATGAATGTACATGCATAATCTATATTAAATTCCTTGCTTTCTCAAGGAGGAGGGAGAGAATTTGGAAATCAAAATTAAAAAAACCAAATGTTTATGTGTAATTGAGAAAAAATAAAATAAAAATTAAATGCTTTTTAAATAAATAATATGACCTTAAATTTCCAGAGAATCAAAGAAAGAGAGAAAGAATAATTAGCTGAAAAGGATAATAATATTTTTAAATGATAAAGCATTTATTAGGCACTTAATACATGCATAATACTATGCTAAGTTCTGGGAATACAAATAGAGAAGCAGAGACAGTCCCTTTTCTCCAGGAGTGTACATTCTAACAAGGTCAGACAGTGGATTTAGAAGGTTTCAGCTACAAGTCAGATGGAAAGGTCCCATGTTGTTTAGGTTTCAGTAGCAAAGCAGATGTTAATGCTTCTTCTTTAATGTCATTCCCACAGACAAAACCACATATGTTTCTGATGTCAAACTATTTGGCCGTGTCCAAGTTGGAGGCAAGAACTCTTTTCTATGTTTTCAGTAGCTTTGGCTGCTGAGGGACTAGGGGCTACAACATCTTCAGAAACAGTTGCCAGGTTTGCTGGCACAACCACAGGGTTGCTCCCATGGTTATGACTCTGGGGTTGAGTAAGTGGGTAGGGCGACTGATAATCTATGCTTTCTCTGCATTGTTAATAGTATAACAGAATCATAGGGCTATTCCTTTGTTCCATCATTGGCACCATTGCTCATGCCCAGGATCTCTCTTGCCTTTTCTTTCTCTTACCTTCTTCACCATCTATAGTATATCTTTAGAAATATTGCTGCTGTATTTTGAAAGAAGCTGCAAATGATATTTGTGGCTATGACATACTACTGAATTTTAAACCTACACAAAAGCTATGTAGTTGGATATCAGTAAAATATTCACAGGCAAGTTACCCTTCAAATGAATAGTTCTTTATTGTTGTCAGACTACTCTGTATTAACATTAGCTGCCAGAGTTTTATGGTGAAAATGAGTAGTGTGTGTGGTTTGTACTGAAGTGATATATAATACCATTTGCAGAAGAGAGATTTATCTATGTATGTATGAGATAGATGAGAATTATTGAGATGTCACAATAACTCAGCCTGGTTGAGTCCTGTTGTTGAGCATGAGATGGCTTATTGAGAGCTTGGAAATCTAATTATTATTATTATAAGGAATTACCCTTATATGCCAACAATCTGTGTAAGGGAAATGTCAATAGTCTGTAGCATCCTTTTAATCAATATCTTTATAAGAAAGTATGATAACATCTTACCACATGATAGAGGTAAATGTAGACCCATTGTGATAAATTATAATGTCTGACAATCCATGTGTTGCAGATATAAGTACACTATCCCTGTATGTCATTTTAATATGGAGCAGGTTAATGATGGCAAAGACAGAAAAATATTTTTGCATAACAAAAGATATCAACTGTTAGAGGATGTAAGACATTGATACTGCTACAGGCAAACATTTTAATGCATTAAATAAGTGGGAAAATAACTTTTAATTATAAGAACTGCCAATATTTATATATGAAGAAACAGCTTTCATATGAGATTTGAGGAGTTTTGAAAAGAAAATGAATTGTGGTGTAAATGTAAGGACTCAAATCATGTTATGAACAATGTAGAAAATGTCTCAGTCATGCACAAATAGTTTGATGCTTTGGAGTAAAAGAAATGTGAGTTTAAAGAAATATAGGACCCCCAAATGACATGTTGGGCCATATTGAAGGATTAGAGTCACAGGGGATTATGGTACATTAGCTTATTTAAATATAAATGTTTCTGACTAAAGAGGGCAAAACAAAACAACAAAAAAGGGAAATCATAGACATTTGGAGACTGAGATATGGTTTTAAAAGGCTGATCAATTTGATAGGGGGGAATTTGAGGAGTTGTAATTGTGAAGTCAATAACTATCTATTTTAAGTGAGAGACAATCATTTGCAGAGTTAGCAGGCTCTCAGTTAAGCCATTAGAGACATAGGAACTGGAAAGAAGAACATGAAAGAAGATCCTGACTTAAAAACTTGAAGAGAAAAATTGAAAAGGAAGGAAAGTGTGGAGGTGAAAGCTGTTCTGTTGGAGTGCGGGTAGTTAAAAGCAGTCAGGCTTTTAACAGAAAGGCTTTAGTTAATGATTCCTGATTGGTGTGAGAGAGAATTGATTTCATTGGCCAAGAGCCTTAGTGAAAGCTGTTGTCTTTCAGCATCTGCTAAAATTGGAGCAAGAAACTTGGATCTCTGACTTGAAAAAGAAAAACAGAGAAGTCTTTGTAGTGACTTTCTAATCTGTTTTGTGGTCTAGATTTATTTGCCTGGTTTAAACAGTTAACTTTTAAGGAGACCTCTGACTAAATAGCCATAACTCCCATAAATCTACTCCAGCAAAAACCTGATATTTGTACCAGACTGAATCATTGATGAAGACTGCTAATGAGAAACTACTGTAAATGGTTACAGGATAAATTCATCAAAAGACAGAAGACACTAGCATCCAGGGGCATCAGAAAAGACTACCAGGATAGAAGGATATTGGAGATGGATATCTCAGAGCTGCATAAAAACACAGAAACCTATAGGCAATGGGAAATCGAGCTTTCAGCAAAGCTTGTGCTAGAATAGGTAAACAAGCTTGCAACTTTCTAGCATGATGGTCCAGAGAGACCTGTAACCTGCAAGACTCTGCATTCAGAGGCAGCAAGATAGAAGAGTCCTCCACCCACCCTAAGAAAGACCTGAAGAGATCATAAAGCCTCAGGATAGGGACCCTGGAAACCCTGGTGAGCAACTGTGAGTAGAATGGCATGGCAAATCTTGTCCAGGAAAATCCAGGACCAAGGATTCTGAAGTCCCTAATACTGTCTTGAGATGTCAGGAAAGCCCTGAAGATTCAAGGCTCTGAACCTCACAGATCCATAGGGGGCATAAAACTAGGTGATGGAGGTCAAACTGAACATCCTTCCCAAAAATATAGCAAGGGTTGGTGCCTAGCCCCAGTACGGAGCCCCGTCAGGTGGAGAGATGAGTAAATCAAAGAAAATATTTAAAAAATTATTGGAGATTTAGAGATCCACAAAAAAGGAGCAAGTGATTGTATAATAATTTCAAGCAATGACTCAAAGGAAAAATTTTACAGATGAGGAAACTGAGGTCACAAGGTTGTGACTTGCCCAAGATAATATCAGGAAACTTGAACTCAGGACTCTTGATTCTAAAAATATATCTTATTCCAGTAAACCATGCTACTGGACACTTGTTTTTGCCTTTCTTTGTATCCCTAGCACTTGTCACAATGCCTGACAGATAGTAAATGCTTAACAAATGTTGACTGGCTGGCTGATTAATTTTTTTCTGTAACTAAAAACATGTGTTCATAAAATTTCCTGCTTTTGGGTCTAGGTTATACTCAATGGCCAAGTCTTCTATCCTTTCTAACTCAGAGAGCTCTGTGATTCACTGAAATTGCAGTTATGATTAAGCAAATAGAGATGAATCAAGAAGTTGTTTGGGGGGGGGATAATGCTCCTATAAGAGCTAGCATGTTAGACTGGATAGAAAACCAGACTTCAGATCCTGCCTCTGACACTTACTAGCTGTGTGACTCTGGATAAATCAGGTAGACTCTCTCAGATGTAGTTTCATCATCTGTAAAATGAGGAGGTTTGACTCTCTGGCCTCTAAGGAGCCTTCAGCTTCAAATCTGTGATCCTATAATCTATGATCCTAAATGTCATTGAGATATTGATTGATCAGAAGCCTTTCAATCTGTTTTCTTGAATGGATTCAAAACAAAACTAAATTTGAATTAATTACCTCATCCACAACTGGACTGGAGCCTGGCATGAACCAGGGACTGTTTTCTCAAGCCTGTTTGGCTTTGTCATCATTTTTATTAGCCAGTTGGGGGATTTGGAAGAGCAAAAGGAAGAGAGGATCCCTCTTACAGAACAAACCTGTGGAGGTCTATTGTATTTAGGATGAAAAATCCCAGTAGAGAGCAGGGCTTGGTTGCTAGGAGACCACACACTCCTCTAGACTCAGGCAGGACTGACCGTAATTGGAATCACACCACTGTATCAAGCAGTCCCCTCCCTCGCACTGGGGATACCCCCTGGGCCTGCCTTCTGCCAACATCTGCCAGCTTGTGCTTTAACTCAGTCTTGCCCTCATCCCACTGGTGGGTCAGTGTAGCAGGTGACATATAGACACTGTGCTTCACGTGGAAATTGGAGCACATGCAATTACCACCATCTTTTGCTCCATGTTGGTTGCTAGTACCTCCATTTAGAAGCATCCATTCCTTTTCTCGCTCTTCACAATGCCTAGGTTGCTTCTCTCCACCAAATCCCATAACCCTTCACAGCTAAATGGAACTTTTAACTCTCTCCTTTACTTCTTGGCCCTTCCCCTCCCTACCTCCTGTCCAATGGCTCTGCTGTCTCCTGTGTCTTTTCTTTTTCTTTGCTCATTCCTTCCATACTGCTCATGTTCTTAACTCACCAGTCTATTGTTAGTCTCTCCTGCTCACAGCTTATACTTGTGTGACCATGGGCAAGACATTTAAGCAATCTAGGATCACAGTTCTAGAGCGATAAGAGAACTCAGAGACCACCTAGTTCAACTTCATTTTACAGATAGGGGAACTAAAACCCAGGGGACCTGTTCAAGGTCTCATAGGCAGTATTTTTTGAGGGGGGAAAGTAGGTCAATTGGGGTTAAGTGACTTACCCAATGTCACATAGCTAGTTAAGTATCGAGTATCTGAGGCCGGATTTGAACTCAGATCCTCCTGACTCCAGGGCCTGTGTTCTATTCACTGCTCCACCTAGCTGCCCTGGTAGTGTTCTATTCACTGCTCCACCTAGCTGCCTTGGTAGTAAGTATTAATAGTTAGATTTGAACCCAAGTCCTCTGACTCCAGAAACATTACTCTTTCCTCTGTAACCCACTGCCCCCTTAGTTTCCTCCTTTATAAAATAATAGGGAAGGGAAGAAGCATTTATTAAGCACTTAATGTGTACCAGGCACTGTGTTAAGCACTTTACACATATTATCTCATTTGACCCTCACAACAACCCTGGAAGGTAGGTGCTGTCACCATTTTTATAGGCGAGGAAACTAAAACAAATAGAGTTTAAGTGATTTGCCCAGGGTCAAGAAGCTAGTAAGCTTCTGATTCTGGATTTGAACTCAGGTCTTCCTGATTCTAGTCTAGTGTTCCATCTATTGCACCACCTGGACATAATAATACTTGTAACTGACCTACCTCACAGGACTAGTGTGAGGGAAGTGATTTGAAGAGTGCAAAGTGTTATATGAATGACTTTTATTATTATTATCAGATCTGAATTGGATCTTGGACATGATCTAATTGAAGTCCTTCATTTTGCAGTGACTTCCTCAAAATCACATAGCTTCCTTCTTTATACAGGCTCTCACTTTCCTACACCAGGAATCCTGTCCTCACTTCAGTATTTTTAGCATGCTTTCTTCCCTCCTTCCTTAAATGCCTACTTCAACAAATCCTTTCTCAAAGAGAGGGAACAGGAGGTTAAGGATACAGCACTTGTTAAGGTTTAACTCTTTCTAAAAGCAGGAAGGATGGGAAAATTCTCAGGAGATCAAAACACTGAGCAGATTTTGGAGGGTCTTAGACTGTTGCTACTCCAATATCCCCACTTGTAAAAATACCAAAAGTCTATGCTTTCCCCCAAGCCTCCTAAGAGCCTCCTGAAGTCTCTGTTCGACACAATTTTTTTTCATTGACTGCTTTGTTTCCCAATATATCCTCCTCCTCCCCCATTTCTAGCCATCGAGAGAGAGAGAGAGAGAGAGAGAGAGAGAGAGAGAGAGAGAGAGAGAGAGAAGGAGAGAGAAAGGGAGAGAGAGGGATAAAGAGAGAGAGACAGAGAGAGACAGAGAGAGACAGAGAGAGAGAGACAGAGAGAGGGAGAGAGAGAGATGGAGAAAGAGAGAGAAGGAGAGAGAGAAGGAGAGAGAGAGGGAGAGAGGGAGAGAGGGAAAGAGAGAGAAGGAGAGAGAGATAGGGAGAGAGAGAGAAGGAGAGGGAGAGGGAGAGAGAAAGGGAGAAAGAGAGAGAGAGAAGAGAGAGTGCACAGCTCAGCAAACCCAACCAACACAATAAGTCTGATAATGTCTGCAATATTCTATAAGTTTGTGTAATGGCTCCTCTGCAAAGAGGGCAGGGAGGGTTGCTGGGTATTTTCACCTTGTCTCTTATCATGTCATCCTTAATACCCCAATGTTCTAGCAACACTTAGCTTTGCATTTATTTTCTAGCCCTAATCAGAGTTTACTGTTTAAGACAAAGAGGAGATGAGTGTCCAGTAAGAGGCTGGCTATGAGAAACTGCAGAAAAATTGTATGAGATAAGCAATTCAATTCAATTCCATCCAACATGCATTTTTAAAATGCCTCCTTCCTACTGTATAAGGCCGAGGAACACAAAAGACAATCCAAGAAGAAACCATCCCTATCCTCAGAGAACATATCTAAAGAGATGAGTGCGGGGAGTCTCAGCTTGTGCAGAAAACAGTCAATGTAAAATAAATACAAGGTTAGTTCTGGGTGGGGGTGGGGAATGTTCTGGGCAATAATAACCAGGGAAATTGGGAAACAGCTGACCTGGGCTTGTTGCGTTTTTTTTTTTTTTTGACTAAAAAGAAATTAGGACCAACAACAAAAAAAATGCAAGCACAGTCTGTTTAAAGGAAGCATCAGGGCATAGTCTATAGAATATTTGTCTCCCATTGCACAGTTACTTTTGACTGCTCTATATTAATCGTTTGTGCAAAGTAGCAGCTACGGTGGATGGAGTGCCAGGCCTGGAGTCAGGAAGACTCATCTTCCTGAATTCAAATCCAGCTTCAGATACTTACTGGCTATGTGACCCTGGGCAAGTCACTTAACCCTGTTTGCCTCAGTTTCCTCATCTGAAAAATGGGCTGTAGAAGGAAATGGCAAACCACTCCAGAACCTTTGCCAAGAAAATCCCAAATGGGGTCATGAAAAGGAGGACATGACTAAAAAAAAAAAACAAAACCTGTTTAGGTTTAAGAGGAATGAAGTGGAGTACCTAGAATATACCATATGGTCAGATGACAGTGAACAAATAAGAGGACTTGTAGAAGATGATGGGCGTTTTGCAAAGCCAGGCAAGGAAACAGAAAGAAGCGGGTGCATCCAAGGCAAAGAGGAAGGGAAAGCAGAGAAAAATAACCATGGCACTCACTTAGCCATCCCTGCCAAGAGAGAGCAGAGGTGTCCACTAGTCATTAAGGACTATACATGTTTCAGTGCATTATAAGGCAATAAGCTGCTTGTGGTCTCTGACCTTGGCTCAGTGGGGTGCCCAGAGAGCTGAGGAAAGGAGTGAATAGGTTAATGAGGAGGACTGTTGCCTGCCAGCATGCTGCTGGGTCTCAGGATGCAATCTGGTGCACTTTCTTTGTATTCTCCAGGAAAGAAGTATCAGTTATGTGGGAGGGCTCTGTTCATGAGTTGTAAACTTCAGGGGCTTAGGGAAAAGCATCAAGAAAACAGGAGTCCTAGGGATCAGACCTATATCAACAGATGCAATTTGCCAAAGGACCCTTCCTACTGCATGCTGCATCTTGCTTACCCAGAGGGCAACTGTAGTGGTCTATATTGGGGCTGGACTTACTCTGGACCCAGGGAGAGGACCTTTTATTTGATCCCTTCCCCCCACAGCTTTGCATTTCCCTATTCTGCCATTATTGATTTCTGAATCAATTTACTAGCAAAAGGGCTTTCCAGGCCGCATCCTCTCTCTTCTGCCCTCTCCTATATTCTCTTACATTTTGGCTTCTTTCTAAATCAATCATTCAATCAATCAATTTACCAACAAGTACTTAGTAAGTACCTACTGTGTTCCAGGCACTATGTATATATTCGAGTAGCTGTTAGTAACAAGGATTGGGCCAAGACGTATGCTTTCTTGGGAATTCCTTGGTGAGAAAACACTCTACTTCAATGCAGGTGGGCACCTGTTATGCAACTTGAAATCTTAGAGAGTTGTCCAGAGCCCTAAGAGGACAAATCTCTTGTCCTGGATCACACAGTGAGAATGTCGAGAGAAAGACCTGAGCCTCGTTCTTCCTGGCTCTAAGGCTGGCTGTCTACCCATTGCTCTGCTGCTAAAAAGTGTTAATTTGGTATTAAACTTGCCAAAATATCTTTCATTTTATTAAGTTTTCTGCATTTAGAAAAAATTTTAGGTCCCGTTGTTATGAAGCATTATCCTGAGGAATATGGAATATAGCCAACATGAGATCAGCTTCTCATCCTGTAATCATGTGAGGAAGCCTTATGGTGTCATGGATATCCCTTTTGCCTTTGAGGGGACTGGGTGAACTTTTTAGTAACTATTTCATTGTGGGAGATGAAGGTGCTACCTTCCTTTTAGGTTCTTAATAAATGCATATTGATTAATAAGGAAACTGATCAATATATTGGTACTATATCTTCATAAGGGCTATGATAGCCCCTCAGAATGGGGTGGAGGGGAAGGCAGAGGTAATAATTTATAGTCCATAGGCTACACTTTGAAGAACACTTAACAAGACAATATGAGAGACACAATGGTGTACGAAGTACTAGACTCAGGAAGACCAGATGTTAAATTCCTCCCGTGACTTTTTTTTCTTTTAAATTTAGTATTTGATTTCCCCCTAATCATATGTAAAACAATTTTCAACATTCACTTTAAAAATTGAGTTCCAAATTCTCTCCCTCCCTCCCCACCCCACTACCTCCATTGAGAAGGCAAGCAATTTGATATAGGCTATATACACATGCAGTCACGCAAAACATATTTTTATATTAGTCATGCTGTAATAGAAAACATAGAGCAATATAAAAACCCAAGAAAAATAGAGAAAGTTTAAAAAAGTGTGCTTTGATCTGCATTTAGACTCCATCAGTTCTCTCTGTGAGGATGGACAGCATTTTTCATTGTAAGTCTTTCGCAGTTGTCTTGGATCATTGTGTTGCTGAGAATAGTTAAGTCACTCACTCCCTCCTGCGACTCTGTGCAAGTCACTTAACCACATCTGGAAAATGAGCACAGGGTCACCTAGAGATTTACCTGGACCAGGCTTGTGGTCCAGGTAAAGAGTAAGGTAAAGGTAAAGGTAAAGAGAGAAAATTCACAGAACTCTCCTTTCAAACTTTAAAGCTATACAAATGTCTGTCACTATTCTTACTTGGTCCCTGCATGGCACCATTCTAACTTGGTTATTAACAAATGACTGCCAAGCAAGATGCAACAATCGCTTTAATAAGAGGACTAGGGATCAAATCATTTTGCTGACTAGCTGTAGACAATGCCAAGGCTCCAAATACCCGTCCCTTGGTCTCCTGCTGTCACAAAGCCCCTGTTGGATCAGTATCCCGATTCCAGAGCTCCGCTGGTTAAGGGAATGAGGAGTTACCCCATGTCACCACTGGGAGGCACTCATGACTCACCTTTGTGCTAGTTGTTGATAACTCAGTACTTGGGATTCTAAAAGGGCTGGGAAAGAAGTGATGGTGAGTCAGTTTTCTCTCCTCTGCCTTTGGTTGTTTTAAAATGTACATTTTATTAAAAGGTACATGTAATTCCAGATGTCAACCCTCATAATTCATCAAGAGAGAATTAATAGTAATAATAATAAAGCAATAATAACCTTTATGCAGAGCTTTAAGATTTGCAAAGTGCTTTAAATAAATATATCATCTCTGGTACAATGGAAAGACTACTGGATTTGGAGGGACCAGACTTGAAATCTGGCTCCGCCATTCACAACCTGTGTGCTCTCGGGCAGGCCGCCTAACCAACTTTGTGCATTTTCTAACGCCTTCCATCTGTTACTTGTTTCCTATTTAAACTGTGCATAGCTTACTTTATCTATTTGTTTGCATCTTGTTTTCCCCACAAGCTCTTCAAGGGCAGGTGCTGAATTTTGCCCTTTTTTGTATCCTCAGAACAGCACAGTGCTGGGCATACAGTAGGTGCTTAATCAATGCTGATTGACTTTCTCTGACTGTTCCGCGTGGTTAGAATTCTCTCCTTCCTTATCCCTATCTCCTGATTTCCTTCAGGTCTCAGCTAAAATCCCACCTTTTCCAAGAAGCTTTTCCCTGCTCTCTTTAATTCTAGTGCCTTCCCTCTGGGGATCATCTCCAATTTATCCAACACATAGCTTGTTTGTACATTTTTTTTTTGCATGTTGTCTCCCCGCTTAGACTGTGAGCTCCTTGATCAGGGACTACTATCTTTTGCCTTTCTTTGCATCCCCAACATTTAGCACAGTGCCTAACTCTAGGCAGGTGCTTACTGAATGTTTTTTGACAGACAAGTTTTCTGGGCCTCAGTTTCTCATCTGCAAAATAAGGTGAGTCTAGACGACCTCTAAGGCACATTTATTCATTCAACAAGGATTTATTAAACATTAATATTAAATTATTAATTAATTTATTATTAATATATTATATTATGATATATAAAATATAATATATTAATTATTAATTAAATTATTAAAATATTAAATAAATATTAAAATTATTATTTAAAAGTCCCCTACCAGGCACTGGGGATACAACTTCAAATCCCCATGTTCAAGAAATCCCTAGTCTTCTGTAATAGCACATTCGCCCTTTCTTAAGTATTAGAGTTTGGCCTTGTCTTGTTCCATTTACAAGAAGCAGGTGATATTTTGAACCTCCCGGAGGCAACTGGAAGGGCCACCTCTGTACAGGGTCTAGAGAATAGGTAAAGTAGGTAACCACCTACAATACAACAGTCAAGAAAGTCATAAGGGGGACATCTCTGAATATTACATATGGAAATGTATGTGTTTTATTTCCCCTTCCCCCCAATTCTGTTGACCATGCTAAGTTGGAATTTATTGTAAATCAAGTGATAGGTGCTTTTAAAAGCCTCTGTTTGAAAGTAATGTATGCAATGCAAATTTTGAAGATTGGGGAAAAAGGGAGACATTTCATACCTTGCTTAGGGTTTCTCTGCCTTCAGATCCTGCCATGCCTAAGCTCTGGTCTTACAACACTGGGTTTCATAGGATCTTAAGATCATAGAATCAGAACTAGAAGAAAACTTAGAGACTGAGTCTAACTCCCTCATTTCACAGCTCAGGAAACTGAGGCACAAAGTGCCCTAGGTTCACATAACTAGGGCGTCCCTGAGACAGTGTTTGAACTCAGGTTCCATGTCTAGCTATACTTCCTAGATTCCTCAAGGTGGAATTTGTTTGAGGTGGATTAAAATTTTGCCCTTCCCAGGTATAGAAACAGCCCATAGGCAGGGATTCCACGCAAATTGTTTACTCTTTCCAGAGCTACTTCCTACAATCCTAGGTTGACCCATCAGCCAGAAGGCCTACTGAATGGAAGACTAATTCCAAGTTTGAACCTCTGAAGGTAGGAAGGAGGATCGTGATGGGACCTTCCTCAAACAGACTGAGCCCTAAAGCAAAGCTTCACATTGTTTGGGACAGAGACCACTACCCCCCCAAAATCAATACAAAAATGTAGATACCTGAAAGCAGAAATGAATTTATTGCTTTCTCATGAGAAAGGGTACAGCCCCTTGTTGCCCTAATGGCGTGGACCAGGAAAGTGCAAATTGATTCTGGAAAGCAAGGCCCTTTTATACTCTAACATGAGCCCCCCTTCCCCTTATCCCACTGGCTGGCCTTCAGGGGGCACAATCTATTCCAGTGAATCTTCCCCAATAACAAAGAACAAAGGACAAGAAAAGGCAGGAAGTTAGGTTGTCTTGCAAAGTGTGGTTTTACAAGGTCAGAGAGTAAACTGTGTTTCAATAATACAAAAACTATTAACTCTTTTGAGGAGACTTCACTTCTGAGCAATCATCTCTCACAACACTGACCCGAGATTTGCGACCCAGCAGGGGTGAGAGTATCCCATTAGTGCTGCCTGCCTGTAGTTGTATGCACTAAGATGTGTGTGTGACCCTTAAGGCTCCCTCATTCACTTACTCATTCACGCCGAGGGCCCCACTGTACTCTCAGTGGACTCCTCTGCTCATCCCCTGGATGTACCACCAGCACTTCCAACTCCTGACTCCCTTCCGAGGGGTACTAGGCTTTCACAAAGTCCATACAAAGATAATGTTGGTAGTCCTACTTTGGTAGGACCCTTACTAAGGTGACCATGTACTAAACCGTAGCTAGTAAGGCCCTCAGGGTAACCTCAGAATCTCCTTTGGGCTCTACTTTGAACTTCAGTAATAGGAAGAGTTCTGGTCCTGGGCTGAGAGCCTCCAAGCTGGATCCCAAGCTGGTGACCTTGGACAAGTAACAACTTCTCTGAAACTCAATTTCCTTATCTTACAGACGGTGATAATCATAATAACTTACATTTATCTAGTACTTGAGGTTTACAAAGCACTTTACAAATATTATCTCATTGTACCCTCACAACAACCCTGGGAAATAGGTGGTACTATTGTCCCCATTTTACAGATGAGGAACCTGTGGTTGCAAGTGGTTAAGTGACTTAGCCAAGATCACACAGATTGAAGGTAGGATTTGAGCAGGAGACCTCTTGACTCTAAGCTGAATATTCTCTCCACTGGGCCAGGTAGCTGCCTACTTCATAATGTTGTTATAAGTATCAAAGGAAATTATGTATGCAAGGTCCTTTGCAAGCTAGAAAATATCATGTAAATGTAAGATGCTGTTACAGCTAGATGCTCTACAGAATTCATTCACTTTATTATTTCATAAATGTTTTTAAGGGCTGCTGTGAGTGGAATATTACATGAAGTGCTGGAGGAGGTGTGAAGCTCAGATAAGATGAGGTATTGGCTCTTATGGGGCTTACAGCCTAGTGTGAAGAGCATGAATGTCATCTTCTTCTCTTACTCAAGGCCTATGGTGTGTGTGGAGTCCTGAGGACGCAGTAGACATAGCATCTTTCTCACTAAGCCTAACCATCAAATATTTAGAGCTAGGAGAGATAACAGAGCTGCCAAATACAGCCAGCTCATATGGAGGTAGGGAAATGGAATCTCAGAGAAGTGAAATTCCTTGAGTGTTAATAGGTGGCAGATCTAGGATTTCAACCCAGCTCCTCTGAATCCCAATCCAGAGTCCTTATTGCTTGTGACTTTTTGTTTTGTCCTCTCTACACTGCTATAGCAGATCCTACAGGGATTTCAGTAGAGTGCTACAGAAATATACTGAGTTGTGTTGAAGGCCTTTTCTTCCCTTGCCTCTCACTGATAAATAACAGAAGTACCCCCAAGAATGGGTTAGCGGGAATTTCCCAATAGATATCCCCCTATGCAGCAGATAGAGTCGGCCCAGGAGGTCCATAGCTATTCCATAACCATCCGACATTAGTCATGAGATTTAGAATTGGAGCATATCTTAGAAATCATCTATGGTGACTTATTTTGGCACAATAAGGAATGTTAACAAGAAACCACTGTACTCTCCAGTCTTCGCCAACATGATCCAACTGTTTTCTCACCTTTCATATCCTTCCACTTTGCTCCCCTTCTCTCCCTGCTGAGGTTCTCTATTTTGGGGATGGGACCAGGCAGACCATGTTTCATTCTCTGGACTTCGCCTCAGTCCCACCCCCTCCTCTCCACCCACCTGACCCCCAACTTTTCCCCTTTCGTGTGTTGCTTTCCTCCATTTTTTATAAATTTTTATTTTTTTTGCTTGTATTTGTAGCCCAAGCACTTAGCACAATACTCGTACATAGTAAGTGCTTAATAAATATTCATTGCCTGTCTTGCTTTCCTGGAGCAAATTTCCACTTGAGGAGCTCCCTTCTGGGAACTAACAAAACCACAAATACAGAGAGAGAGAGAAAGAGAGAGAGAGAGAGAGAGAGAGAGAGAGAGAGAGAGAGAGAGAGAGAAATGTGTTTTAAATCATGTTTACATGGAGGTCATGTTTGTACTCTCCCAAACAGTACATGTTTACCCAGTGGGAAGTGGTCTCATAGAAAATGAATAATTATTTGGCCTCAGACACTTAACTAGCCATGTGACCTTGGGCAAGTCACTTAACCCCAATTGCCCAGCCTTCGGCCCTCCAAAAAGAAAAAAAAAAGAAAATGAACAATTGATCCTTTCCTCATTTGTATTGTGTTCAATACAACCAATAAACTATCAGGCTCATGCCGTTTGATTGATTCCATGGAATTTTTTATCCTGTGATTTGCCAATCATGTTGCTGTTTAGAAGTTTAGAGATGTAAAGTTTTTTTGCAATTGGTTTGGGCTCACTACTACTGGAGTCTTCCCTCTATTGGAATCTGATTTTTGTTTTTTGCTTTTTGTAGGTGGGAAATGCATGGCAGTTGGGGTTGTGACTTGCCCAAGGTCACATGGCTAGTAAGTGTTAAGTGTCTGAGGCTGGATTTAAACTTAGGTCCTCCTGACTCCAGGACCAGTGCTCTATTCACTGTGCCACCTAGCCGCCCCATGGAGTCTGATTCTTTATCAAGGACAAGAGCCTGAAACACAAAGAAATCCACGAACTTGCTCATGCTCTTGTATCAGTTCAGTAATTGAGTTGATTTTGGAGCTCAGAGAGTTCCAGATGAAGTCAAGCCACTTTTCCACTCAGGGAATCCCTTTCTCTCTGCCTACTGAAAACCTACATGATGGGTGAATATGATTTTCAAGCTCCCATACATAAAATGATTCAAATCCAAAGCCTGGTGATAACATTGGGGGCAGCTGAAATGCCTCATCATTCCCAACCAAACTGTGTGCTATTTCATGGTGAAAGTAAAACAATCATTTAAGCTTTTCAGCATGCTTGAAAGGACTTATTAGGGAGAACAATCAGAAACAAATTAGGGTGAGAACAATATGCTGGGAGGTTATTGACATGAAAGGCAACCAAGTATCCTGCTGTCCTGACCAGGCTTGGTCTGTGCCCAAGTCAATGAGAAATAATTCTGTGAGGCCTTTCTGAGCGCCCTGACACAGCATATGAAAGTACAGGGAACATGACTGATGTCTCCTTGCTCAGAGCAGAAGGCATTCTTGGTTATCAAATGTAGAGCTATTCTGAGAGCTCTAAGTGTCCAAGACAGTAAAGATCCATCGGCACTATATATGACCTGGAGGCTGTGTTCTGCACCTTGCATCTCTCTTTCTAAGAATGGTACTAAAAATGGAGTCAAACAAGAATATATACCCTTTTCCTTCCCAACAGCAGATTTCTTGGTTCCTTTAGCTTTTAGTATCTTCCTTTCTAAGGCTACATTGTATTTAATATGTATGCATATATACAATTATCTAATATATAAATATCCAATGTCTAATACATAATGTATCTAATATCAAATACATTTTTAATTATATACACATATAAATACACTAATCTAAACATATTGTAATATAATGTAATCCAACATAAATTACATACATATAAGATGCA
>CM053588.1:152403462-152414632 GCA_028646515.1 Pseudochirops corinnae | reverse complement strand
ATTTCATTTTAATTAGCTCCTTTTATAATCCTATTTTCTTTTATGTATTTTAAAACATGATTCTGGGGCAGCTAAGTGGTGCAGTGAATAGAGAGTCAGGAATACCTGAGTTCAAATCCAGCCTCAGACACTTAACACTTAATAGCTGTGTGACCTCGGGCAAGTCACTTAACCCCAATTGTCCTGCCTTCCCCCCTCCAAAAAGTAAAAAAAAAAAAAAAAAAAGCATGATTCTGTGAAGGGGTCCATAGGCTTCAAGCAGATTGCCAAGGGGTTCTATGACACATAAAAAGTTAAGAACTCTTGGTTTATATATCTATATGCTCACATTGCTCTCTTATTAAAGTGTAAGCTCCTTGAGGGCAATGATTGTTTTGCTTTTGTCTTGTATCCCCAGGGCTTAACATACGGTAGATACTTCCCAAATGTTTCATTGCTATCATTTATATTTATGTTGTGAAATGAGAATGAGCACAATTGCCTTTGTATCTTAAAGGATTGTTCAGAGGGAAATATTCCTGACACATGAGCAGTTTTTACTTAGCATGGCTAATTAGGCACAAGTTAGTTAATGTACTGCCACAGGAATGGGGAGAATGACCTCAGTACAATTAAAGAGAGAAGGAACATCCAGGAGTGCCTCAGCTTAATGTGAACACCAGAATAAGGTTATTACTCTCATTCCTGCCAAAGTTTCCACACATAATGTGCTTTGCCTTTCAGTTTGTAGCATTTTGCTAAAAACAGAGAGATTTGAAGTTGAGCATTGAGGAAATGCCATGAAAAAATGATAATTATAGGCCACTTACCTGTGTTGGATTATATGTTAAAGAGGGTAACGTAATAAAATAAGACTGATTTTCATAATCGTAATTCAGTGATGGAAAGAGCTTTGATTCTGTGTGGCAGTTTAAGGGCTTTGGTGGCCACATGTTCTAGAATTTATTCAAAGGTGTGGCCTGAATAGTTAGTGAAGAAATATTATGCAGGAAATCACCTTTGTGGTGTTTATAGAGATACTGAGGGATTCTGACGCAGAGGAAACCACAGGATCAGGAGCAAGGGACCTCTGCCACTTACGACTTGTGTGACTGGACTACTCAGGCTCTCTGGGCTTCAGTTTCCTCCTCTTTAAAATCAAAGTTTTACTAGAAAATCTCTAAGGTTCTCTTTTTTTTTTTTTTTTTTTTTTTTTTACCAGCTGACATTTTATAACTTTGTTTAAACAAAGTTCAGTTTAGTTTTCATCCACATTGACTGTCTGTAAGCTTTTGGAAGTGGTAACAGGCACATAAGTAACCACGTATATAGCTTGTTTGGTGAATCTTCATCCTCGTTGCGTTTCCTGGACAGATGCACTCGGATACGGTGTAGGACCTTCCTTATTCCTTTGGCTCAAACAGCTTTGTTGAGTCTGGTGTCAGTGGGTACATCTGGAATTCCCATTTCTTTCATGGCAAATTTGCGGATTTCCTTTAGCGCCATAGTTGCTCGCTTTTTGAAGCCTACACGGTGGATCCGCTTGTGGATGTTGAAGGCGTGCTCCTGGGTCACCACCTCATTGATGGCCCAGCGTCCCTTCTTCTCTCTGCCCTTCTTTGTGGGAGCCGTCCTGCCTGGGACCAGGTCGGAAAGGAAGTCTAAGGTTCATTATAGTTTTAAAAGTGAGGGTATCTTTGATCTCATTAAGAACTGAACTATTCTGCAAAATTCAGACAAAGTCTACTATCTTTGGGATTCCTTTGAAATCGGTGCCTTATTCAGGATTTAGAACTGAATCTCAAATCCATTTTGGGGGTAGATACGTACAGAGTTGCTATGAAATTCTCCCGTAGTTGGTAGGGAGAGAGGGGAGTACACACAGGAGTCAGCCTAGTGGAGTTGGGGCTATCTAATATCTTTTCTTCTTCCTTTTCTTTTTAATCTTTAATAAACTTAGAAAATTAGATGGACTCATGAGTTGATAGTGTGGTTGCTCTGTCCACTGGAGCACATCCTAATGATGGGGTGTGTGAGTGCTTGTGCTTGGACTCCAATTCCAAGATCACATTTCTTCCTAGCCTCAAAACACTACCCCCTGACAGTTTTCTCCCTAGTCAAAGGACACTATGCCCAACAATAACTTAGGAGTGCGCCCCAGTAAGACAAACTACCTTTCCCTGAAATTACTAATGAGTGGGCCCCAGTAAAACAAACTCTCTCTCCCTGTTACAAGAACAAGCTGACCTCTGAAGAAATTCTCTTGTAAAAACAGGATCATTGCGGCGGGTAGGTGGCACAGTGAGTAGAGCACCAACCCTGGAGTCAGGAGGACCTGAGTTCAAATGTGACCTCAGATGCTTGCCACACTTACTAGCCGTGTGGCTGTGAGCAAGTCACTTAACCTCAATTGCCCTCCAAAAACAAAACCCACCAGGATCATCTTGTAACCACGGAATTATCATGTATTGATTCCCCAAGTTATCATGTTTGCTCCAGAGGTCAAGTTATAGACATCAACTCTCAAAGCTATCTTGCTATAGACATAACAGACTAAAATTATGCCCCTTCTCCTGGTTTCCAGTAGGGAATGATGTCAGTGGCCAAGGTTGTAAGCTATCACCTAATTAGCTTATCTGCCAAATATACCACTACTTTTCCTATATACACTTTAGCATCATTCCTTTTAAGTTGCAAGTTCCTTAAGAAATGCAAGTTCCTTGAGGAACTCTGTCTGCCATACTGGCATTACAATAAACCTTTGCCACCTTGAGTTGAAGAATGTTTGAGTCCATGAATTCCTTCCAGATGACTGTCCAGTACTCTGGTCTTTGGCGGGGTCCCTGAACCCTTTAAAACACATCACTGTTGTTTCTGTATCTCTCACTTTCAGAATTCTTGTCTATGAACAAGGCTAGGATATGACCAAACCTTATCCTGACTCCAGACCCAGTTCTCTTTTCACTGTGGAATGAGAAAAATGATTGTTTTATTTTTATATTAATAGCCAATTTTATATATGGAACTTAAAGATAATCTTTTTCGCTTGCTCATTCAAAGCCCAGCCTCTCAAGGATAGTTCTGACTTTTTCCAAAAATTCACCGCACCATTTTATCTAAGTGGAATTCTTTCATCCCACCATTGTTCTACTCGTGTAGATCTGGGTGAAGAATAGATTCCTTTGTATAAATTTCTGGAGGTGGATTGATCTGGGAAAGTGCTGACAAAATCAGAATCAAGTCTCTCCCCTCCCCCTCATTAGAAAAATACCACCTCTCCTTATAATATTCATTTATTAATTATTAACCAATCAGAGTTGATTTTCACCCTCTGGGGGATTCCCTTTTCCAAAGGTATTTAAACATTCAGTGGCCTCCATGTGGAGTCTTTGATTACTCAGAGAACCACTGACCTTAATTTATTGATCATTTGCTAGCCTAATTAATAAATTGATTATTAATTACCCAGAAACTCTGTCTCTCAGACTTTTTGTCTCAGGAAGCAGGACCCTGACATCCATCTCTCCAAAGACCACACTATGGGTAGATGAGGTATTGCTAACATGAAGAAACTAGGGGGGAACATTCTCAGAAGAAAGAATGTGGTATCTAGAAAATACAATGAGAGAGTATGTGATCAGCTTGCAGTATTTCTTCCTAGAATGCAGAAAGTACAACTTGGGTCACTATGGCCCCTCCATCATACCTTCCTTGATCTCCTAACTCTCTACTTCCTTCTCCTAACATTATGCTACCTCCCATTTAGGTTTTTAACTTTTTACCACCCCTGACTGATTCTTTGTCTCCTCAACCTACTTGAAAGACTATAAATTCTCCAGCCATACTATGCTTTGTGAGAGAGCATTACTGAAACCTGTATGTGTATTTCTGGTCTAACTCTCCTTTTGTGTACACAAGAAAATTTTTTTCAATGCCTTAGCTAAGCCAGGAAAATGTGGAGCATTAAATTACTTCCTCAACACCACTATGCCAAGCTTTCTTTCTTATACATCTCTGTTCTATGCCTCATTTAATATGCATAATCCTCAAGCCACTGAACAAAGTTATCTCTGTAATTCCATTTGTCATGGGATCAGCTATGATTTTAGCATTTGCTTGAGAGACATCTTGTTTGAGAAGGGCCATTAAAGTGGCATTTGGTTCTAAAGGAAAAAAATTTTGAATTTAAAAATGAAAATTAACTTAAAATTAAAAAAAATCAAGAAAAAAATAATAATAGTACCTGACATTTAATACTGCTTTAAAGTTTGCAAAGAGCTTTAGGGGCACTATATATACCTCTTAACCAATCATTTGATAAGCATTTATAATGAGCCTACTAAGTGTCAGGCACTGTGTTAAATGCTGTGTATTCAATGACAAAAATGAAATAGTCCCTGTCCTCAGGAAGCTTACATTCTTAATCTGAGACATCTTTCAGGTATTGTCAGTCACAGCTTATCTTGCTTTGGGGAGGAGAAGGGATCATCGAGTAGTCTTCACCATAACATTGGGATCACAGGGGGAGGAAGTAGACTATCTTAGAGGAAGAATACCCAATTCATGTATGCTGTCCAAGTGAAATTTATGAGAGAAAGATGATATAGTCAGTACCAATATCTCTACATAAATGATAACCCATGATGGATTCCTTAAAGTGAATTTTCCTATTAGAAACCTTTGGCTTAGATAATAAATGTGTCAATGTTGTAATTAATGATTGCATTCTCTTAAATTCTAGTTCACAGGAATACAGATATAAAACTAGAAAGGACCTTAGAAGTTATTTAGTACAACCTTGTTTTAGTGATGAGATACTGAGACCTAGAGGGTTTAGTGATTTGTCCAACATCACAAAGGCAGAGCCAGGATTTAAACCCAAATAATCTGACTCCAAATCCACCTCTCTTTCCACAGCACCACGTTGCTGTTTGAATGCAGATCATGAAAGGCAAAGTACTAGGGTGTCAGTTGACTTGCATACAGAGCAGAAGTCTAAGGGTAAGGGGGTTAGTTTGAGGTAGTGTAGATAATAATACTTTTTTACTTCAAATACAGAGTACATTCTTTATGATTTGATCTTTGTAAGTGTAGCCAATGATGCTTTAGTTTGACCTGGCATAGAATTTGTGACTCTGACAGCATCATTTTCCACTATGACTCTATAGAGGAGCAAAGGAGTGGGCCCATAGAAAGAGCACCTACCTTAAGGAGGTACTAAGTTGGAAGGTGACAGAAGGCTACCTCTGTTGGGATCTCTTACCCATGACCAACTGGAAAGGATTAAAATGAGATACCAAGTGCAGACACTTCTTTTCTTTCCAACAAATGGTCTATGCTACATGTATGATCTCTTGTCCCCATTGCATTCTTATAACACAGCTCATTATGGTAGAAGGTATCATTGGACAGGCAACACAGAAACTGGGAATTGTTAATAAGAATAGGACCAAAAGAATCAAGGCAGCACCTGTACCTGATGCACAGTAGACACTTAATAAATGTGTATTGACTTGAATGTGAGTTGAATTGATGGTTTTAATGTCACCAAAAGATATACTGGAAATGGAAATATCAATTTAGATCCACCACAAAGGACTCTAAAAACCAGGTGTTCATATCTTGTGCCCATTGCCTGGTCAATTGAACCCCAAATTGTGTAGGAGACCTGGAATCCATATCTTGTGAGAAATAATATGGGATGGCAGGGAAATAGGAAAAAAAAATTCAAGAAGCAAAGAAACCACCGAACCCCTGTCTGAAACCAGGATGTGGCAGCTTTTCATTTCCATCTTCATTGTATTTATGTTCCACAGTGCTATATATAGAGAGGACAATAATAATAAAAATAAAACCCCAGCAAGCTTAACACATGCAAAGAAAGGAACGCAACAGCCCTGAGCCAATTTGAGGGAGGCTAATATAACCAGCAGCCAAGGCAGGGGAGAGACAACACGATTCCTATGGGAGCAATTATGGGGGATGGGACAAGTGCAGACTTGAATACAGAAGAATGCTGACAGAGGGAGCAGCTTGGATTTCTGAGAAACCTTAGCAAAGAGAGGAGAAAAAAAAATTGACGACTCAGGGGGCTTGCTCACTGGGGCTCTTGCCAGCCCACCGCTGGCTCATAACCAAGGTGTCACAAGAGTGTACCTGCTGGAGGTTGATTTTCAAAAAATATTGATTCTTTTTACTTGCACACCATTTCCCCTGCAAAGTACATCCCCCAACAATAGCTAATTGATTGATTGTTAACAGAAAGGAGGAATGTGTTTCACCTTGGACACTGACTGACTGGCCAGCCCTAGGCAAGTCATCATGGCTCATCAAGACTCAGTGTCCCCGTCTGCCAAACGAAGCTATAATAACACCTGCCTCAAAAAGGGGTGTTGGGAGGACTGGATGAAGTCATTAAAATAAATATCCTTGAAAAACCCGAAAGAGAAATATAAATGTGAGCTATCATCACCACCATCATCAAATAGACAGTGTAGCATAGTGCCTAGAAAGCTGGCCTTGGAGTCAGGGCCGCCAGGGTTCATGTCCTAGTTCTGAAATGTGTTGGCTGCGCTGTCCTGGCCAAGCGCTGTGCTGAGCATTTACAATGGTTAGCTCATTTGCTCCCCATAACCCTGAGAGATAACTACTTCCTCATTTTACGACTGAGGAAACTGAGCCAGGCAGAGATTAAGTGACTTGCCCAAGGTCATACAGCTAGTGAATGTCAGAAGCTGAATTTGAACTCATTTTTACTGATTCCAGGATCAACACTCCATCCATTGTGCCAATGGGCAACGCTGGACAAGGTACTGTGCCTCAAGGCAGCTTTTTAAGACAGGAAAGATGCTCATTTGCTGTGGTATAGGAAGTTCTCCACTCACAGTTCCCTCTACCAATGAAATCAAAGGTCTGGTTAAATATCTATGTATCTGTATCTATATTTTCTCTATATATGTATATAGATATACACACACATACATATTTCTCTCTCCCTCTCTCCCTCATTCCCTTTCTCCTCTTTCTGGCTTTCTCTGTGTGTTTCTCTTTCCCCTTCCCTGCCTCTCCCTTTATATCTATATTCTCTCTGTATCTGTTTCTCTCCATATATATGTATGTGTATGTGTATGTGTATGTGTGTGGATCCCTCCCTCTTCCCCCTCCTTCTCTCCCTCTGTTTCTTTCTTTCCCTATCTGTCTCTCTCTGTGCCTCTATTCCTCTCCCTTCTCTCCCTCTCCCTCTCTCCCTCTCCCTCTCCCTCTTCCTCTCTCTCTCTCTCCTTTCTCTCTCTCTCCACTCCCCCCTCTTTCTCTGTCTCTCTCTCTCTCTCTCTCATTATTTTTGCTGCTTCGCTAACCCTAATTCCATCTATTGATTTTCCTGTGGATTTGCTTAGTGTGCAATGCCATTTGTAAAAACCAGACTATCATCACGAGCTCTGCTGGCTGTCTAGGATTCATTCAACTAGCAGAGCTGGGGTCTGAAGGCATTGTTTCTTGGCTGCTGCAGAATTAGAGGCACTTGTGGTAAACCAAACTGAAAAAATGCTCTCAAATCCATTTTACAAAATTTCCTTGATGCCCTTAGTTTTTCATATTATAGGCTTTCCACAATGTATCATTCTGCCCTTTGCCATTGAACCTTCTCTTGTAACAAAGAAAAACAATTAAGCAAAACTGACAAAAGTAACACATCTGCCAGCATATACAGCCTTCCTGACCTGTGGACCCCCACCTCTATCCTGTGGGGAGGTAATTTTATTTATCTGCTCTCCAGGACCAAGATAGATCCTTACAATTAGCCTGGGTGCTATTTTTGTTTACATTTTTGTAGTCATGTTTTGCTCACTTGGTTTTTCCTTTTTTGCATTGCATCAGTTCATGTAAGTCTCATCATGTTTTTCTGAATTCTTCATATTTATCATTTCTTATAGTGCAGTAGTATGCCCCAGTTTGTTTGGCTGTTCCCTCAACTGATGGACAGCCATTTGGTTCCAAGTTTTTGCTACAATGAATTAAAAAATATATGTATATGGTACCTTCCTCATATATGCACCCTAGGTGGCACAGTAGTTAGGTAACATGAGTTCGGATCTAGCCTCAGGCATTTACTCTCTCTTTGACACTACACAAGTCACTTAACCTCTGTTTACCTTAGTTTCCTCAAATGAAAAGTGGGGATAATAATGCCGGTTACCTCACAGGGTTTTTGTAAGGATCAAATAAGATTAATATTTGTAAGGTGCTTAGTATAGTACCTAGAACATAGTAGATGCTTAATAAATGTTTCATTCATTCATTCATTCATTCATTCATTCATTCATTCATTCCTGTCTTTGATCTCTTTGGAATGTAAATTCAGGGGTAAGATCAATGGTAAATGGGAAGTGATTGTTTAGTGTTTTTCTGGTCTAGCTCCAAATTGTTCTTCAGAATGATTGCTCTGATCCATAGTTCTACCAACTTTATTCTGTATCCATTCTTCTTAATGGAAGAGATCCAGCTTCTAGTAGCTTCAGTGTAAACTGAAGGGCTACAATGGGTACTGTCTGCCTTCATCCAATCTTTCATTACTGTCTCAGTGATTTGAATTTTTAAAAAATTTCATCTTATTTTTATTGATGCCTTTTTTAAACAGCATATTCATTTCCAAATATATATCTTCCCTCTTCCCAACTAAGTCATTACTTGTAATAGAGATTCATAATAATTACTAAAAAGAGTCTGATATCTAAGATAAAATATATAGAGCTAACTTTCATATAGTGGTTGCTATATACCAGGCACTGTGTTAAGAGGTTTACTATGATCATTTCATTTGATGCTCACAGCAATCCTGGGAGGTGGGCACTACCTATCTCCAGGTAGTACTATTATCATTCCCCCAGTGTAGTTGTGGCTGTCCATGTGCCTATCTATCTAGGGACATATTTTATGTCTAATGGAAGATTCATGAGCCAACCAAAGATGCCAGGGAAAACAACCTCTTAATGAGTTCAAATCCTGAGAAAAAACATGTAAAACAAGGGAAATCAGGTCTACTGCAAGCAGTGGGGGAAATGGGGGAAGGTCCTTTCCGGCTATAAGATTTTCATTCTATGTGAATGGAAGGATGGTCAAGGCATTAGATAACAAACTTATGCATAGATTCTCAAATTCTGGAAGAGCTGTGTTTGTCTGGCCTCTGGAGCTTATGAGCAGAAATGAATCTCAGAAGCCATCAGGTTCAACTCTTTCATTTCACAGTTAAGGTAACTGAAGACATTAAGTCCAAGGAGATTAAGCAATTTGTCCAAAGTCACACAGGTAGTATATATCAAAGGCAAGATTTGAACCCAGGTCCTTTGACTGTGGTACTAGTGTTCTTTTCATTGCGTGTTGCATGTTGGAGGGAAGTGTGAATTTAAAAAAAATTATTTTAAATAAAACTTTAAATTACAAAATGTGTAGTGGGCAGAATATTGGACTTAGAGTCAAGAAGGCTCAGGTTCTAATCATGCATCATATATTTGCTAACTATGTGATTCTGGGCAAAAAACTTAATATCTATGGGCCTCAGTTTCCTCATATGTCAAATTAGGAGATTTTATTTGATGACCTCTAAGGTCCCTTTCAGGAGACAGCTAGGTGACTCAGTGGATATAGCACTGGGCCTGGTGTCAGGAAGACCTGACTTCTAATCTGGCCTCAGACACTTACTAGCTATATGATCCGGGACAGGTCACTTAACATCAGTTTACCTTGAGCCATTGGAGAAGGAAACGTCAAACCACTCCACTTTCTTTGCCAAGAATACCCCAGACAGTATTGGCACTATGGTCTATGGGGTGGCAAAACATTAGACATGAATGAATGACTAAACAAAGCTGTGGTTCTATTAGCCTATGAATTGCTATTTAAAGATGAAAATTATCCTATATGGAACTGTTTTGTTTGCTTTAATTGAAACCTATAATCTTATTGGTGTGGAGAATCATTGGTGAGGAGATTCCTTGTGGCAGATCAGAAAGTCGTCTGCAATTAATATATTTACGTTTTCCTAGGGGCACTGAGGTTAATTTTCTTTCCCAAGGTCACATAACCAATATGCATGAGAAATGGAACTACCTGTCAGGTCTTCCTGACCCTGAGACCAGTTCTCCATGTACTCTACTTTCTATAAGAGCAACATTTAAAGACATTGAAACATCATCTCTCAGGAACAATCCAAGAGTGACATTGATTGTCCCTTGGACCATGTGCCCCATCATATTATGGCTGGTCAGAAAGGTAGCACTGATTTCCAAGTCTCACTATTCTGAGGCATAAACAGGTCAGTTTCCAGATTCCTCAGGCAGCCAATTTAGGATTAAGGGCTAAAATATATTTTTTTGTTGCTACCTTTGGATCTCCAGTATCTAGAACAGTGCCTTAGGTACATTATGTGTTTCATAAATGATTGTTGGTCTGGACTGAACTGTTCAGCAAATTCCAGTTGCCTTTAGAGACAGAGGCAAAGGCTTAGTGGTGAGTGTGGAAGGATAGAGAGCAATTGTTAAGGATGGGGATTAATACCATGGAAAGTGAGAGACAGATTTCTCTCAAGGACTTTGGCTTCCTGCTACCTATTTCCCAACAGTTTCCCTGGTGAGAGAGGCAGCTCCTGTGTCATGATTTTTCATTTTCACTCTCTTCTTGCCAGAAGGTCTCTCCTGCCACACCTTGCCTGATCCAAGCACAAGATCCCCAGTGAAATAACAACCTTGTTCTCATGTTATTGATGACCTCCACACTCTAGCATATTCCAGAAGCACCAGCTATCTAGCCCCAGGAAACTTTTTTACTTTCTGGTTACTTCAGCAAGAAAAAGAGAATTCTCATAAAAATGCAGAATCATAAATCTCAGAGCAGGCTTTGGGGAGAGGGAGGGAAATAGGGGGAGTGGAAGGGAGATTGCTTACACCACTATGCTATCATGCTAAGATATAACTGGGCCACGACTTAATGGAATAGGCAATACTGGAGGGCAGTTGCACTAGGGTGCAGTATTTTTAAAGGTATATGAAGTTAACTTTCATAATTTCAAAATTCTTTTGCCCCTTGTGAAGCTTTCCTAATATTAATGCCACTTTATACTGGTATTCAGTTCAATTTGATGAACACTTATGAGTACCATAACGTATAAGGCTTTGTACTAGAACTGGAGATATAA
>CM053588.1:152386219-152402962 GCA_028646515.1 Pseudochirops corinnae | reverse complement strand
GATGGGGAGAAAATTTGTAACTCAAAATCTTGTGGAAATAAATGATGTAAACTAAAAATAAACAAAAGTTAATTAACAATAAAAAAAGAAAAGAAAAATACCTACCTATTCCAAACCAAAAATAAAAGTGAGAAGAGTAATGATGTTTTATTTATTTCTGCAAATCTCTATAATGTCTGACTTTTAAAAAGACAACTTGATTTTCATATCTGCTTCTGCATTTATTCTGTTGTGATATGTTATATTCCTTAAAGCTTTTGAAGAAAAACCATTCTAATATGACTGTTAGTGGGAAAAAGGAAGAGTATTTTTAGAGATAAATAGCATGTTAGGAGTATTATGAATATAGCTTTGACATTACAGACCCCAGGAAAACATCTCTAAAATTTCTCGAAGTCCTCAAACAACATTTTGAGAAACTCTGCTCTAGACCATCAGAAGAAAAGAAAAAAATCTCTGCCCTAAACCAATGCTTCCAGTTTATAGCTTGACACAATGGATAAAATGTTGCAAATAAGGTTAGGAAGAACTAGGTTAAGTCTGTTTCTTCTTCTGTAAAATGGGTATAATAACATCTTTCTCACAAGGATATTTTGAAACTCCAATGGTAGCAAAAAGATTTGCAAAGTTTAAAACAATATATAAATAAATGTGAAATATATATGTGTATATATTTATATATTGTTTTAAGCTTTGCAAATCTTTTTAAAATAGGTATTCTATATATTTAAATATGTGTATCATATGTTTTCAAAAAAAAAAAAAATATATATATATATTTAAAATCCCATGTGCTACAGTTTGATTATCCATTTTTCAATAGAAGGTCATATCCTTAGTTTCAAATTTTGCCTAATTAAAAAAAGGCTGTTATGAGTATTTCTGTAATAGTTCTTTTAGGCCTCTTTTTTTGGCTACTCTTATCCGTTGCATCCAGGGGGTAAAGCTCGCAGTTCACCCATAACATGAGCATCACAAACTCAATCAGTGAGAGACGAAGGAGTACCTTCCCCTTTTAACCCAGCTCTGAGAAATGAGTCTGGGTAGTGGTTGTTTCTGTCCTGTCTTGTTTATTCTTCTCAGTTTCAGGGGCTGAAGGTGGTCATCACTGGATCCAAGAGTTCAAGTCATGGTGACCTTGGAGCCAGGATTATAGGCCGGTTGGAGCAGCCAGCCCAGCACAAAATCCCCAAAAGCCAGAGTGCCTTGGACTGGAGCCCAAAGTGGGCTTTGTTCTACAGGAACTTAAGTAAACTATGAATGTAATGCAAGTAGACTTCTTTGATTTCTAAATGGCTACCTGGCCTAGAACTAGAAGAAATCTGAACTCTATTTTGCCACCTGTTATTCCTCAAGCTTAGAAGCAAGAGACCATCTATTGTGTTTTTTCCTATCAACCATATTCCTGGTGTTCTTAACAAAGCAAGATATGTCTCTGAAGAAAGAGATAGAGGGAGTCATTTCTGGCCTTGAATTATGAAGGAAAAATTCAGCTCCCTTTCCCCTGTTACTCTTTGAGGGTTCCGGAGATGGATTTCTCTCTCCTCTGTTCCCACCCCTGGTCATCGGCGAAGGCACTTTGCAATACACTAACTCACCAAGGAGATGTTATGCCCAACAGAAAGGAGATAGTGAGGTCTGGTAGTTGGGAGGTGGGCATCAAGTAGGAACAGGCCCAGGGGCCTGGCTGAGTAACTTGCCTTAAGGAAAGGCTAAACCCAGGGAGACCAGCATGAAGACACCACAAGATAAAGCACACTTGGGCCCAGAAGTACTGAGTGTAAGAGTGTACTTGGCTCCATGCATTTCTCGTGCATGTGGATTTCTACTAATTTACCCTATGTATGTGTCCACTCTTCCCTCTGGAGCTGTGTGTGTTTGTGGGAGAATAAGCCTCACTCAGTACTATTCATGCTATGCTATTTCAGTAAAGACCTTTGCTTTGAAATGATTGAGTCAACTGTCTGACAATTAAAAGTGAATGTACCAGTCAGGACTTAGGAGCTGTAGTTTTAAGAGTGTCAGTCTGCATAGAATCTTTAAAATGGAACCAGCCATAAATGCAGAGGATGTATTGCACATAATAGGCAATTAATAAATGCTTGCTGAATTGAATTGGATTCTACTTCAGCCCTCTTCCCTGTATTGCATCTTCCAAAACTGATAGACAAAAGGAAATGACCAACCACTTGAAGGAGCAGGACCTCAGTTGCTGATCTAATTATTCTTGGTATGACTGGCCCTTCTCATTAGCAGAAGCTTAAACAATTCCATTCAATTTTCCACTCAGAAGGAACTATTTTCTTCTGATTTTGAACTACTTCCCAGATTTATTTTTGTTCTTCACCTCTCATTTCATTCTCTTGGCAGTCAGCCACTACTTGGAAAGGCTGGAAGTTTCCCAGGTGGGCCAGTGAACCGTCCTAGAGAATGCCAGGGTAGCAATTATATACAGGGCCAATTGCTACCAGGCCTCTGATGAGGTGTGTAGGTCACTGCTTTTGTTTGGTTATTGCTCAGAGACTTCCATACAAACTGACCGCACACCAGCCTTCTTGCCAATGACCCTTTTCCCCTCCTGGCCAGATACTGTATTTATCACAGGGAATACAGAATCTCTGCTCCACTCTGACTTTTAATCTGACCTCCAACCCCCTTTCCAATGTTAGCAGTCCAATCCCCTTCAGGTTTCCCAGTGGCAGGGCATATACCCCAATGCAGTGTAAGGACTTTTGGGTCCCTCCAACTCCCCTGTAACTGGATCCTCCTATATGTATTATCTCCTTCAATTAGAGCATGAGCTCCTTGAGAGCATAGATTCTTCTTTGTCTATTTGTGCCCTGTGTGCTTTACATAGTCTTTGACATATAATAAACACAATAAATTCCTTATCATTATTTTATTTATTCCCAGGAGCTTAATAAGATCCCATTTCCTAATAATGTAAGTATCAAGACTAGTGTCCTTTGGTGGCATCATACAGTCAAGAGATACTTGCACTTGAATTAGAGATAGATGGTACAGTGAGAAAAGTACTAGATTTGAAATTTCAAATATTTGGATTTAAATACAAGTTTTTCTAGGCATGTACTAACTGGGTAAGCTCAGTACCTCTCCTCATTTCCCACCAGCTCCACTACTTTCAGACCTCTTTAGAACTCTCCATCATGCCTTTCTTCCCCAGGAAACTCAGCACTGAGAAATCTCATTATCCTGAAAGATTGAATCTGGCACTAGACTCATATCTCATCAGTACCCTCTGACCCTCTGATTGGACACTCTGTAGCAGCAACCACACTGCCATACCCGGGATGGCTGCTGGCATAGGTTGCTAGATCTACTTTACTAGGAAAGATAGCTGTTTAAGGGGCCAACAATCTTTTTCAATTACATTCAGAAAATACAATCAGAGAAATAAAAACCAACAGACAGGGCTCTTACTGCCTGAATCAACTATATACTTTACATACATCCCTGGATGTAAAGACCCTTTACGTCTGAGGAGTCGAGGAGTTCTGAACATATGGCCACTCAGAATCTCGACCATAGAATCATAAGATCCTTCTCATAAGTGAGTCCCCAAAGCAAAATACCAACTCAGAGAGTGTGTGTGTATGTGTGTGTGCATACATACTTATACACACACACACACACACACATCACACACACACATACTTCTCAGAGCTAGAAGGCATTACAACCTTCCTGACTCAGTGCCTAATTAGAAATTAGCAAAAGGTGTGAAAGCCTTCTTACAAGCAAGCCTCCCCTAAGCAAGCTGCCCTTGAAGGACTCTACCTGAGGTCTATTAATTGGCAGGGAAGATTTTAAATCCCATTAACATTACACTCTGTCACTGGAAGGCTGGGCCTTGGGCCTCCCTTTAAGGCAAGAGCTTAGCACAGTTTTCTTCCCATTTACCAATAGTTAGGGTAGCTAAGTGGTATAGTGGATAGTGGTCTGGAATCAGAAAAATGAGTCTGAGTTCAAATCTGGCCTCAGATACTTACTAGCTATAGGACCCTAGGTAAGTCACTTACCCCTGCTTGCCTCAGTCTCCTCATCTGTAAAATGATCTGGAGAAGGAAACAACAAACCATGCTAGTATCTTTGCCAAGAATGCCCCAGACATGGCTCAACAACAACAACATCACTGCTTTTGGACTTCTCCTCTGTGCCCCCGAATTGGGCGCAGGGACTCTTTGTTTTTATTTGTATCCCTAGCACTTAGCACATTGCCTGACACATAGTAGGTGCTAGATAAAAATGTATTGACAGACTGACTGGGGGGCTTTGGGTCTCAGTTTCCTTATCTGAAAAATTAGTGAATTGGGCTAGATTATGCCTAAGCTTAACTCAAGCTCTAAATCTGTGATCCTAGATCTGACATTTCCTTATCTACGAAAGAGGGATAATACTATTTATACTCTCAACTCTATATAGGGATTTTGAAAGGAAAGTATTTTGTAAGTTGAAGCAAATATATGAGTTGTTTTTATTATCATTTACTCTTTCTCTCATGTGGGTTCACCCAATCTTCTACCAATCAGTCACTGGTTGGGAGGCAAGGCAGTGTGGTTTAAGTGAAAAGCTCTTTGACTGTGGAGTCAGAGCACCTGGCTTCAAATCCTGCCCATGTTGCAACTTGTGTGGCCCTCACCTTGCCATTCCCAAGTCCACATCACAAATAACAAACATTCCTAATGAAGTCATACTTGGACTTTGTGATTACTCACTGCTTCATTTTCTACATATTCAGTGACCATTCCTTTAAACATATAATCTATAGTCTTTTCCTCTTAGGGGTTCAGTTCCCATCAACCCATCAGAAGAATCAATCCATGTGGTAAGCTTCATTGTTGTTTATTTTAAGAAATTGCCACAGCCACCACAACCTTCAGCAGCTGTTACCCTGCTCCATCAGCAACCATTAACATAGAGGCAAGACCCTCCACCAGCAAAAAGATTATGACTCAGTGAAGACTCAGATGATGGTTAGCATTTTTTAACGATAAGGTATTTTTTAATTAATGCATACATATTGTTTTTTTTTTTTTACACACAATACTGTTGCACACTTAATAGACTATAGTATAGTGTAAACTTAATTTTTATATGCACTGGAAAACCAAAAGATTCATATGACTCACTTTATTGCAATATTCACCTTATTGTGGTGGTCTAGAATGAAACCCACAATATCTCCAAGGTATGCCTGGTACATGCTTTCTACTTCTAGTTTCCATACAAGTGACAATGTAGTGACATGCTAATCTCTCGGAGCCTCAGTTTTGTTGACTATAAAATGGGGACAACAAACCTACCTATTTCATAGGATTGTTATTTCCAAAGAGACGTGTATAAAAGTGCTTTGTAAGTCATAAAGTAGAACTTGGGACCGTAGATCTACAGCTGTAAGAGTGCCATTCTATAAAAAAAATGTAAAATATTAAGTTTGTTCTGGGGGGTGGTGGGGAAGGGGATGTTGCCAGTAAGGTTTAGTCAACTTACCCAAGAAATGGAAGAAGACCTGGGCTCAATATCCTAGATGGCATTTCCTGTTTTATAAAGAGAGAAAGCATAAAATAATGAATGGTATGGAGTGTGAAAGCAGAGAACGGATTTTAAATGGAGAGGGTGGTGGTGGTGGAGGGGACTTGGAGGGTATAAAGAAGTAGATCTTTAGGCCTTGGCTTGTAATAGAGTAGCTAGGTCCCTGGGGCCTTTTGCCCTGAGGTGGTGAAAGTTGTATCTTATCAGAAAAAAAAAAAAAAAAGAGATGAATGAATGTTTAGTGCAGCCGTGTACTGAGGCTTAATTAGGTTGAATTAGAAAAGCCTAGCTTGAGCCCGTTGATTCAGAGGTATGAGGAAGCTACATTTAACCTTACTCCAGACCCAGACAGCTCATTAAAAAGAAAATGAAAAGGGCTCTGTTTTCTGTGAGCTCTACTTGCACAAGCCACCTGCGGACTGATTGCTAAAGTAGTTTCTGTTTAATTCAGAGCCATGCTTTGTGCCTTTGCTTTCAGGCCAGTACAGTGGGAAGGGGACACTGGGAAGGGGACACACGTAGGTGAGAGAAAGTGAAAGAGTTTTTAATCATCCGGGTCTCAGAGTCCCCAGGGTCATGGAAGGACTGAGAAAATGGTCTCATCATAACTTTAAAAACGTTAATATAAACATGGGATCACAGTGATTAGAACTGGAAAGGACCTTAGAGATCATCTAGTAGGAAATCTCTCATTTTTCAAATGAGGAAACTGAGGCAAAATTGATTTGCCTAAGGTCATGTAAAGAACAATTATTAGTAGGACCTGGACTCAAACCCAGGTCCTTTGGATTCAAAATCAATGCTTTTTCTGCTACCCAATGGGACATCTCTGCTTCTGTTGAGGCTTGGGGGTTAGGGGATGCTCAAGACCCCAAAATACCAACATGATAGGTCCTGCTGAATGAATTCAACTCAAGCCTTCTCTCAGCCAAAGTAAAACAGTTTATTAAGGATTTGCCATAATGGGTAGACTCTTAAAGAGCCTAAGTATTTGTGACACTTGTGTGGACAAGCAGGCCAGAATAATCTGACACTGAATGAATCTGCATTAACTTAATCTCAGCCCCTTCATGGAGGTAAAATGGATCTTATACACAGAAAGATTGTGGGAGGATTTGGGGGTGGTCTAGAGGAGGGGTTTGGGGAGGGTCTTGAGGAGCAGTCTAAGGAGAATCTTGAGGTCAGACTCCAGGAATAGGATTAAGGGTGGGAAATAGCTGAAGGCTACCTAGAGAAGATAGACAGTGGATGGCTAGGCTAGTTTATGAGTAAAAGGTGTGGGTATAGATATTTTGATAGGATGAAGGGTGGGAAGTAGTTGGATAACGGAGGGCTAGGCTAGATTAAGGATAACAAGAGATTTGGACCTAGAGATAATGTAAGGTTTATGGCCTCAGGCAAATGCCTCATAGCAGAAAGATTCTATCAGAGTTCAAGGGTTCTCCCAGAGCTTGTACCCCATCACTTCCACTGTCTCCTCACAGATGTCCAAAGGAAAAAAAAAACTGAGTAAGCATAAAAAAATAAGGAAGAAAATTATACCCAAAGCCCTTAACATTTAACAAGGTACAACCAAATCAAATAATAGAGCAAGACCAAGGGGAAAAATTATTTTGTTCTGTATGCCCTTTATGATCTACCAAAGTTCTACTATTATAACTTTTCTTTCTACTTATATTTCTCCATCTGTACTTCCATTCCTTTCATTCTCCATTCCACCCTCCTTCCTTCCTTCCTTTTTCCTTCTGTTGTGGGTCGGGGTGGGGGTGGGGGGCTGGAAATCCCAAAATGCAAGAATACAAGGGGTCTGCCTTGAAAGAATTCAACCACTCAAGCCTTCTTTCAGTCAAAGTAGCAAGGTTTATTTGTGATGCCAATAGGAGCAGGCAAGATTCCTAGTAAATCTGCCGCTTAATGGGGGTGAGATTGGTATTTATATACAAAAAAAGACAGTGAGAAGATCTGGATGGGATTAAGAAGTATCAATGAAGCTAATTAAGTAATCAAGGTGGGCTGAGGTGGGTCAGATGCCTTGGGCAGAGGCACCAGTGATCTGGGCTACTGACATATGGAAAAATTCAGGGTTGAGGGCCCATCACCTCATGACTCCCTTCCTTCCTTCCTTCTTTCCTTCCTTCCTTCCTTCCTTTTTCTTTGAACTTTTACTGTTAGCAATTACATTTAATAGCACAAAATAAATGTCTACCTGCCATGAGAAGGTATTTTCTTTCAATGAAGATATGTGCAGGTGAGAGAAGTGGCTCTCCTTGTGCCCCTGGTGCCTTTGGTTGCTCATCAGTTACCCCTTAGATTTAGGACTAGTAGGGACCTATCAGAAGTCAGTTAGTCTAACCATCCTCATTTGCAGAAGAGGAAGCTAAAGCCCAGGAATGATGCAAACTTGTCCAAGGTCACACAGGGAGTCAGCAACAGAAGCAGTGCACAAACCCAAATCCTCTGACTCCGTTTGCTTCTCTCTATCCCATTCTGCCTCAGACACAGAGGTCATTTAACCCAAACTTCCCATTTTATAGGCTATGGAAACTGAGGCTCAGGAAGTGGGCTATTGATTGAATTGTCTTCTGTTCAGTGTGTATTCCACCACATCTAAGGCCCATGATGCTTGCAGACTGCTCTGTTCACCTCCCTTTCCGAGCAATGACTAATAGGACATCCTTTCCTCACCAACCAAGAAATGTGAATTGTGCAATTATCTCTTCAGATGACCAAGCAATCTACAGTGAATGTCATTAGTCTCAAAGTATTGAGTCTTTCTGTGAATGGCATACCTGCTATCACTCTGATGCTCTAGAGGAGACATTGGTTTTGGGAGGGGGGGTAAAAGTGCCAAATGAGCTCTTTACATATATGGGATGGCCAGAGAGGCATCCTGGTGTAGTGGATAGAGAGGTAGCATTAGAGCTAGGAAGACCTTGGTTCACAGATTGCCTAGGAGACTCTGGACAGGCCATTCAACCTTGAGACAACCTTCTAGGACTATACATTTCAGCCTGAATTGGGAGAGGGAGTTTTTTTGACTCAAAAAGATTTCCCAAAGATTTTAAGATTGGACTACTGAAAGTTCCGTATACCAACGGAGTCGCAAATCTAGTCCTTGTCCCTATGGGATGGTTATATTTAGTTGGGAAGCAAGAAGAAAAGAGTAGCAGCTATATATTGGGCTGAAGTGCCAAGGCTGGTAACTATCAGATATGGGCAGTAGGGAGGGAGGTAGAGAAGAGTGAGAAGAAGTGAGCAAAAGAGAAGGGAAATATTATGCCAGTAGTTTCTCTTATAGAAGAAATTACCCATCCCCACCCACCCCTCACCTTCTAGCAGTGTCCTGGGATACCAGAATAATTTCAATGGAATTCTCCTAGAATAAGGGACCAGAATATAGCTTTAAAAGCCAAAAGCTGGGTTAAAAATCAAACTACATGCAACTGGGAAATAAGATATACAGACACTAGGGTGTAGAAATCCATCTTGCCCAACTAGAAAGTTAGGGGGGATAGGGGAGGATATAAGAGAGAGCAGACTGGGGGAAAGGGTATTCAGTAGGCTCACTATTTTGGGGTGGTGGGCAGGGGAAAGACAGGGAGAAAAAACTGTAGCTCAAAATCTTGTGGAAATGAATGTTGAAAACTAAAAATAAATAAATAAATTTAACAAAAAGAATCAAACTACAGAAAAGCTTAAATTTTTTAAAAAGACATTTTTTTGAAAGTTGAGTCGAGCCAAGCTGAATGGAGAATTTTCACATTATTTTCAAAGCGATTGATTGATCAAATAAGTTACTTCCTGGCTTTAATGGCCATCTAATTCCCTAGTCTCAAAACATTTTCTCTTCCAAATTTTTTTTCCAGTAATGTATTTGTCTATCACGTGATAAGCAGTGGGTTCTGGTAAACATAAGAAAAAATAATCAAAGCCATGTTTCTTCTGCATATTGATGACTGGGTTAAAACACATGAAGATAAAGGGATACATAGGCAGAAGTACGTCAGCTGACACAGGATTCAGTTCTTTGAAGTCCATGTACATGCAGAAGAGCCTTCTGCCTCAATGAGGGGAAAGAGGAAAAAATTTCTCCTCCCTAACATCCCCAAAGGTGTTTAAGATTGGACTGCTGGAAGGGACAGTGAAAGATGATCTGGACCCTTCCCCTGGGCCCTAACATGAAGACACTCAATAATTCTGCAACTAACATATTGCAGGCTCCTATTGTGTGCAAAGCAGGAGGGTAGTGGGTTGCAGGGGGGTCAGAAGAAGAGGAGGGTGTTGATGCAAAGTGTAGCTAAGGGGAGGGCTTCAAAAACTAATTTTTTACATGCATCTTTTTTACATGCACTCCTTACTTGAAAACAAAATTTCAAAGAAGAAAGACCTTGATGTCTGCCTCATTTGACTTGTACAGGAAAAAGATATCCTTACTGGGGGAAGGTTGCCTTTTGCTTTCAGATCTCCAGTTTTGTCCCCAGGGGCCCAACAGGACTCTACCTATAAAAGATATTTTAGTTCTTCAAATCACAGAATCTATGCTTGTCAAAATGCAAAGGACCAAATTATCACTGAATCATAAATCCACAAAATATTAGAGTTGGAAGGTCCCTGGAAACCATATATGTACAACTCCATTTTATAGATGAGAATTGAGGGGCAGAAAAGAGAAGCGATTTCCCCAGGATCACCCAGAAACTCAGGGTCAGAATTAGGTCTCCTGATTCTCAAATCAGTCCTCCTTCTCCCACAAGTCTAGGTCTGCTGAGTTTCTTCTGCAGCCCACTCACCCCCAGTCTAAACCTGCAGCCTCACTACTGTCCCAGAACTCTGAGGCCAGGGAATGTCTTTTGCTTTATGTCCCATATCCTTAGCACAGTATTGGACAAATAGTAGGTACATAATAAATGCTTATTGACTGATACTGGAAACTTCTCATAGCAATTTACAAGCAAAGGACCCTGGCATTGTGCCCAGAATGTGTCATATAGCTACCCTCTTTTCTGACCTAGAAATCTGATGATATACATGGAACCATTTGACAGTGAATGAGGAATAGGTGATATATTATGGGGGTAGATTCCTCCTCCCTGGCTTCTCTCTGGACCTCATAGGGACTAGTAACATCATAGGGACTAGATAGAGAGTCACATGCCAACTCCCTGCAGGCTCTTATAGAAAATGGGGAAGATGATAGTGGCACTAAGGAAGTCATTGGTAGGGGGAGAGGAGGGGGAAGATCTGTTTGTGCCCCCCACCCAAATTAACAGCATTATTCATAGTAACAGAAAAAGAAATAACCCAGATGTCCAATGATTGGAGAATAACCGAACAAATTATGTATTATTAACATAATGGGATATTACCATACCAAAAGAAATTAGAATTATGAAAAATATTAATAATTAAACAAGCATTTATTAAATGCTTACCATGCTCAAGGCATTGTATTAAGTGTTGAGAATACAAAGCCAAAACCAAAAGAGTTATCATGAAAATAGCACTTTGCATACCTTAAAGCAGTATATAAATGAGTTGCTATTGTTGTTGTTGTTATGCAAAAAAAAATGGTAAGTGTCAATTCTCCCCTTTGGGTCTCAGCTCAGCTGAGGAGTTCTTGGTTCCCTCTCTTTGTCTCCTTTAATGCTGTTCATAGTCATTCCAAAGTCATTGAAATGATAGAGAAACCTGCCTATACAACAGGAAATATCCCCACTGAATACCTCAGCTATTTACAGCTATTGCTCATGCTTTCTGCAGCTTGGTCTGAACCTTGGCTCTTTAGAAAATGCCATGATACTCAGGGCTGGGGGAGGTAAGTGACTCAATGGATAGAATACCAGATCTAGAGTCAGGAAGACCTGAGTTCAAACCTGGCTTCAGCCACTTTCTGGCTGTATGACCCTGGGCAAATCATTTAACCCTGATTGCCTCAGTTTCTTCATTTGTAAGATGAGCTGGAGAAAGAAATGGCAAACCACTTCAATGTCTTTGTCAAGAAAACCCCAAAAGGGTCACAAAGAGTCAAACACTAGTAAAATTGATTGAGCAAAACAACATGATACTCAGGGCACGAGACCACCACAGAGTCCAGTAGTCCCGTGCAAATAGGCAGAGTAAGGCATTCAGCAAATGGGAACAAAGCTCATACCACCATAGACCTGACACTGTGCTATAAGGGAACAAGGATGAACAGCATGGCACAATGGATAGAAGGCCAGACTTGGATTCAGGAGGACATAGGCTTGAAGTCTTCCTCAAACACTTAACAAGCTATGCAACCCTGGGCAAGTCACTTTGTGAACCTGGGCAAATCACTTAACTTCTCTGAGTCATTTGGAAAATGACTGTTATAATAACTGTAGTATTTCCCTTGTAATGAGCTTAAATGAAATAAAGTTTGTAAAACCCTATGCTACTTTAATGCATGCTATAAATTTCAGTTATTATTATGTTTAAGATGTGACCCTTTGGGGATCTTCCTTGGGCACAGTGCCCAAGGAAGTGCTAAATACCCATACAAGAGAATCAATGATAAATTTTCAGTGTGTTGTACAGACATTAAGTACTAGAAATGACTATGTTATTGGGGTGAGAGAGAGGGGTCAGAGAACAGGACTTTGAGCTATACCCTGAAGGATGGGTAGGATTCTAGGTTTAGACAGAACTTTCTATGTGACTACCACGGCATAACTCAAGACACAAATGCAGTGGTTATAACCCCAATAATCTGTTTCACTAGGAAAGTAAAGAAGCCTTGAGAAGTTCACAACCTTGGGGATCACCCTGTCAGATTAAGACCAGAAGTGATAGCCCTAAATCCTTTTCCTGTAGGCAGAGTTTGAATATCAACTAGCCTCCAATTCACTTGGAGTCTTCCCTTTCCCCACTAGGAGCAATGAGCATCTTGGCTCCTTGCTCCCTTCTACCAATACTTGGTCCTGTTAGACCCAGTTAAGAGCTCCATAAAAACCCATAAGTCTTTAATGGTGCGGGAGAGGGTGTTCCATTCCCTCTAGGTGCCCAATGCCACCCAGAGCCCCAGTGGACCATCCATCTTTCCATTTTAGGACTATTTTTCCCTTAATTTAACTAACTTGTTTCACTGACTTATCATTATCTCCATGCTTCTCTGAACTGGTCTTTGGTTATTCTGAGCCTTCCTAAATCTGCATTAAGATAGCATCCATGAATGCAGTACACTCTGACAATAAATGCTCACCATACTGGCTCCTATCTCTGCTTGTGTGTATCACCTCCAGGATAAATAACCCAGAAAATCATGGCTCTTAGGGCTGGAAGATACCACAACAAATAAGTTGCCTTATCTCCATGTTTTTTTGCAAGCAAGGTGTTATTATTTTCACTTTACATATGAATGAACTGAAATCTCAAGAGGTTAAATGACTCACTGTGGGTTGACTTCTTTTCAGTTACAATTATTCTGTATGAATGAGTCAATCATTTATTGTATAATGACTGATTCATTTGTTGCATAAATGAATGGATCATTTGTTCATAGCCAAGGTCATACATCGGTTATATGGTGGAACAGGGACTAGAAGCTCCCTTCCTATCATGTAGTAGGCACTTAATAACTACTTGTTAAAATGAATAAATGAATGAATGCTTCCCTCATTAAATACCAAAAAACTCAGATCTTCTGTCTCCTACTGCCAGGCCTTCTAATAGGGTACACTGAAAACCTTAGTTCTTATCTTTTCATGGCTCATAACTCATATTTCATCTTAACAGGTATTCTCTGACTTACAAATGAATCTCCCTTACAAAGTGCCAGCCTTGGGGCAGCAGTTAGTTGGCTCAGAGGATAGAGGACTGGGCCTGAAGGCATTAGGATTTGAATTCAAATCCAAGTCTCAGACACTTACTAACTGTGTGATCCTGGGCAAGTCACTTAACTTGTGACTGCCTCATTTTCTTCATCTAGAAAGTATGGATTATAAAGATAAGACCTCCTTCCCATGGTTGTTATAAAGATAAAATGAGGGTGGCTAGGTGGCACAGTGAATAGAACATGGGCCCAGGAGCCAGGAGGACCTGAGTTCAAATCCGGCAACAGATACTTAACACTTACTAACTGTGTGACCTTGGGCAAGTCACTTAACCCCAATTGTCTTGCCTCCCCCCCTCCAAAAATACCAAACAAACAAAAAAGATAAAATTTGTAAAGCACTTTAAGGTGGTGCAGTGGATAGAGCACTGGACTTCAAATCAGGAAGACTCATCTTCCTGAGTTTAAATCTGGCTTCAGACAGTAGCTGTGTGACCCTGGGCAAGTCATTTGATCCGATTTGTCTCAGTTCCTCATCTGTAAAATGAGCTGAAGAAGGAAATGGCAAACCACTCCAGTGTCTCTGCCAAGAAAACTCCAAAATGGGGTCACAGAGAGTCAGACAGAACTGAAATGACTGAGCAAAAACAGTTTCTGGCACAGAGAAGGTGCTAAATGAATTCCTGTTGCTTCCCTTACATCCACTAAAACACCCTTCACTGCTGTCTAGGATGTCATTTGGAAAAAACAACAAGTACATTTAGTCCAAAGACAATCTTTAGAAAAGGGAGAGGGAAGAAGTTACAGAGGAAAGAGCCCTGAACTTGGAGTCGGAAGGCCTGGGTTTGAATCCTGACTCCGCCCCTTCTTGCCTTTGCTAAATCTACTTCCATGGACCGCCATTCATTCATCTGTGCCACAAGTGTTGGAGATGGCCAATTTCCCTTCCTACATCAAATCTATGATATTTTTAAAGCACGTGATAAAGTACTGATCTAAATCTAGGAAGCATTGTAGGCAGAGTTGTCCCTCCATTAATGGCAATTCCCTCCCTCCTTCCTCCTGCCTTCTTACCAAGCACGTAAACATCCACTTCCTCTTTTCACCCATCCTTGAACTCTACCAACTAGTGATTTGAGTTAATAAGCAACAGCTTTTAAAAAAAATACACCTACCTCTGGTAGAGCTCTGAACCTAAGAAAAGCAGATATTAAGGTGAGAGCTGAGGGCAATATGTGAACACTGGGGAAAGGGGAAAAGAAGATTGCCTAAACGTTGAAGACAGATATAGAAAGGGAGGAGAGAGGGTGCCAAGAATGCTGAAATTTTTCCCAAGGTTAGCCCCATACCCAGGAAAGAATGAGGAAACTCTTCCATCTCTTCCCCATTAGACCAACCCATGTGACGCCCCCCCCTCCTCTTCCCACTCCCCAGGACCTAGAACTCAGGCTGCCATTATTAGCTCAGCCACATTTGAATCGAAATAATCTTTGTTAGCTGGCCTCAGCATCTAATTTTCATCTATCACATAACTGAGCACAGCCCTTTTCTCATCCAAGAGGTCATTACACAATTAATTCAAGTGCCCAGGATGGCATATAATACCATCTGTCACATTATTTTCAGCTCCAAACAGCTACCTGACAAACAGACTTTGGGAACTTTACCTTGTCATAAGTGGGGCATCTCTTCTATTGACATATTTTTTTAAATTCTTCTCATGTTGTACCAGTCTTGTTTGAGTGACCCAAATTAAAGAGACCATTTCAAAAGACCCAACAATGCTGAGCAAGATGGGAGGTTTACTCTGAAATGTGTACCTGTGAGGTTCCTGTAGTATTCAAATGTAGCCCCTAGTGAGAAAGCAACTGGGGAAAGTTTGAGGAACTGGGTCCTCAATACATTCCAAATAATTCTAACACCACAAAAATAAAAGCAGAGGCAGAGGTGTTTTAGGTGACACAGTGGAGTAGAAAGAGTTTTGGGTTTGAATCCCATTTTTTATAGGCCTTCGGAAAATTTTCTAGGCTTTCTAGGACTTTGTTTCCTCATATGTTGAATGGGGATAAGAAGTGTTTAATTACTTACCTCACAGGGTTGTTGTTGAGAGTAAAGAAGTTAATATTTGTGAAGTATAAGTATAAAGTGCTAGATAAATATGATCACGGTTTTAATTTTTATTTTTAAATTAAATTTAATGTTTATTTTTAATTTACATAATTCATTTCCACAAGATTTTGAGTTACAAATTTTCTCCCCATCTTTCCCCTACCCACCAACCCAAAATAGTAATCCCACTGTATATCCCCTCCCCCAATCTACTCTCTCCTACACCCTCCCCCATGTCCCCTCTGACTCTCCAGTAGGGCAAGATAGATCTCCATACCCCAGGGCCTGTACATCTTATTTCTTAGTTGCATGTAAAAATAATAGTAATAATAATAATTATTATTATTATATATTTTAAACATTTGATTCTAAAACTTTGACTTCTAGATTCTTTCCCTTCCTTCCTCATCACCTGCCCTTACTGGGAAGACAAGCAGTTCAATATGGGTTGTACATGTGTAGTTACGCAGAACATCTCCACAATGGACATATTGTGAAAGACTGACTGTATTTCCCTCCATCCTATCCCTCCCCCACTTGTTCTATTCTCTGCTTTGATCCTATCCCTTTACAAAAGTGTGTGCTTCTAACTACCCTCCCCCCCAACCTGCCCTCCCCTCTATCATCCCCCCTTTAATCCCCTTCCCCACTACTGTCCTGTAGGGCAAGATACCCAATTTAGTGTGTATGTCATTCCCTCCCTAAGCCAAATTCAATGCCAGTAAGGTTGACCCATTCCCTTTTGCCTTCCTGTTTTACCCCTCCATTGTAACAATTATCCCTTGCCTCTTCTATATGAGATAATTTGCCCCATTATGTCTCTCCCCATCTCCTCTTATTATCTTCCTCTCTCACCTCTCAATTTCATCTTTTAAATAGCATCTCTTCCTATTCAGTTGATCCTGTGCCCTCTGTCTATGTATACTTGTACACACATATACAAACACACTCACATATGTATTCATACTCACATATATCCTCCTATATAGACATATATATGTATGTATACATATATACATTTATATTCCTTTCAACTATCCTCATACTGAGAAAAGTTTCAGAGCTTACAATTATCGTTTTTCCATATAGGCATGTAAATAGTTCAACTTTGACAAGTTCATTATGATTTCTTTTCCCTGTTTACCTTCTCATGATTCTCTTGCTTCTTGTATTTGAATGTCAAATTTTCTATTCAACTTTGGTTTTTTCATCAAGAATGCTTGAAAGTTTTCCACCTCATTGAATGATCATATTTTTCCCTGAAACATTATACTCAGTTTTGCTGGGTA
>CM053588.1:152350303-152385719 GCA_028646515.1 Pseudochirops corinnae | reverse complement strand
TTCAAAAAAGGGAAAATCCAGGCTATCAGCAGCCATATGAAATTATCTAAATCATTAATGATCAGAGATATGCACATTAAAACAACTCTGAAGTTCCATTTAATGCCCAACAGATTGACAAAGTTGAAAAAAAAAAAAGGAAAATTAGGAGCTACAGGAAAACAGGTACAATAATAGACTGCTGGTAAAGTTGTGGATTGGTCTGGTCATTCTGGAAAGTAATTTGGAAAAACATCCCCAAATCGCTACACTGTGCATAGCCTTTGATCCAACAATATAGCTAGTAGGTCCCAATGCCAAGAAGATGAAAGAAAGAAGAGCTCACACATAGAAGAAATATTTACAGCAACTCTTTCTATATTAGCAAAGAATTGGCAACCAAAGGGGTTCCCATCAGTTGGGTAATGACTGAACAAATTGTGGTGTGTGAATGTAATGGAATACTATTGAACTGCAAGAAATGATGATGAAAGGGAGAGTTCCAGACAAACCAGGAAAGACTTGCATGAATTAATGGAGAGTAAAGTAAAGAGTACCAGAAGAATAATATTTGCAACAACAAAAATATTTTAAAGAAAATCAACTTTGAAAGACTTGAGAATTATGATCAGTTTAATGAACAATTTCAATTCCAAAGGACCAGTGATGAAACATCCTACTTATTTCCTGGCAGGAATATGATGGATTCAAGATGTAGAATGATACACAGATTTTTGGACACATTTGTATTTTGCTTGGTTATATATCTTTGTTACAAGGGTTTTATTTTTTTTTTCCTCTCTTTGGTGTAGGGAAGAATATAGAAGAGAAAGTAGATGTTAGTAATAAAGTTACCCAAAATAAAAGTAAAAATGAAGAGAATAGATGGAAAGCCAAAAGGAAGCCCAGACAAGCAGGGCAACTTTGAAAATTACATAATGAATTAATCATAAGGAAAAGCAAGCTGTACATAATAGAAATTCACAGGTTCATGTATAATCCTCTTTTTCTGTTCTGCTATGTATATGTAAATGCTCATTTTATTTGATATTTGTTAAATTCAGAATAATTTTTTAATATCTTATTTAATATTAATCTAATATCAATATTAATTTGTATTTTATATATTAATTAATAATTTAATGTTAATAAATATTTTAAATATTAAGAAAACAAAATGAAAGGATTGGATTTAATCAGCACTTCTCCAACCATAACCACAGAACCCTATCATTCCCCCTGATGTAAGGAGAAAACTTTGATGCAAGCTATGTTTTCCCCTAAAATAGCGGTTCTCAACCTGTGGGTTGCGACCCCTTTAACAACCCTTTCACAGCTGTCACCTAAGCTGTTGCCTAAGACCATAGGAAAACATATATTTCCAATGGTTTTAGGAACTGAGACACCACTCCTCTATTTGTCTCCAGGCAGATCCGCCCACATGCAGTATTAAAAGGTCATGGCATTAGGAAGGTTGAGAACCACTGAAACATCAAATATGATATTATGAATGTTGTGAAAATACTGATTATATGTTCAGAGGAAATGAAAACAGGCTTAATTTCCCTCTTTTAGTCACAAATGAATCCCAACCTTGTTTCTGAGACATTTTAAGATTTTATAGAATCTTAGAGTTTGAAAGGATAGGAGAGTCCATCTAGTCTAACCCATGAATGAAAGAGAGAATTCTGTCTACAATAAACCAAACAATGGTCATTCCTGTGAGAGGAAGCCCTGCTTCTTGCAGTAGTTACCCTGGTTGATTCCTCTGGATATTCTTCCACTTTATCAATATCTTTCCCATAACAAAGCCTCCGCAACTGAAGATTACTCCAAGTGTAGTCTGACTAGGGAAAAATAAAGTGGGACCATCACTTCCCTAGTGCTGCTCACACTGCCTCTCTTGATGCTACTCAAGATTATATTTGTTAGGGTTTTTTTTTTTTTTAATCTATCTTTATTACATTGCTGACTCATATTAAACTTGCAGTCTATTAAAATACTCAGACCTTTTTAAAACAAACTGCCATCTGGTCATGCTTTCCCACTTGCTATATACTTTTCCTATACTTTACATTCCTTTCCTAAACTATACCTTTCTATGCTTTTTTAATATATTTTCTTATACTTCTATATTTTCCTATACATCTTATAATTAGAAAATTGAGTTTTTTTGTACCCAAGTATAAGACTTTGATTTTTGCTTGTTTATAACTGTAATTGATGCAGGCAATTCCTGTGGTGGAAGAATTATTCACCAAAGAAAATTGTGACTTGTGTACCTTACTTACAAAGTTATGCTGGGTTAAGATGTTGAATGAAAGGTTAAACAATTTGTTTACAGTCACCTACAACTTCTATTTGTCAGAGGCAGGACGTGAGCCCAAATCTTCCTGATCACAAGGCAGCTCTAGGTGCATTATGCCATGATACACGATGTTTACTTGTAAACCTCTAAGTTTTACATTGATCTCATTGAATTTCATCTTCTAATTCAGTCAGTCTAATCTTCTATCCTGTAGAAGTCTTTTTAGACTGCATCTGTCATATTAACTGTCTTTCCTAGTTTTTTAAGTTGTCTGAAGATTTGGTAAGTGTGCCATCAATGCCTTTATCCACATCAAAAAAAAAGGTTTACAACATTAGACGGATTCCTGAGACTCCCTTTTAGAATTCTCCTTGCTTCTTTCTGGATACACTAAATCAGTATTTATGGATTTTGTTACTATGTTCCAAACTCTAAGTGATCAGTGGATTTTAGGAGATGCTGAACTAAGTGAGCTCCTAGATTTCCTTTCCAACCCCAAAATTCTGTGATACAAAGGAAAAGTACTGGACATATGGGGGGGAAAGGGATTATAGGCTTAAGTAGCAAATACAGAAGAAGATTTGACATAGTAGCCAATAAGAAACTTGAGAGTGGAAAGAAATAAAATTGTCAAAAGATAGCTTGCAAGCCCTATCTTCTGACTTCTGGGAGACTGCGAAGAGAGTGAAATATTTCTTGGAAAGGATGATAGAAGCACAGCAACATTATTTCTATTACTAAGTCATGTTTAATATTAATAATTGATTGTGGCTATTGAATCATATTATTATAATTTCATTAATCATTCAACAATCCGTAAAATTGTTGTCAGCCTCCTGGTCTCATTCATGTAATTGAATAAAATGCATTTTAGATATGCTTTGTTATAACAAGGCCAGTTGGGAAAATTCTACCCCCTTAATCTAATTGTTTTCTTTTTGGCAAATACTATGTTAACACCTGGAATCAATGGTCTAATCCTTCAATCTTCATTTTATTCTTTTGAGTAGGGAGATCTCCTGCCCTGGTGGCTAAAAACCTGCTCTCATGCCTAATACAACCACCTAACACAGTCATTATATACCATCTCCCCCTACTTACTCAAAAGGCAAAAGTGTCAAACACCTAGCCAGAAAGTCATATAAGGCTCGATATACTCCTGAACGTGGCCTGAACCAGATTAAAATATAATTGGGAAATAATTAAGAAAATAAATAAAATACAATAAACACTAATTATGTTAATATGTAATTTTTCTAAGTGCATATGTAGCCTGCAGGGATCCTTATGTAAAGTGTAGTGACTCTCATTTTCGAATTTGACATTGTTGCTCTAATACATCATGGAGGCCCTGACTTCTTTATGCTTCTCTTCTGTTCTCAACAGAAATTCAGGGCTGGAAGAGAGCTCAAAGGCCAACTCACTTGTCCTGAACCAGAAAAGAAATCTCTAATGACTCACCATCTGGTCTTCCCTTGTCGATCTCTAGTAAGGGTAAATCCACTATCTGTTAATGCAACCCGTTCGTTCTATCTTTAGAATTTAAGCTCCTTGAGTGCAAGGACTATTTTTGCTTTGTCCTTTATATCTCCAGTTCTTTGCACAGTTCTGACACATAGTAAACACTTGATAAAATACTCACTGATTCACTGATTGAAGTTTTTGCTGATATGAACCCCAGCTCTACCTCTTTCTAAATTCACCCCTTGCTTCTTAATTCTTTCCTCTGGGGACTGAAGGAATTAAAATCTAAAGCCTCTCCTACAGTACCATCCTTCAAACACTTGAAGACGACTATCATGCTATCTCCCCCTTCCCCAAATCTTCTCTTTTTCAGGCTAAAAACTCCCTATTCCTTTATGTGGTAGTCGGACACCATGAACTTGAGTCCCCTCACTGACCTGATCATACACGAGCCAGTTTTCTTGTACCATAATGCCTAGAATTGAATGTAGTACCTCATATTAAATTTATTGTCCATTACTTTGTACTGCAGTTTGTGTACTTGGAGGTTCCCTTTCCAGACTAGCTTTATGAAAATAGACACCATGTATTACTTCATTGGGGTATTCTCTTCTTACTCCACCCCATCTGGCGTGGTGCTGTGAATATGGTAGCATTTAGTACATTTTGGTTGTTGTTGATCAATAGGTCTTAAGTGCCCGTGAGTATTAGAAAGTCCTTCACAAAGGGTTGTTGCCCTTTTTGTTTGTTTATTTTTTTATTTTTAAATTCTTTTTATTTTATTCTGAATTTAAGAAATAAAAGAAGCATTTCTATGACATAGTAAAATATTTAAAAAGATGATTGTACACGAAATTGCAAATCTATTATGTACAACTTGCTATTGCTTTTAAATATATTAAAAAATTATCACGCAACTTTCTTTTTTGTCCTTTTTTCTTCCCCTTCCCCTACCCTAGAGATGGCTACCATTAGATACAAATATATGGATAGATATAGATAGATATAGATAGAGTATAGATATATAGATATATATATAGGGAGAAAGAGAGATGGATTAAGTAGGTAGATAGACAGATAGATAGACAGACAGTAGATAGATAGATAGATAGATAGATAGATAGATAGATAGATAGATAGATAGACAGACAGGTAGATAGATAGATAGATAGATAGATAGATAGATAGATAGATAGATAGATAGATGGAAAACCATTCTATACATACTTCAATTTATTAGTTCTTTCTTTGGACGCAGGTAGTATCTTTCCTTATATATCTTTTGTAGTTAATTTGGATATTTATAATAATCAAAAAGACTTAATCACTCAAAGGAGTTCTTAAAACAATATTGTTGTTACTATATATGATATTCTCTTGGCTCTGCTCATTTTCCTCTTCATTATTTCATTCAGGTTTTTCAGAGATTGTCAAGCTCATCATTTCTTAGAGCATAGTAGTATTCCATCACGATCATATACTACAACTTGTTTGGCCATTCCCCAGTTTCAAATAGTCACCTTGGTGGGGCTCCATTTAGTTCAGTGATGTTTCTATTGCTAAAAAAATGTGGAACCCTTCTACTAAAATAGACTTAAAAGCCAGCTCACTGGCCATCTAAGGAAACTACTGGCTTATGTTATAAACTTGTAAGAAAAATATTCTCATTACCTACCCAGAGGCAGAAAAGTATAACGGGAAAAGCATTGGTACTAGGTTCAAGAGAACTGAATAGTGGACTTTCATCTAAATCCCACCCCTGAAGCCAATTACTTGTATGACCTGGGCAGGTGCTCTCCCTGGGTCTCAGTTCCTCATCTATAAAATGGGATGGTTGGACTACAGTAGATGACCTCTAAGGTATGTTCCAGTTCTGGGTCTTTGAGCCTATGAGCCTTGTAATGGCTAGGAGAGGAGGCTGATAGAGATAACTAGAGAATACAATCATGGGACATAGAAGATTCCAGAAAAAGACAGAGTAATGCTGTTAGAGAGAGGAAATGGGGCATGGCTAGGGTGTGCTCTGCCATGAATGACCATTATAGGTCTTTAAAAGGCTCCAAGTTTTTGTACTATCACATTGGAGTTTCTCTGCCCAGGATTTAGCCAGAAGGGACCTGAGAAGTCATCAGATCAGGGTGAAGAAATCTTTTTGTTATTTAGATATCCTTGATTATAATCTGCTTTACAAAAGTATTTTCAACTCTATCTTACATAGCCTGTAAGAGAATATTAGCTCTCATGGAAGGCTTTTAAATTCTCATTTTTAATAATAAAAACATGAATAATATTAAAATGATGAAAAGATTCCAGAAACTGCTAAAGTTTGAAAGCATGAGGGCAAGTTGGCTAATTGAACTAATATATTCATAAAGCTTTCCTTATTGTTTATTTTATAAAAAGTAGATTTTCCTGCTGGTAAAAATAGCTCCCCTATTTTTCATTTAATTTAAATTTCTTTCTGAAGATGATACATTTAAGCAGACTCTTTAAAAATGTACTATATTCCCAGCTAATATTTAAGCAAAACTTATTAGCATTCTTGATTACATCATCTTTTCTGTCCATTTCAGAGTCTGTTAATTCTTTACAATTCAAATAAATTGCCTGGAGAGTAGATAAGGATGACTTCTCAAGTCTGTAAAGGGAAAAAGAATCCTTGCTGGTTATGTCTATACATTTTAATCAGACACTTATCTTTCAAGAGGATGTCCTTTTCTTGGTTTAATTCAGGGATAGGGGAAAGAGCATTAATATTCAGAAAAAGACAGCCCTACCCTAAGATATCATTCCATGTATGGGCATACATGCAGACAGCCCTTTTTGCCGTGCTCCTTTGTTCCTGGGCACACAAGCTAGGGGCATAGACAACAAGGGCAAGCACCCGGTGGGGGCTCAACCAGTGTCACATAATGTATATGTGAAAGTAGTGAAAACACTAAATAACTGTGCAGTTAGAGAAAAATGGGGACCTATTTATACCTGTATTAATCAGAGTTAGTAGCATAGATACTACAAAAAGCAACCAGGAGGGACCAGGAAGCTGCTAGTACCCCCTCTGAGGTCACCTTCCATTTATTCTGTATGTGTCTTGTACATTCTGACTTAAATACGCTTGCCTCATAAAAACGTAAGCTCCTTGAGGGCACAGAGCGCCTCTGCTTTTCTTTGTATCCCTAGGGTTTATAGCACCACGCCTGACACATAGACATGATTCATAAATGCCTGCTGATTTATTGATATTATTGTTTGTCCATTGTTCTAGAACAGGACCATGACTGTGACAAGCAAGCAACTTGGATTTAGGTGAGGCAGGGCTGTGCAAAGACGCTAACCTCACTTTCTCCTCCAGAGACTCCAGTGACAGATACAGACCGGGATGATGGGACATAATCAGGATGCAGTGGGGGCCTTGGCCTTTTCAAGCCGTCTTTAACAGGTCTCAGGTTTGACTGAGGTAACACTCATTGAGTGATTAAGGCTTAATAAGAAATGATGCAGAGAATGACCTCATTACCTAGTGAAAAAAAAAAAAAGCCAATCTGGGAGGAACAGACCAAAACAGAAACAATTGCTATTTACATTCATTCTGAGCCAATCAGGGCCCAAACAATGTGGGCCTTGGCCTGGGACCTAATGTTGGCCAATCAGTGAGAGCCAGAGTGATTTGGGATTAAGGCTGGTCATTTACTGTTGATGAGATCCTCTCCCCAACCCTCACCCTTAGGTCTCTCTAGACAGGAAGTCTATGAACCTGTGACTTCCATCTTTTCCAGATAGGTTGAATAAATTCTTCATTGTTGAATTGAATGAAGAATTGATAACCCAGTGGGTTCCATGAAACATATGTCATCAATTAGCTGGAGTTTATATATCATAAGTTCTTAACATGGTGTCTGTGACTGCTTTTTTTTTGACATTTTGATAATCTTATTTGAATATAATTGGTTTCTTTTTTAATCCTATGTATTTTATTTTAGTCATTTAAAAACATTATTATGAGAAGTGATCCATAAGCTTCACTAGACTCCCAAAGGGGTTTTTGACACAGCCTTTTGTAAATAGATTGCATATACAAAATTACCCAACTATAATTTTATATATATATATATACATATATATTTAATATTTATATATAGATTTAATTTAAATATGGAATATCTCTTATTGAAAGAAGATGAACACATGAAAATCTAGACTTGCCAAATAGATATGTGATGGAATAGTTATTTGTATGGCAACAACACTCGTTGTTTTATAACCTGTCCAGTGCATTTACCTTGCAGAAGTTTAACCACTGCAGAGAGAGTCTTAGGCCAGAAAAATTGAAGAACTAAAGTTTGGAACCACTGCCCACTGAAACCAGTAGATTAGTAATGTTTAACCTAGAAAAAAGAAGGGCAAGAGGAGGATGGGGCATGATGGGGGCCTGTAAGTACCTTAAAAACTGCCCTGTGTTGGAGGGATTCAATGTCTGCTTGACCCCAGAGGTCCAAAAGTGGAGCAATGTTGACGGAAATTGTAAAGAGAGAAATTTAAGCTTGAAGTAAGGAAAAACCTTCTAATAATGACAGAAATCCAAAAGTGGAATAAATTTCCTTGGAAAAGCTCTTCCTTGGAGGTATTCAAGCAAAAGGTAGATAATTACTGGAAAGACATGTTGTAGGGTAGAGGGCACTCATTTCCAGGTCAGGATTGACATAGATAGCAGTGAAGATCTATCTCAACTCAAAATTTCCGAAATTCACATGTGAATCAATGAGAAAGTAGTACATACAACTTCTCAGGAACACACAGAGCAAACATGCTATATATCTATATGCCATTTCATTCAACCAATTGTGAGCCTGCTCTCTAAATAAATACAACACGGTTCTTACCATGGTGAATTTTATAATCTAACTATAAAGGAAAACCATGTACAAAACAGAACAAAATAGTAGAGCAGAGTAGTCAACACATCATTAGACTTTGTAGAAGGTAAAGATCTGTTTGGGTTCAGAGCCTCAGGGAAGGCATCATGGAAGAGGTAGCTTGGAATTGGGCTTTGAAGGATGGGTAGAATTTCACTAAATTAAATAGGGGACAGGGAATTCTAGGCATGGGAAGTGCTGGGGACTAAGGCATGGGAGCCAACAAGTGTTAGCTCTGTTTAGGGAATGATGAATGATGCAGTTTGACTGGTACACAAAGTAAAAGAAACGAGATTGGAAAAAGAAGTTGGAGCCAAATTTTAAGGGGCTCACACACCAGCCTAATGAGTAGCTACTTTATTCAAGAGATGATAGGGAGACATTGAAAGTTTGGAGATAGTAGAGTGAAATCATCAAAGGAAAATTAATTGGTCAGCCATGTATGGAATGGATTGAAGATGAATGAAAATAGAGTCAAGAAGACTAGTTAGGAAGCTGCCATAATACCATATTTTTCAATGTCCTTGATCAGTTTATACTTTCCTTGGCATAAAGCAAAAGGTTACTTAAATAACTACTCTCAGGTCAGACTTGCACTTGGTCTCCTGTACTAGTAATAATAGCTCATATTGAAGTAGTACTTTATAATATTGCTAGCATCATAGATTTAGAATTGGAAGGGGTGGATTCAAAATGTACAATGACACATACATTTTTGGATGTGACCAATGTGGGAATTTATTTTTCTTGACTTTGTATATCTATTATAAAGGTTTTGTTTTTCTTTCTTTTTTTTTTCCCAATTGGAGGAGGGGAAGGTGAAAAGGAGAGAAAATAGAGGTTTCTTACTTGAAAAAAATATATAGCTAAGGGGAAGAAAGATATCTATCTCAACTTATTCATTTTACACATGAGGAAACGGAGACCCAAAGAGGTTGTATCTTGCCCACAATCATAAAGGTGGTGGGTAGTAGAGTTAGGATGTGAACCTAGACTTCCTGACTTCAAGTCTAGTGCTCTTTCTGATATATTATTATTCATTTTACAGAAGAGGAAACAGAATCAGAGAAGATACTTGTCCAACTCACATAGTTAGGAAGTACTGGAATCAGGACATGAACCCAAATCTTCACATTTTCATTTGGATAGTCTTTCTGCTTCTTCTAGAAATGATCTCATTGATGAAAAGGTGTGCCCAGGCCTGAGATTGGCTAGATCTGGGTCCATGCCACTCAGCCATCCAGGAAAACATTCCTTTCTCTGCTTGACAAAGCTCAAAACACTTTCCCCTCCCTAACAAAATGAGTATGGATTGATAATCACTGCAGCCCAGACCTGAATTCCAGCTTGACTCCTGTGGAGGGACACAGAGGGTGGAAATTTGGAAAGGCTTCCCAATCCAACTCATGGTCCATTGGGCACAATGGCAACTCTACTTTCTCCCATCACAGACAAAATAAATTGCTTTACTCTACTCTGTGTTATCTAATGCAGTAGAGACAAAGGACCCTGCCTGGAAGTTCCTTTCTATAAGACACTCACTGTCTGAGCCTCAGAGGGGGATCTCTTTGAGAAAGAACAGAGCTACAATGGAGTGAAAGCAGGTAACTCATTGCCTCACGGACAGACATGTTTCTCTTTGTCCTGGACTACTCCATTGTCTCTTGGTCTGCCTACAGACAGAATTCCCCCTTCAACTTCCTGCCCGATGTTTGGGCCTTGTATGAGGAGTTATTTTACTTTCTGCTTCATTTGCCCACCCTCTGTCCTCCAGAAAGACCTAAGGCAAGTTCACATTTGCAATCCTGTGGGATTTCCACATCCTAAAAACTAAACAATATTTTCTGATATTTCTCACGAAACTATGGGGGCCATGGCAGCTGAGGAAACTTACTCAGGTCCTTGGAGCCTCTTTTCCTCGTGAAAAAAAATATCAAAACAATACCTTATTCTATCAGTTGTACGGCTCCAATGTACTGTACTAACGCTTCTTCAGTAATTCAGTTAAATACACACGCACACACACACACAGTCTACCTAGAAAAGGCATAACACTTCCCATTAGAATAAAAGCAGGAAAAGCACTGACCTGGGAGTCCGGGATCGGAGGCCTGACTGCATCCACTCCCAAGTTCTGTTACTTTGCAGCAAACCATTACCTCTCTGAGCCTCAGTTTGTTCAGTGATGAAAAAGGCTGCTGTGAGATTTAAGCTATTTGTATGTAAAGGGCTCAATAACTTCTCTAAATAGCTGCTGTATCTTCTTCATCACTGTTGTCCATCGATACACATTTGTTAAGGATCTCCCTACTGAGCTTCAGACACAGTGCTAGATGTTGTAGATATACCTGCAAAGAATGAAGCTGCCCTTCCCCCCAAGGGCGAGGTCATGCCCTGATCTTCTGACATGATGATGGTGATGATGATGGTGATGATGATGATGATGATGGTGATGATGATGATGATGTAAACCCTTTGAGGGAAATTCAGGTTAAAAGAATCATCCTATCCTCTTTTTCCTTCCTTCTTTCCTCCCTTTCTCCTTCCTTCCTTCCTTCCTTCCATCGTTTTTTCCTCAGTTTCCTCCTTGTCCTCATCCTTATCCTCCCCCTCCTCCTCATCCTCCTTGTCCTTCTCCTCTTCCTTGTTCTTCTTCCCTGAATTTCTCAGATTGTTTTTTCCTTAGTGAGACAGCAGAGAAGCATAATTTTCCTCTAGGTCTCTCCACGACTTTTGCTAAGGTTCCATTTTTACTCCATTAATCTGATCAGTGTAGCACAAATAATCCTGCTCTGATATTCCTGCCTGGGTCTCTAATTGTTTTGTAAGTATTTAATTAATGTTCTTTCCAGTGTGGAGGATATGGTTCAGCATAAGATTCAGGGACATAATAAGTTACATTTTCAGTTTGTTTGTTTTTTAAAGCAGTATGTCTTTCATAACAGACCATGGGGTGTGAGTTGATTAAATTTTGCAATGGCAATTTTACAGGATGGGAAACTGAGGCAGGAGGGAGAAGTCAAATGAATTTCTTAATGTTACAAGGCAGTAAAATGAAATAACATGTATAAAATGTTTTGCAACTTTAAAGTGCTATATAAATGCTAAATATTATTGTTGTTGCTATTATCTCTTTCCTCTGAACAAGACCTTGCTCTCTCAAATTAGTAAAAAACGAAACAAAACAAAACAACTAAAATGAGTTTTACCTTCCTCCTCTAACACTTTCTGAGGGACTGACAGGCTGTCACATTGTATGGTAGGAGTCCATAGGTAGGAGGGCAAGGGCTGTTTTAGCTCCTCCTGCGTTCTCTGAAACAGAAGGAAGCTCAGGCAGTGATCCCACCAGTTAATGGGAGTTAGACAGATAAAATGAAGGCAACCTCTGTTTAGAAAAGTGAGCTATATTCATTATTTCCAGTTTCTGGGATCTCAGCTGCCCTTGGAGAAAAGCTACAGTTCTTGGTCTCTAGGAGAACTCTAGATTCACCCTGCTAGTGATATTTTGAGCTGATTTAGTTGTAAAGAAAAGAGGGAGTACTTGGGACGTGGGGAGTCATCATCTTGACTCCGGAAGGTTTTATAAGGATCATTGATCATCATAGACTGAACATCCAATGACAGAGGGTATCTCAGCCCACAAGGTGTCTTAGTTGGTATCACAGACTATAAGCCCTGGAGGGGTCCCTCGGAGGTCATCTATAGCAGTTTCATTTTATAGGTCTGTGATTTTAGGGCCAGAGAAGTAAAGTGATTTATCAGAGAAGTGTCAGACAGGACTTCAACCGAGGTCTTCTGAATCTTTCACCTGTGCTTCTTCCACTAGTTAGCCAGTAAACAAGTATTTATTAATTACTATCTTACAAGCACTGGGCTCAATTCAATTCAATAAACATTTATCAAACACGTACTAAGTGCCAGGCATTGTGCTAAGCACTGGGGATACAAATAAGAAAAAGAAAGATGGCCCCTGCCCTCAAGGAGCTTACAATCTAGTAGAGCAGCAGTTCTCAACCTGTGGGTTATGTTCAATTTGTAACAATGAAAATACATCCTGCATATCAGATATTTACATTACGATTCATAACAGTAGCAAAATTACAGTTATGAAGTACCAATGAAAATAATTTTATGGTGGGGGTCACCACAACATGAAGAACTATATTAAAGGGTTGCAGCATTAGGAAGGTTGAGAACCACTGTAGTAGAGGAAGACAACACAGAAGAAGAAGATGGGGGAGGGGAGAGTACCAGGGTACCTGGTATGAAGGCATGACATTTCATGGAATAGAAACAAGTAGAGTTGTTGATGGAAAATGAGGAGTTTAAGATCTAAGAATGCAAAGAAAGGCAAAAGATTAGTCCCTACCCTCAGGGAGCTCAAATTCTAAATGAGGACCCAACATGTAAATAATGTACCTGCTGAATATATATTTTAATAGATATTTATATTCATATATTAACATTATTATATATTAATATATTAAATTATACTATAATATACATTATTAATATACTAAATATGTTTATATACTATATTTTATATATATATATATATATATATATATATATATATATATATATACACACAATCATTACAGATGATTTGAACTCCTACCAAGATACAAAGCCTGAACTAATCAATCAGACTGCTTTGCTTTGCTCTAAAAATGCCCTTTCCTATGTCTGCAACTTCAAAGATCAGATAAGCTTGACAAGGAGTTTTCTTTATGTTTGTGAAAAGATGCCTACAACCAGAGTATTGGGACTTGTCTTATCTTGGTATCCCAGAGACATATACTATATAGGGGAAACTCAGATATGCTGGTATCATAATTTCCAACTGACACTACTTTGTCAATTGTCAATCTGTATTTACAACTTATTAAACTAAGAAACTTCCTTTCTCATGGTATAGTTAAACACATATGGAGACCATAAATCTGAGGGACACAAACATCCTGATTTGTGATTGTCCTGAAATGTATTTAAAGCTGTTCATTCTCCTATCAGAGAGTCAGAAATTATGTTTTGGCTCCGTACAGTTCATACCTGCTAGCTTTAAGGGAATAAATAATATGAATTTATAACCACATAGCCTGTTTGCCTCTTTTAACCAAACTTTCAGGTTGACAGTTTATGTATACATACATACATACATATAAATATATACATATATATATGTGTGTGTGTGTATGTACACACGTGTGTGTGCGCACACACACACACACACACACACATATATATATACAAAGAGAGAGAGAGAGAGAGAAGACAGAGAGGGAGACATACTCATGCACAGAGAGGAGAGAAAGAGAGAGAGAAAGAGAAAGAGAGAGAATGGAAGGCAATGTCAGAGAAAAGGCATTTGTGTGGGGGGGGAGGAGGTGTGGGAGGGGAAAGACTTCATGCAGAAGGTTAAATTTGAGCTGAGTCTTGAAGGAAGTCAGAGAAATATCACAAAGCTGTCTTCTTGGACTAGTCTTTTTTTATTCTATTGAGATATTTATTCTACTGACATTTAAAAGAAAAGACTCTCTGTGGAATACCTGGGGCCCTTCTCTTACTTGAAGCTTCAGAAAATAACCCCAGGTTGAAGGTACTTTTTTAGTCAGTATCCACATGAAACCATAACCTATCTAGGGAACACACTCTCCCACATATCACCATGGCACCGATAGGTAAGAGGATCCAATCAGGGGATATTCATGACTAGTGAAAACCTGCAGAGGGGTATGCATATGAGGACACATATGGACATGGAATACATATGGAAGGGAGCACATGTAGGGAACATGCAGGGTCAGAGAACACGGGTGGTCCAGGACACTAAGATCTCCAATTGTTGTCACAATGCTGAAATCATCTATGAGCATTGTGGTCCTGCTCCATGTCACCTGTCTTTGCTTAGCAAGCACTTGCTTCTTTTGCTCATACCATCTGGTCTTCATCTGTAACATCACTACTTCCTAGTAGGCAGCTTATATAAGCTTATAGTCCCAGGCATTAGTTTTTGTTCTTCTGGGGATAGAGACTCTAGACATTTGTATCAACAAGCCAGCTAGAGAAAGCCCCCAAATGTTTTAATTCTGTCCTTTGAGCCCGTTTGACTTTCTCTGAGTTTCTAGTTTTTATTTAGTCACTTGTTTAACTTATTGGAGGAAAATTCCTTTCAAATCATTTCTACTTTCTTGAAGCCAATCACAAATACAGCCCCATCTGCCCCATCCCCCTACCCCTGCCAAAAGTTCCCTGCTCTCAAGGAACTCATGCATGGTCTAATGTGGGGGAAAAAATATCAGTAACACAATTTGCTTTTTACTTATGTCAACAGTATATATATATATGATCCCAAGAGATTGTGACCAAACCACAATCACACAGATATTAAGTGTCAGGGGTAGATTCAAACCCAAGCTCTCTTGACTTTAAGTTCAGCCTTGCTGGTTTGATAGTTCATATCAGAAGCCTTTGCCTTGGAGTGGGGCTGGTATTTCCCCTTTCCTATTCATTGGAACCAATAAAAACACAAATCATAATACTTTGTAGTTTTTCACCAGAGTTCAAAAATGTACACATACCACACACACACACACACACACACACACACACACACACACACACACGAGAGCCCGTTCTATTCACAGTTTCAGTCTCTTGTGCTCTTGTTATATGAGTACTCAAGACATATATTAATAACTCTTTCAGATGTTGAGGGAACTATAAGATGCATTATTGCTTCAATTTTCCCTAGTGGCTTGAACATTATTGTCTCTAACTAAACACCTAACTTAACTGCCAGGGAGAGACTTGGACACAGAGGATGATCTTATTCATTACCTTATTCATCCTAACAAAACACCCATGAGAAATCATAGTTTAAAACCACAGACTATGGGCAGCTAAGTGACTCAGTGAATAGAGAACAGGCCCTGGAGTTAGGAGGACCTGAGTTTAAATGGGGCCTCAGACACTTAACACTTACTAATCATGTGACCTTGGGCAAGTCACTTAACCCCAATTGCCCTGCCTTCTCCCCTTCAAAAAGAAAAAAAAAAAAACACCAGTTAACACAATCCTTCTTTCTCCCCTGGCTCCATGTGACCTATACTGTAATAGTAATGAAATTTTGAGATCCCTTTGTACCTAAGCTGACAGGTACTTAGCACCTAGTTTCAAATTAAGCCTCTGTTAAAGAAACAGAAGGTATGAAGCCCTGTTGCTGACATAACAGGAAGGGGCTGAACAGAGACGAGCAATACAGTATATAAGAAAAAACCCCAGATGGGAAAGTCAGAATATCCTGGGGTAAGCGTTGTGGAGGCAGGGCAGCTGCTGCTGGACTGAAGACTGAACTGAGAATTGAGAGGAACTGAGAAGAGGACTCTTGTGGTGGCAGTCAAGAAGGGGAAAACTTGTGGTATCCCAGCACTCTGTCCGCTCTGTCTATGTTGATGTTTGTTTGTGATACTTTGTACAGAAGCCCTGGGACCTTACTGGAAGCCCTGAAAGAGGATTTTCTGGTTGTATGTTTAAAGAAGGCCTGGAGTAAGGTTTTTGAGGTCCTGGGACTTTACTGATGATTTGTGCTGACCTCTTGGACTTTGTTTGTGGGTCTGTGTTGATTTCTACGTTGATGATTTGTGTTGAGTTCTCAGACCTTGTTGGTGGATCTGAGTTGATTTCACAAGCAGATAGTAAATTGATGATGGTGTTGGCAATGTGTATGAATATTATTGTGGCTCTGTGAATCTTTGTCTTCCCAGAAACAGGAACTGTGAAGGACTTGAGGTAGACTGAACACTGTGAACTTCAATATGGAATGGGAACTGGACAAAAACTGGACAAGGAACTGGATGAGGAACTGGGAGCTACCTGCCTTTGAACCCAGGTGACAGTTGGAGCTGGGACCATGGAAGAGGAACCATGGAAGCTAAGAGCCAGCCTTGAGTCAAGCTGAAAGAAGACTTTACTTCAAAACTGTGTACTGACTGGGGAGATTATGATTTACTGTGACCTAGGACTGGAAAACTTTGACTTTTGTACTTTGTGATTGAATTAAGGATTTTGTGATTGACTAAATGATTGTACTTTGTTGAAAACTATTGTGACTACTTTGGTGAAAACTGTGTGGCCATTTTAGTGATAAGTTGTTGAGCTGCTACATGGTGAATCCTGTGATTTTCTGTGAATGTTTTGCTCTGATTTGTTAGTGAATACATAGAGTGTTCACTATCCTATGTAATCAGAACCTTGAAAGCTGTCCACAGCAGCAGTCCTCTGGAAAGCTGCTCGTGCTTGGCTTTACATATACCCACTCAAGATAAATGGCAACTTATCCTTATCTTAAAGATTTCATAATGTATAACATCAACTACACCCTCCCTAATTGTTATACAGTTCATTTCCTTTCTCTCCGTGGCACAGGGGGAAAACCCAATCTTTGGAGTCAGATGACCCAGATTTGATACCCATGCCTGCTACCTTTGTAACCTCAGGCAAGTCACTTAATATCCCTGTGCCTCAGTTTCCAGTTTCCTGTAAAAGGAGGATTTTAGACTAGATGACCTTTGAGATCCTGTACCAGATCTATGATCTTGTGAGCTCTATATTTCATTCCCCACCATTACTGTTCTATGTCATTTTCTCTCTCTTCTCACCCCATCAACTGCATTCCCATTCTTCATGCTTATAGCATATGACTTAGCTTCTTTTTTTTTGAGGGGGGAAGGCAAGGCAGTTGGGGTTAAGTGACTTGCCCAAAGTCACACAGCTAGTGAACAAGTCAAATGTCTGAGACCAGATTTGAACTCAGGTCCTCCTGACTCTAGGGTTGGTGCTCTATCCACTGCACCATCTAGCTGCCTGGTAGCTTCTTCTTTCATAGTGAAAATTGAGGCTATCCAAAGTGACCTTACAATGAATCATTCTTCCTTCATTCCTCAAATTGTCTAGGTATATTCACTTAGTCTTTCTTTCCTTTTGGTCATAGAAGCAGAGATAGTACCTCCCTCTCAACATCTTTGTTTTAGAAGCCAACCTCATCTCCAATCTCTCCTTGTTCCCCGGCTCCTTCCTACATGCCATGAGCTTCTTCAGTCCTAACAATGCTTTCCCTTGGCATCCAGCTGCCACCCCACATTTCTCTTCTTAAAATTTTTCTATAGCTCATGCACACTTCCTCAAAACCTGTCCTCTACTCTTATGATCTTCCTCCACTATCCTACTGAAGTGATACTTTTTAAACTCATCAGTAACACCTAATCTCCAAAACCAATGGTCTTTTTTTTTCAGTCATCTTCCTTGATGTCTTTGTAGCATTTGACATCATCAGTCACCCATTCCTTTTACACAGTTTCTCTTACTTTGGCACTGGTTCTCCTCCTAACCCTTCAGCTGCTCCTTCCCTGTCTTTTTGCCCTCTTCCAAACCTTTTATGTAGATGTTACTTATAGGTCTGGCTCTGAACTTTTCTTTCTCTATACTTTCCTTTGATAATCTCGTTCATCCTCATGATTTCTCTTCCTGCCTTTATACAGCTGACTTCCAAGTTAGTACTTCCAATATTACCTTCTTTTAGGAGCACTCATTCATTGTTAATAAACTTGTCAATTATTTCAATGATTCTGGAAAACAATTTGGAATTGTGAAAAAAAAATTCATACTCTGACTCAGAAATTCCACTACAAGGACCCCAAGAGGAATATTGACAACATGAAAGGACCCATGTGAACAAAAATATTTATTGCAGTATTATTTGTAATAATAAAGAGATGGCAACAAATTATCTCCCCAGGGATTGGGGAATGATAGGACAAGCCATGGTATGTTAATGTAATGGAATATCACAATGTCATGAGGAATAATGAATATGAAAAACTGCAAGAAATACGGAATATGGATGAAGTCATCTTTGAAGTGATACAGAGAAGAAGGCAAGGTCAAAAGATCACTACACACAATGAACACACTATAAACTAAGACAACATGGAGGGTCAGCAAAATTTTGGTTATTTACAGTAGCCAATATTACTCCCAATATTACATGACATATCCTTTCCTTCTGTTAAGGATCAATAAGCTACTTTGGGGAATTAACTTTCTATAGGCTTTAGGTTTTTTTGTTGAAAAGCATGCATCACATCCAAATAAAATGTATCAATAACTTTATTTTTAAAAACCCATGAGCAAAATAATGCTTCTTTCACATATTTTCTGATCTGAAAACATGCCACTCCATTTCCTCATGATTTTTTGATTAAGTACTGCATTTTTACTGTGTTACAAGCTCATGGATTTAGACCTGTAAGGAAACTTTAGAGGTCATCTGGTCCAGACCTCCATTTTATAGATGAGAAAACTGAGGCACATAGAGAATAAGTGACTCAGTTGTGAGGTTGCATTATTCTGTGAAGACTTAAGTTCCCCATGCTCAGAGACATTTGTGTATTAGTGACTTCCTGCTTTTAAAATCATTTGACCATTTTTTTGTTTTTATATTGCCCACATTTCCTAAGAAGGTCATACCTTATAACAAAGAAAAAAGAGAAAGAAAGAGAAAAAAACAGGTCAAATTAGCCAACACATTTACTAAGACTGACATTATGTCAAGAATTTACGGTGCTTCACATGTGTAAAGAAGGAAAGATCGTATATTATTATATCTTTTATTTGGGGAGAAAGGCAGCTTGGTCAGTATAATTTCATGACGTTATTAATTTGTTTTGTTGTTCTTTCCCTTTTCATTTTTTTGTCATTGTGCATATTATTTTCTGGGTTCTCTTTTTTTGACTTTGGATCAGTTCCCCATATGTCTTCCCATTCTTCTGTGTATTCATCATATTCATCATTCATTATAGTCCAGGAAATAGCAAGTCCACATATGCCACAATTTGTTTAAATGGTCCTCAATCTATGGACACCTGCTTTGTTTCTTGTGCTTTGCTCCTACGCAAAATATTGAATAATATTCTAGTTTATGAGAGATCTTTATTTTTCATCACTGATCTTCTTGGGATTTTTGGGTCAAAGAATGTGGACATTTCAGTTACACCTTGTGTTTGTATGAAGCTTTAGATTTTATCCTTAGTACCTCCTCTTGTACATAGTAAATATTTTTTAAATTATGTGTTTAATAAATGCAGAATGCTTACAAGTTAATTTTCTCACTTAATTTTTACAACATCCTTATGATGTAAGGAAGACGTGGATTATCCTCCCTTTACAGATGAAAAAGATGAGGTTTTTGGGAAGTCATTGACTCTCCATGATCATACAATCACACCATGGACATGAAGCCCAAATATTGGATGCACTTTCTATTTCCTAGCTCACTCTTCTTCATTTTTAATATGGAAGGAGAACAGTAGAACAGTCCTTGTTGATGTGGGTTGAGAAAGTGGTTCAGAGAAGTCCTTTCTCTAATTAGAGCTGGAATTCCTTCCCTGAGGAGACAGATGTGGTTCAGTGGAAAGAATTCTATCTAGCCTTGGAATGAGGAGACCTGCGTTTGAATCTCCCCTCTGACATTTACTAGCTGTGTGACTTTGGGCAAGTCACTTCCTCTCAGCGTCAGGCACTCTAAAACTTTAAGTTGCCAAACAATTGCTGATCTGTATTGCTGGGAGAATTTCCTTATTGGGAATTTACTGCACCAATGAACTCACAGCTCTCAACTGAAATGGGAATAATACTTGTATGCCTTTCCTCACAGCATTGTTATAAAAAAAAAATCACTTGTAAACCTTAAACATCTAATTGTTGTTCCTCTTTGTCTTTTCCTGCATTGATTCCAGGGGCCCTGCTGGGGCGATTCTGGGCTTGATCACACCATTTTCTAGGAGTTACTCTAGTGGAGTTTGTGGGGAGAGAAGTAAAAAAAAAAAATCCCACGAGCAGTTATATCTCTGGGGAAAAAAAACATACTCAAACAGACTCAAAGATACATTTCCATTTTTCCATTCTGCTTATTAAAGGACAGCCACCATATTTTTGATGCTATCTTGTGTGTTTTCCTCTTCATGGACAATCCCATGATACTGCTTTAAGAGACATAAGAGAATTCATTATGTAAAATCCTTAAGGAAAAGAGAGATCAATAAGCTAAGCTATCACAGAGGCGAGCTCCACGATTGAGTCTGGGGAGAGGACTAACTAGTCTAGCCACAAATGACTGTTTCAGTGAATTGCATTCTCACAATGAAGAATGGGCATTATTAGAGAGTAATGTAATGATATTCGACCCTAGTACTACATTCACATCCTCTCTGTATCTTCAGAACCTCACAATAAATTTTAATAAAATCTTCTTGGAAGTTTCCTGTAGATCCCAAGTCCTATATTTGAATAAAATGAAGAGTTAGTTTTACATCTTAATTCCTTGGTGAAGATCTACTCAAATACAGAAAATCTCTATGTAAATATTATAGTTATTGTTTAAGTCAGTGGTTCTCGACCTTTTGGTCTCAGGACCCTTTTACATTTAAAATTGTTGAAGACTACATTCTTAAAATTATTGAATACCCCAAAGAACTTTTGTTTATGTAGGTCTTCTCCAGCAGTGTACTAGTAAATGTTTAATAATTGACTTTCTAGTAAACTATATACATGGAATACTTTAAAACTTAATCTTTATTATTATTTTTTTATCACTTTATTAAATCTAAAAAAACCAACAAACCAATAAATCAATCCCTAATTTGTAGTATGGATTTCCAAGGTGCTTTTAAAGCCAGTACAAGCCAACTTAAGCAGAACACTGGTTACATCCATTGATATTTACAATATTTTATATCAAAACTTATAATTTTTAAAGTATTTAATAATTCATTTTAAAATAATAATAAATCCATCCATTATATGTTAACATAATATCATTTTATGAAAAAGACCTGTATTTTTAAAAATAAAAATTATTGAGAAGAGTGGCATTGTTTTGTAAATCTCTCAAATATCTGACTTAATAGAAGACAGCTGGATTCTCCTATCTGTTTCTGCTTTCAATCTGTCATGATATGTTGTTTTGGTTAACGTATGTGAAGAAAATCCAGCCTAACAGAGATATAAAGTTGAAAAAGGAAGGCATATTTAATAGGCAAATACCATCTTGGTCTTATTATAAAAATAGTTTCGACCTGTAAGACTTCTGAAAAGGATCTTATGGAACCCCCCCCCCCCCCCCCCAGGGATCCTTGAACCACGCTTTGGTCTAAATGCATACATATAAACATACACACATACATATGCATATACTCATGCTTGTGTGAAGTAGATAAGTAAATCTGAAAATTCCAGGAGATAGCACAATTCCAAAAATAGAGAGGATGTGAATAGTCTAAAGGTATATTCTTTGTTGTCTCAAAAGTTGAATGGTGTTGCACCCAGGCAACTTCAGTAATCAGGGATTCAGGATTTCATCAATGGGGGCACTTCAGTCACAACTACCAATAGCCTTTTATGTGTAAATTAGTTAGTCTTAAAGAGTTTTTGGTGACTAAATAAAATCCCATCACCTTCTGGCCTATCTGGTAATGCACCTTATGACACTTAACCTTAGTTTACCCCTCAGATCACACATATGGCCTTGATCCCTGGGCCTGATTTGTAATCATAGAATCAGAGATTTAGATCTGAACAAGACTTCAGAGGCCATCTAGCAGCCCAACCCCCCCTGGGGCTCAGAGACATTAAATAACTTGCCCAAGATCACAGAGTTAGAAAGTGCCTGAGGTAGGACTTGAACAGAGGAGTCCTTCTGACACCTTTCTATCCTGGAAAGATTGATCAGCACTTGTACTCATGACCTGACGGTCACCTACATACCACAATGAAACATCAGAAGAGAACATCAGTAGATTACTGTAAACAGGAAATGCATAAATATAATTACATATAATTTAATAACAATATGAATAAATAGTATATAATAAAAATAATAATTAATAACCTATATTATGTGACTCAACAGTGAAGCAACTGCATTGATGAGTACTATGGAGAATATGGAAGTAGGAGACAGACTCTACTCTTGAGTTAGTCATGTCATCACCTCCCTGATGTCGTGGTCCTCTTTGAGAACAAAGGACAAACCACACAAGACTGTTGAGCTTACCTTCTGGTTGAGGAGACAAAGATTTTCATAACAAAAAAATGAAAGAGTAATACAAGACTGAGTATAATTAAGTCTTAAGCTATTTATCAACAAATGCCATAGGAGCTCAGAGAAGGGAGAAGTTGTTTTGTGCTTAACAACAAAGGGCATTGACAGAAGATGGGCAGAGAAACACCTGACCAAAGGGTCCTGATAAAGATAACTCCTGGAAGATGTCTCTACCAGATGGACAAAACATGCAAACACTTCCTGGTGGACCCTTAGGTGTCTGGACTTCTTTGCCCTTGGCTAGGAGGATGAAACATGGAAACTGAGATGGCCAGTCACTAGTTCCTCTTCTGCCCCATCATAACAAGCCTCCTAGAGATCATAGGATTATAAAATTGAAATATGGAAGGAAGAAACCCTCTCATTTTTTAGAAAGACCAATATCAAGCCCAAGTGTTGGGTTGGGAGGGGGGCTGCTTTTCCTCAAGGTCAAATGGTGATTAAGTAGCAGAGTTATGTCCACTGACTCTAAATCCTGGGTACTTTCCATTACGCCAGTGGTTGTCAAACTATTTTTATTCATGGCACAGTACAATTCTCTCTATATATATATGTAGGTATACATATATGTGTGTTTACATATATGTACCTACATAGGTATGTTCATGCATGTATATACATATATGTATTTGTATATACATGCATGTATGTATATATTCTTTATAAGGTCATCCTCTAGGAGAGTTGGGGAAATTTGACTAAAAGCATTCAGTTGTAAATACGAATTCTACATAATGCCTCACACTTAGGAAAAACTCCTGGCTATGCTGTGGCTTAGACTTTGAAAGTCATTGCATTATGTGAAGGCACTTCTGAAGACACTGCTATGCACCTTTCTGGAAGTCCCATCACAGTCCTTGTAGAACCTACCCAGAGTAGTGGGAGTGTACCCAATCTGTCAAGAGGCCGTAGTCTAACCCTAGCCTAAACGGAAGAGCATATCAGGCAGATGTTGCCAGCCCCTGGAGGTCATTATACCCTATGGCTCTCTATATACTTAGCCAAAGCAGCTACGTAGTGCAGCAGATTGAGCGCTGGACTTGGAATCAGGAAGACCCAGCTCATGAATTCAAATCAGGCCTCAGACACTTATTAGGTGTATGACCCTGAGCAAGTCACTTAATCCTGTTTGCTCAGTTCCTCATCTGTAACATGAACTGGAGCAAGAAATGGCAAACCGCTCTAGTATCTCTGCCAAGAACACACCAAATGGGGTCAAGAAGAGTCAGATACAACTGAAACTGGTCAACAACAACAATGTTAGTCCAAAGTCTTACATACGTACACGTAATCTCCCTCCATAGACTGGAAACGCTTGGAGCGCAGAGAGTGCTTCATGGTGTCTTACCTCCTCAGCACCAAACACAGTATCTGACACATAGCAGGCATTTAAATTAATTGTTGATTGATATATTATTGCTGAGGACCCACCCTTCACAATCTTGTCCCTTCCTACCTTTTAAATTGCCTTACTTTTCCCCCCTTTACATGTATTCCATTATCCAACAACACTGACCTTGTTACTGCTCCTTACACATGACCCTCTATCTTCCAATTTTCATTTTTTCAAAGGCTGCTCCCTATGCCTAGAATGAACTCTTTCCTCATCTCTGGATTCCCTGGAAGCCTTTAAGATTTGGCTCAAATATTGCCTTCTGCAGAAGGCATTTTCTGTTTGCCTTTCCTCAATCCTGCCACTAAAAGTGCCTTTCCTGTGACATTACCTTCCATCTTTCCATCTCTCTCTCTATCTCTATTTCTCTCTCTCTCTCTCTCTCTCTCTCTCTGTCTCTCTCTTTCTCATATTTAAATAGTTGTTGTAAGTTGTATCCACCAATCAAATGTGAGCTTCTTGAGGATGGAGACCATGGTTCCCTCCCCACTCCCTTTCTTTGTATTCTCACTGATTTGCACAATTCCTGGCACACAATAAGCACATGAAGAATACTTGCTGACTGACTATGCCCCAGTAATTCTTACTTCTCCATAGTGTTGAATTTTGCAAAACCTGATTTCCATTCATCAGCACTGTATCCTTCAGAGGAAAAACATTGCAGGTGCCCTGTCTGATGAATGGTGATGTAAACCCTCCTGTCTGACTATTATATAAAGTATCATTTAGAGAGGAAAAGAGTTTGTAATCAGATAAAGCAGGGAAACTGACAAGGGAAATTGATTATGTCATGAAATGTTTAATCAGGATATTGCAATGTCATTTGTGTGGAATCCTCAGAAATTCATGGTGAGGTCTCAAACTAGACCATAGATAAGTGCCTGCAATTTGTGCAAACAGGTGACAAAGTCAGGAAGATGATCTGCTCTGATCTGAGGCTTTTGATAGGAACTTTCTAAAAGCTTCTTAAGTCAGGAGTGCCAAAAGAAATGAGAAATTTCAGGGTAAGGAATGGAATTTTCCGCAGCTCAGCCATATGACATAGAACTCTTGGTCCTGCTTTTTAAAATTCCTATTTTCTTACATATGGGCAGAACATAGTGTGGGGAAAATTCTAGATTTATATTTGGAGAAAATATTTTTCATTGCTCTTGATATTCCCAGGACCTGATGCTGGTGACAGTTGTCATGGTGAAAAGCAGCACTTCGATAACATAAAAAAAGGGAGACATGTAGGAGCCTGTAAACAACTTTCCATCCTTTCCCAGTGGTTAGTTATCACAGAAAAGGACTGGGGTGTTAACCTTTCAAACTATTAGTCAGCATTCAATTAGTTAATTTTCCTTCTTGTGATCCTTCTTTTAGTTATTTTCTTTCCTCCATGAGCACATTTCCTTATGAGTTTATATGTTTTGACATATGTCAAACCTGCAAGAGCAGGTACAAGCAGAATTTCTGAATGCAGAAATATAAAATGTTTGTAAATAATTTCAGTAAAAACATGAACCAGAAGAGTCAAGCTCACATCGAGCTTGCTGTTTAAGGCAAATCCTTAGCAATTGACCCACATGTTATGTCTAAAATAGTATCAACTTCTTACCAAAAGCCAAGCAAAGCTTGGTAACCAATAGTGAACAGAATGGAAGGACTTCCTATTTTGTATATACTGTATTAAGTACTTACTATTGAGTAAGTAATAGTATCAACTACTTACCTGAGGACAGATGAGATCATTTATCATTGTGCCAACCAGAATCAAACATAGTACACTAGGTATGAATTGACCAGGGCAAACCACTTTCTTACTATTCATTTCTTTTTTTAAAATTATTTTAAATTTTTTTTTACTATTCATTTCTTAATGGAGTCTAAGATTACATTAGATTTCTTGAATGTCACTCAAGTTCTTAAATCTTTTTCAGACAGTTGTGCTACCATCTCTCTTGAATCATAGATCTATGAAATTGAATTTTTGAACTAAAATGTAATATTTACATTTATCTTTATTGAATTTAACTTTATAGGAAGGCCCTGATTAATGACAATAGTGAATCTCCTTGAAGTGGTAACATTTTTTAAATTTGCACTGCACATTTCCACTAAGTTGGAACCAAATGCTATATTTAACATGCTAGTAACTTCAAATAACCTGAGTTCAAATCCCCACTTCAGGGCAAATTTGACCCAACATTCTATCCAGTTTCTCAATATCTTTTTATATTTTGAGTCTATTACCCAGTGTACTACTCATCTCTCCTAGCTATTGACTTTCTACAAATCTGATCAGCATGTCATTTAGGCCATTATCTAAGCCTTTTATGGGCAACTAGGGACTCAGTGGATAGAGTACTGGGCCTAGAGTCAGGAAGACTCATCTTCCTAAGTTCAAATCTTGGCCTCAGACACTTATTAGCTGTGTGACCCTGGGCAAGTCACTTAAACCTGTTCACCTCAGTTTTCTTAGAGAAAGAAATGGCAAGCCACTCCAGTTTCTTCGCCAAGGAAACCCCAACTAGGGTCATGAAGAGACTGAAATGACTGACCAACAAACAACAAAAGGCCTTCACTAGACATTTTCTTCTAAGTTGACATCATCCAATAATAAAGTATGTATATATATATATATATATGTTATTCTTGTGAAGAAGATGGAGCGATGTGGACTAGGTTATAATTAATTAGATGGATTCGGAATTGGTTGGATGATAAGACTCAAAAGAGTAGTTGTTAATAGTTTAATCTCAATGTAGGAGGAGAAATGAAGTGGAGTGTCCAACTTTTCCTGACCCCATCCGGGGTTTTCTTGGCCAAGATACTAGAATAGTTCACCATTTCCTTCTCCAGTTCATTTTACAGGTGAAGAAATTGAGGTAAACAGAGCTAAATGTCTTGCCCAGGGTCACACAGCTAGTAAGTATCTTAGGCTGGATTTGAACTCAGGTCTTCTTGACTCCAGTTCCTTATCTATTGCCCAGCCCTTTATCTATTGCAACTTTCAGCTGCTACTGTTTTGTATTTTAGGATTCCATTTGATTTTCTATTTTCTTCTTACCATTCACATTTTTGCTTATGGAGACATATGGGTGCCTAGAGAGGCTGGGGAGAGTCAGATCAAGAGATGTAAGAAGATAGAGACAAATATTTGGCTTGAAGGAAAGTTTATGCGAATCTAGGAATTAGGACATTTTCTGAGACAAAGGGAAGGGAGTGATTGTTGTTATGTCTATCTCCTCTCCTGCTCTTCTCCATTCCACCCCACTCTAGAGGTCAGCGGTACCCTGAAGAAGGACAGGTAAGTGGGAGACTTGCTATTAGTTGTTTTTTTGGGGGGAGGGTTTCTTTCCTTCATCTCTAGAAGTAACAATGGTATGCAAATTGATAACAATAATTGTTCATGTTTATCTAGTACTCCTGGTTCTGTCCTCTGGGGCCTAGCAGAATAAATCTACCATATGATAGCTGTTCAGATACTTGTACACAGATATGTCTCTTCTGAATCATCCTTTCCCTAGTCTTAATGTTCCTAGTTCTTTCATCCCTACCTTGTGTGACACAGTCTCCACTGCTTTCCCCATCATAGTCATTCTCCATTCTTCATTGAGGATTTTTCATTCAGTTTATGCCTTCCCTTCTTGTCAAGATTTCTTCTTAGAAAAGAATGATGGATGGGATGAATTGTATTAAAAACAAGGAAAGCTGATGAGGGAGGAATGTGTTACTGAGAAGACTCACGTTTAAAAGAAATAATAATGATAAATGTCCACTGGGAAATGAAATCAGTTGCTTGGGTTTATGAGAAATTGCTGCCTGAGGCATAGGGGGTGTAAATGTAGTTTTCAGAGATTTCTGTTGATGTTATGTTAGTGGAAGGGAAAGGCTATGTGAATCCCAAGCAGAAAGGAAGAATGTTCCATTCTCAGATGGGGAAAGGTTTGACTCTTATAGAAATAGACAATTTAAAATTAGCCTGGTATAAAAATAAACAAGGATAGATATATATAATGCACATATTATGTATTTATATATAATGCACATATTATATATTTATATATATGACATACATACACATGTTTTATTGGCTATATTCCTTGCTAGAATTTGCTTGATTCAAATCCTGTTTGGAAAAATATATCATGTATACAGGTTCCTCCAAAGTCTTTCAATTATAGCTTATTGCTTCAGTAACCAGGGTGACTGCAGGCTTCTATAAAATTCAAATAACTGTAAGGGTGAATGCTCTATGGGAGACAGCAGGCTCTCTGTCTGAACTGCTCCTTTGACCTTTGAGCATTGGGGCAGTTTGGTATGTGGGTTACCTTGTCTCCATCAGCAGCACTGCTGTTGCCGTTCAAGATGTACTCACCAGTTTTCCTTCTTTACTTGCTAATCTTGTCACATTCCTAAAGGAACCCAGAAACCTTTGGTTTGTTGGATTTTTTTTTCCTTCATAGAAGTCATCTTCCCTAGTCATAGAAGGAAAAAACAAAATGAAACAAAGCAAAGCAAATAGGTCCAGGGCTTCAAGGTTGGGAGAATGCAGAAGAAAACCCAAAGGATCCCACAGATTCTTTTTTGGAAGGTAAGTATGAGAAAGGAAGTAAAGGCAGGGTGGAAGGAGGAAGGCGAAGAAAGGGAAGGGAAAGGAAGGAAAGGAAAGAGAAGAGAAGGGAAAGGGAAGGGAAGGGAAGGGAAGGGAAGGGAAGGGAAGGGAAGGGAAGGGAAGGGAAGGAATGATGTAGAGAGAAGGAGAAAGGGAGGAAGGGAAAGGGGGATAAAGGAGGAGAGTAAGGGGAAGGAAGATAAGGAGGAAGGAAATACCTAAATAATTTAAAATACGATTTAGAGTATTGTCACTATGCCTTGGTTCATCAATGACACTGAACCTGAAGACAAACAAAGTCTAAACATTTTTCTGCACAATGAGTGAGCAAGGGTAAGGCATCAACATAATGCCATATTCTAACACAAAATGAAGACTCATAGTGCAGGCTAAGGTTCCAGACTTCTTTGTGACTGTAAGGACCAGATGTTCCATCCACATGGCTCCTTGAGTAGTTTCATCACTGTCACCTTTGATCCTCATTGAACATTAAATGACAAGGCAGAATCCCCAGAAATGAAATCCCAGAATTCAACTGTCCACACAAATGAGGGACATTAGGACGCAGGTTATCCAAGAGTCTACAAAGTCCTGGAAACATTGGCTCCAACTCATCAGGTCTGTGTGATGTGTGATTTCAAATGTGTGATCTCTCAAATGCAATTTTGAAGAGGTTTTGAAAACTTTAAAGCACTCTATAAATGTGAACTGCTATTATTATTACAGAAGAATCATTCTTCTCATCTTGTTCGATGGAGTTCAGTTGGAAATGGTCCTGGGTACAAGTCACTATCCTGTTATTACTCATTTAATTTAATAGTCTTTGAATAAAAGTGAATAAAGTAGCTGCTTTTTGTACCTGAATAAAAGTGTTGGGAGATTTAAGTTCATCTGTGTAGGTTGATTGAAAGGACCTTCAGAACAACTGAAGTAGCAGATAAGATGACAGAGAGAAGACATTTCTTACTCTGTTGCCCTGTAACTTAGATTTCTTCTAGTAGGTCTCTATATTTTTTAAGTTCTTCATTCCACATAGCTTGGAGATCATGAATATTTGGTATGGCAACATCTATTGAAAATATCATCCTTAAATTTTCATGGCTTAATCTTGTGTCTGGCTGATGCTGGAAAACAATTCTTTCTGTTTATGATAATGTTTATTTGTCTGACCTGGCCTCTCTTCTCCCTCCACATTACTCTACCTGTGATCTCATCAGCTCCTATGGATTTAATTACCATCTCTATGCTGATGATTCTTAAATCTACTTATCCTTCCCCAACCTCCCTGATGACCTCCAGTCTTACATCTCCAGCTGCCTTTTGGACATCTCCAGGTGGATGCCCAGTAGACATCTTAAACTCAATATGTCCACAATGGAATTCATGATCTTTATCCTCAATACTGCTTTCCTTTCAAACTCCCTTATTACTGCTGGCAACACCATTCCCCAGGATCATAGCCTAGGTGTCATCCTGTATTCTCCAAAGAATAAATCGCATTTCCATGCTGTCCGAAAAGAACTGGAAGTTGTGACTTCAGTTTCAGGAGATGTCCTCGGTGATGAACAGATTTTTTTTCTCACTCAAACATTTACTTTCCCTGCCATTACGGGGCAAGGGGCTGAGTTCCTCCCTCCACAGCCCCCCTTGACAGTGTTACAAAGATATAGTATTGTACAGATCTGTTCCCAGCCTGTTTTCGGGGAAACAAATGATAAGCTCCCGGTTTGATCATCTGTTGGACTTTATTGGTTGCAGTCTCCTCCTCCTCTTTCCTTCTCTTTCCACACCCTCTCTCCTCCTCCTTCCTGCATCCCCCTCTTTCTCCTTCTCTGTCCCTTTCCTTCTTCCCCTTCATCCTCTTCCTCCTCCCCTCCTTCCTTCTCTTCCCCAACACTTTCTCTTTCCTCCTCCTCCCCATCCTCCTTCCTCTTCCCCACCCTCACTGCTTTTTACTCTCTTCCTCTTCTTCCTTATTCTTATCCTCCCTACCTCCTTTCTTCTATAAAGGCATTTAGGTGGTACAGTGGCTAGAGTGCTCACCTGCAGTCGGGAAAACTTGAGTGCAGAACTATTCTCAGACCCTTATTAGTCATATGACCCTGGACAAGTCATTTAACATGTTTACCTCCGTTTCCTCAACTAAAATGGTGGTTGTTGAAAGAATGTGATGAGATCCTAGTAGGTACTTACTATGTGCTTGTTTCCTTCCTTCTGTTTCTTTTAGAGAAAAGTCTAGAGTCAGGAAGGCTCATTTTCCTGAGTTCAAATATGGCCTCAGACATTTACCATGTGACCCTGAGCAAGTCACTTAACTCTGTTTGCTTCAGTTTCCTCCTCTGTGAAATGAGCTGGAGAAGGAAATGGCAAACTACTCCAGTATCTTTGCCAAGAAAACCCCAAATAGGGTCACAAAGAATTGAACACAATTTAAAAATGACTGAAACCTAGCCATCTTAAGAACTAGTTAAAAGGACCTCTGTGCCTGGGATTGTGACTCTGGTAAAAAACTTCCTAGAGAACAGCCTGAGGAAGCAGAACTCTGGCCCGCAGGTGGAGCCCTATAATCCCCTGGAGAAAAGAGTATAAAAATAGGGAGCAGGAAGAAATGAGGCCATCACAGCTCATTGTGTGATATTTTTTTCTGTGCTTTTGATTTTCCAGAGCTGATTTTCAAACCTTTGGGCCCAGGCTCAAGAGACCTTGGCCTTTCAATGCTTAATGTGTGCTTAGAATGTCCTTTAAGTGTCTAATCCCAATCAAGAGACTGAGAACCCCGAGAATAGCGACTGAGAATAGACTTTGCTGGAGTCACTTCAATTCCATTGATCCACATGAGCATTATTTACCCCAGGGCAACTTTGCCAACCTTCTGAAGGGTTTTCAGAGTTCTGTAGGAGAAGCTATGGGGTTATCAATGGGTAAGAGCTTCCTTGATCTGAACTTGGCACGACAGCTTATTAGCCATTCTGCTAAAAGCCATATGTGTGTCTAGTGAACTCAGATACCATCTGCCATAAGAACTGGAGGCAGGGGTGTGGGGGAGAGGAATGTGGGGTCCAGGTCAGAAATTCAGGCAACTCCAGGAGCACTAATGTCCTCAGTCCTCAGTTTCATGACTCTGGGCTTCTTATTTCTCAGCTGCATCATCTCTGCTTCAGTCCTGTTTTCCCTGTCTCCTTGGGTCTCAGTCTTGGCATTGCTTCCCCTTCCCTTCCATCTGACTAACTGCCTGGCTCCCTGTGTACAAGCTGATCATTGCATTCCTTACCCTGGTAGCTACTTTGTCTGATATTAGTAGTGAGAAGCCCCCCTGAAATGAAGGATGTTTCCCAGAACAGGCCCCTTCCCCAGACTCCTCTAGAGGCTCTTTCTGGACCTCCCCCAGTCAAGAGTCTTTTTACCTTGCCAATCTCTTCCAGGTGGCCCTAGCCAACCTAAGAATGCTGGCACTGGGCAAATGCACAAGCCTTACCCAGAGGAAGCATGGCCTCAGTTGAAAAGGCAGGATAGAGAAATGACTCTACTTAGTGGCAGGAAAGCAGAGATCCCAGGATACCAGTGTCAGGCTGTTGTTAGAGAGGCTATTATGAAAGAGGGAGGGGAACAGGATGAAGCCAGGAAACAGTTCCCCTCATGTCCTATTTGGTAGAATCTGATTTTAACTAATTATTCTTGTGAACAGAGGTCATCTGTCCTACCTATGACATATACTGGTTTGTGTGGCCTTGGGCAAGGCACTTAACTTCTTGGTAGTCTAGGAAATTCTCTAAGAGTATAAATTGCAGAATAGGTATCAACCTGCATTAGTAGAGAAAATTTCCTCACCTATGAGACTGCAGGTAGAATTTCTCCTTTCTACCCAATTTTTTCATGAATAGGCATTATAAACCTGCACAAGGTACTTATAGGATCATATTTTTAGAGTTGGAAGGGAACTCAGAAATCATTTAATCCACCTCTCATTTTACAGTTGGAGAAATTGAGGCATAGAGACATAATTATGTGACTTGCTGAAGGTCATATGAATGACAGAACTGGGATTTGAACTCAGGTCATCCGACTCATTTTTGTTAGTTCATTTGATCCTTAAAACAACCCTGAGGGGTAAGTGATGTCTGAGATGATCCCAGATTATTACCTTCATTTTGCACAGAAGGACACAGAGAAGTTAAGTAACTTGTTCAGGGTCACACAGCTAAGTAAGTATCTGAGACAGGATTCAAATTCTTGTACTGACTTCTTGTACGTTGTTCTATTCAGCTACCTTGTTTCATATGATATGATATGATATGATATGATATGATATGATATGATATGATATGGTACAATACAATATGATATGATATGATACAATGTGGTACAGTATGGTATGGTATAGTATGGTATGATATGGTATGATGTAATAATTATAACATAGCATAACATAACATAATATAATATATAATGTAAATATTACTGAATCATCCCACAAAGATGTCAAGAATGAATTCAGCCCTCTCCCTCCATGGCTACAACAACAAACAGCCCTGAGGCCAGGCTGTGAATTGTTTCACATCAGGACCAAACTCTCTTCTCTCTCTTTTTCTAACATCATTCTGTTCTTTTCACTCTCTTTCTTAAGAGTCTACAGAGTCTCCCACTTACCTTTCTAATCTAATTAAAACTCTAGTTAATGGATCATTTTAATTTTCACACTGGATTTAGAAGTCAGCAAGTGTTCATTTTAAATGTGAGGACACTGAAGCCTGTACGAGTGAAGTGACTTATAGCAAATCGATGGCAGGTCTCGAATCCAATTCTTTGTCCCAATTGAATGTTCTTTTGCCTACATCACTTGACTTTCCACCAGTTTTCCTCTTCAGTCTCATTTTCTACTTTTCCTCTTGTAAGGAAAGCATTTTGTGAGCCTTAAAGTGTTATGTAAATGTAAACTACCATTACTCCAAAATGTGTTCCATCTGCTCTAGCCAAACCAATCTACCTGGTGTGGTCACAGCATGCAAATATAATCTCTGAGCCCCTGTCAGTAATAACCTTTGAGAAATGATGACAAATGGGAGATAATCCAGGAAGACTGAGTGTAAACAAATGGGTCAGTCTTAAAACTGTGGAAAAGGACCAAGGTTGTAAAGATAGAAAATATCAAATGTAAATATATAACTGAAGGCTTTATATTTTATCTGGGGGTAATAGGGATCCACTGGAGTTTATTGAGTAGGGAGAGGACCTAGTCAGACTTATATTTTAGGAAGTCAGTTTAGAAGTTGAATGGAGGATAGATTGAAGTAGAAAGGGACTTAAGGCAAGGAGATTAATTAGAACACTATTGCAATAGTCACTAAGGGAAAAGAGATGAGTACTGATACTAGTGTGTGTGAGCCGAGAGAAGGGTGCTAATCCATGCAAGAGATGTTGTAAGGATAAGTAACAAGATTTGACAATAGCTTGAATGTATGGGGTGAGGGTGAGTGAGGAGTTGAATGTGTGAGCATTGTTGATTGAAAAGATGTGGTGCCCTCAACAGTAATAGAAAAATTCAGAAGAAGGCAGGGTGAGGGGCAGGGTGGAAGATAAGCTCTATTTTGAATGCACTGGATTGGAGATTGCTTGATATCTACTTGGAGATATTCAAAAGGCAGTTTGTAATATGGGATTAGAGTTTAACAGAAAGATAAGGGATGGAAATATAAATCTGGAAATCATCTGCATAGGAATGATAATTGAACTCAGAGGAGCTGATGACATCAAGTGAGATAATATAGAGTACAAAGAAAAGAAGTGCCATGACAGAGTCTTGGGGGATACCCCATGTTTAGAAGGAAAATCTAAGAAAACTCTTTTCACAACTATGACTAGGGAGAGAATGCTTAAGAAGGGCAAAGGCAATAATAAGAAACAAAATAGGCAATTTTGATTTTATGGAATTGAAATGTTTTTGTGTGAATAAAATCAGTGAAGCTAGTACAAGAAGAGAAATTGTTGATTGGAAAAGCCTTTTTATCAAACATTCATGATAAAGGTATGATATCTGACATATGTAGAGAATTAGTGCAAATATATAATAAGAACTAGTGCCCTTTCTAATGGATGTGGTCAAAGGATATGAACAACTCTCAAAATAAGAATCACAAATTATTAATAACATATAAAAGTTTGCTCCAAATAACTAACAAGAGAAATTCAGATTAATGTAACTTGGAGGTTCCACTTCATACTTGATGTGTAGGATGTAGTGTGGTCCTCTCATTTGCTAAAGTATATAGAGCCTTTGGCCTTAGGGCCATAAAGAAAATGAATAAATAAGAGAACTGGCTCTAAGCTGTGATTAATGAGACTTGCTGTTTGAGGAGAGGAAAAAGCCATTTGGGACCATAACAAAATTTTGTTTGGAGTTTAAATTCGGGTATGGTGGTCTGCATAAGTCAGTGCATGCATCAAATGCCCCACAAGCTACTTGAAGAGAGTGTGATCCTATACTGATAACAGGTGGAAGTCTACATTTGGTAAAGGCCGAAGGGGTGATTGCAGTCTCAGCTGCTATAGGACCCTTCTGGAAAATTGCCCATGAAATTCCTTTGAAACGGGAATATGTCCACCT
>CM053588.1:152309959-152349803 GCA_028646515.1 Pseudochirops corinnae | reverse complement strand
CCCAATATCTTTTGACTTTTGCATTATTTCAGGAAAGTTTGCAAATTAATTAGCCGTAGTCCCTGATGTGTGTGATAAATACCTGCAGAGTCAGAACAATAGTGTTTGGCTTGGAGAGGTTTTGCTTGTTTGGGGGGAGCAATTACCAGGTGGGGTTTTTTGGTGGTTGTTTCTTGCATGATCTTAAATTTCCGTCTTGCTATACCTGAACATTAAAAACCATGTCTTTTCATTGAAGAAGACAGGGGTTAAAATGAATGAAGACCTGAAGGTTAATTTAAGCTGGCTGCCTCAGGATCATTTAGATGCCAGTTCTCCGGAGAATGTCTCAGCTGCAGTTTCCTCCCTGATTCCTGTCATAGAGCCAGAGCCAGAGCTCATAGTAAACCCCTGGGACATTGTTTTGTGTACTTCAGGAACCCTCATCTCCTGCGAAAATGCCATTGTGGTCCTTATCATTTTCCATAACCCCAGCCTGCGTGCACCCATGTTTCTCCTGATAGGCAGTCTGGCACTCGCAGACCTATTGGCAGGGATTGGATTGATCATCAATTTTATTTTTGCCTACCTGCTTCAGTCAGAAGCCACCAAGCTGGTCACGATAGGACTGATTGTCGCCTCTTTCTCAGCCTCTGTCTGCAGCTTGCTGGCTATCACTGTCGATCGTTACCTCTCGCTGTATTATGCTTTGACTTACAATTCCGAAAGGACTGTCACATTTACCTATATCATGCTCATAACGCTCTGGGGAGCTTCTATCTGTCTCGGACTGCTGCCTGTCATGGGCTGGAACTGCCTCAAAGACGAATCCACTTGCAGTGTGATCAGACCTCTCACTAAGAATAATGCCGCTATCCTCTCTGTCTCCTTCCTGCTCATGTTTGCTCTCATGCTCCAGCTATACATCCAGATCTGTAAGATTGTGATGAGGCACGCCCATCAGATTGCCTTGCAGCACCATTTCCTGGCCACATCGCACTATGTGACCACCCGGAAAGGAGTCTCTACTCTGGCTATCATTTTGGGGACCTTTGCGGCTTGCTGGATGCCTTTCACCCTCTATTCTTTGATAGCAGATTATACCTATCCCTCTATATATACTTATGCTACCCTTCTTCCAGCTACCTACAATTCCATCATCAACCCTGTGATATATGCCTTCCGAAATCAAGAAATACAGAAAGCTCTCTGGCTTATTTGCTGCGGCTGCATCCCTTCCAACCTCTCCCAGAGAGCCAGGTCTCCCAGTGATGTGTGATGATACACAGCTTAGGAGAATGCTGTCCGCTTAACACTGTCTTTTCCAAACCTCTTGCAGACTAGTTGGTTAGATGCTCTTATTAAATTCTGTATGTTAGATTCTGCTTGGCCACAGGAGGCACTTAACATTTGTCAAAGAAAAACATCATTAATCTAGAGAAGTTAAGTGGCTAGAGAAAATGGACTTGAAAATAATCAGTGTTTTTATGCACCTTTACTGTCTTGTACTTTGCTCAGGATTTTTGTCTGGTTTCTGGCAAGGGAGTGGAAAAGGAAGGGTAGATACCATGGTCTGCTCTAAGCTAGTCTAAACTAATATCTCAATTGTCACCAGATCTTTAAATGAACCTTATCAATAGAGGAAAAAAGAGAAATTTAAAGATCTTTTCTAGAATTCTTTATATGATTAAAATAATTTCTCAGTCCTGTATGAATAAAAAGGAAAAAAATCTTTTAAACCAACAAGAGGGGGAAAGAAAAGTATATATCATTGTGACCTGATTTCCTTATCATAGACCCAATTATAAAATACCAGACTGCATTTTAAAACCATGGCCCAGTTTTTTTTTTAAATGTTAATCTTGGTAACTACTATCCACTGAGAATTAATTTTAAATTAATGTGTTGCAATGACATCTGCATGGTTGTCATTATTAACTGGACTCCTATATCCAGATTACAATTTAAGTAGCGATGGTAAGCCACAACAGCGTGTAGCTTGACAATTTTCTTCTAAAATTAAATGTGAGTCCACTTTGGGCTTATAGTTTATACAAGATTGATTTAATCCAACTATTTTAGCAGTCAGAATTTTCCCCCTCATATGAAAAGGACAATGTGAGGAAATCACCTAATGAAAATAGAAAAAAAAATATTATCATACGAAGTACATTGATGTGAAGGGCATTGTGGGATATTTATAGTAATTTTCTTTTCTGTATACAGCTATAAATGTACCAAAAGTCATTTCCAGTTTTAAAATTTTTGTTAGAATTCTGAATACTACAGATTGAATGTTTCTGGTTTATAGTTCCGTGCTACAAAAATGCATTTGAACTATGATCTTCTGTCTTAATGGTTGATTCAATTTATGAGTGCATATACAAATAGGGTTTTATGCGCTATAGGATGAGAATTTCCAAACCATTATGTGGCCCTTCATAAAAGGGAAAGTGTAAGTTGTTTTCTTTCCATCTACTTAAATAGAACATTAAAATGAAATAAAACAAGGATATTTCTTTTCAGAGAGCAAGATTTTCATTAGAGTAATTTGATGAGGAAAACAATGTCAATTGTATCATAATTAGTGGCGGGTTTGTGTATATCATTTCCATTACTGTTGACAAATATCAAGTGAAGAAATCCCCAGGCAGAAATTTTGGCTCTGTCTACACCCACAACAGCAGAACTTTGAGACAACCAATTGGCTCAGACCATCTATATGGTGGCCTGATTGGAAGAGCCAATCCTTTGAGGTCTCTGCTGATTGTATGGCTTTAAAGCTGGATCTGTTTAACTACAAGTCACACTCAAAATGGTTCTCACAACCATGCTGCAATTTTATAGTATATTGTAGAAGTAGCCAATAAAGTCAGTGCCAATGCTATTTGCTTTGGGTAAACCAGTATTAGTAACTTGGCTACTTGAATCAATATCTATTGTCATGGGCCAATTATGGAATCCAGTAAAAGTTAAGTTCTTTGTACTGCACATCATTGTATGACCTGGGGACCTATGCCATGCATGAAAAATCTAAATGTTTGGATGAGTTGGTAATTTGAGTGTGATGGATTTCTTTTCAATTAAGTGCCATTCATTATAATCTGAATAAGTGAATAATGAAAGTGAGATGACTTTGTAGATTGCCTAGTATGATTCCTTCTGGACCAAGTTTTAATGGCAACAGCGTGTGCTTTGATGGAAAACTCTACAATTTAAATACTTCATCTGTTTACTTCAATGTCATTTCAAGGATCTTGGTTTGTGGTGTGAATGCACCCTCCACAGATACATATGGCAACTCCTCCATGACTTAATGAGCTGTCATACCTAAAACCAAACCAAAACCAAAACAAACAGCCCTTGGTGGCCAACCTAATGATCATAGCCTTCTCTGAACCTAATTTGTCTGGTCCTCTAATGACAGAGACCTAAAATCAGTTTGTGTCTTGTACCCAAAGCTTTTTCTACTTTGGCAAGACCTTTCAGGGTTTCTCCTCCCCATAGATTTCAAGGAACTAGGTCACCACAAACCATGATGAGGTATGATTTCAGTGCAGATTGCATCTATTAGTTGCTTAAATTTGGATTCAGAGTGATAAGATCATCTGACTTTTTCAGAATTTTCATCTAATACATTATAAGTGATAATAGTTGTAGTTTTAAATTTTAAAATGTGCTTTAAAAAAATCACAATTTTCCATTTACGTATCTAAATATCCTCTTGTATCATACCCTCTTCTGAGAATGTATTAGAAGCTATTTGTGTCCACCATTTGCAAACTAGCATCAGAAAAGATGTATTTCATAAAAAAAAAATTTCTATGATAAAAAACTCAGCCTTCCTTTTTGGAATTATATAGAGCAGAAATACTGAGTCAGGCACTATATGATATTTGACCCCCTCTTTCCTCTTAGCCCCAAGCATATCTATATGAGCACTGTAACAGTTTAGTGTCACTTTTGACTGAGTGAAAATACTTTTGTGTCTGCAATTTCCCCCTTTATCTGTTTATTTAATTTCATGTTAATGTAGACTCAGCAGTATTCAATGGTTGTCATATTATTTATTTGGACCCATTTTAACAGTAGTAGTAGTAGTAGTAGTAGTAGTAGTAGTAGTAATTGTACTAATACTAGTAGTAGTAGACTGGGTTTAGATATTCAGATCCTGCTTTTTTTCAAATCAAACACATTAACTGTGATATTTATTTTCATCATTGATGATTTCAAAGTGCTGAGTGTATGTAACTTCTTTGTGTGTATGTGAATGTGTATGTCAACAGTTTACCCAATAGTTTTAAATTTCCATCGTGACTAAATACATCATAGAGGATAAATTATATCTGCAATGCCTCTGAAGTAAAAGATCACCTTTGTCTGCTATGCCGTCCCAATTTCTAATTATTAAGTAAGGAACTTATGTGTTTCTAACACTAACAATACATCCTAGTAGCTATCACTATGACCTTAGCCCAGTCTTCATTTAGGTGCCTATTGATTGCTTTTCTTTCTTTTGGTGCCTGGGGTTTTTTGTTTGTTTGTTTTTTAATAACTTCTTTTCACACTTTCTCAGTGCTATGGGCAAGGCAACAAATGAAAATGAAAATCAACCTGTAAAACTGAAGTCTTATGAGCAGCTTCAATAACATATTGGTGGGAAAGGAGAAATTATTTGCCAAAATTTCATATATATATATGAAATATACTTATATTTATTTATTTATACGTGTGTGTGTGTGTGTGTGTGTGTGTGTGTGTGTGTGTAGACAGAGTGAGAGACAGAGAGAGAGAGAGAGAAAAAGAGAGGCAGAGACAGAGATAGAGAGACAGAGAGAGAGAGAGAGCAATAATAGACTTGGGAAAATATTTGTGTGGGACTCCAAGGTGTATAGAGGATTTTGACAGATCTATCTTTCTTTGATGTTAGGCATGAGTGACATTACAGTCTCTAAGTGAACTGAAACAACTTTCCAGAATCACTGTTATTTTGAACATTTATAGAAACATAAATACTCTGCGTGTGTGTCTACCCATGAAGAATTCAAAACTCCTCCCCCCAAAATGCAGACAGTTGCTTTAGAAATTCTATTAGTACAAAATTGATTAAAGAGGAACTTCCCATTATTTTTCATGATTCCTATACTGAAGCCAGAGTTTGTGTTTCTGTAAAATGTTTTGATTAGGTAAACTCTTACATATGGCATAAAATGGAATTTAGCTATTTGGGGTTGGTGTAAAACCACTTTTAATTATCATATAATGGTCCTATTGGACATCTAGACACTTCTTGAAACCTTGGCACAATTCAGCAGCACAGTTGGCAGTCTAAATAAAGTACACGCCTCTGAGAAATGTTCATGCAGGTCAGAACTGGAGCTGGGGGAGTGTTGAGGGGAAAACTTCAACCATAGGACTGACCCTTCTCTTGGCTCTATCTGATGAGAATCATTTCACTTTTCTCATAATCACATGTTTAAATAGGAGAAAAAAGAGAAAGGAATAATTGAAAACGAGAGGTATTAAAAAAAAAAAAAAGAACAGTTTAATTTCTGTCCTTTAAGGCAATACAAAAAGGAAGTTTGAAGCAATTATCTGGAGTCTAGCCCCCAAACCTGCTATTTGTTGTTATTGTTGTTGTTTTTAATGGGCTTTTGTCCGAAGATATTCAGACTATCTACACTGATATGGAACTTATTGAACCTGGTTCTCCTGGTTTCTTTCCCCAGGGAGAAAGATAGTACTTTCTTTTGGCAGTAGAGGCTTGGGATGGGGTGAGGATACCTTATCTGCTCTCCACATATGTACGAGTTGCACAGGGACAGTACTACTGAGTATGTCTCTTGAACAGGTCTATTGTAGTGCTCCTGGCCTTCCCTGGAGAGAGCCTGTCCACATGCTGTAAATCATCACATGGGGAAGGCATTTCTTGGCCACCATGCTCTTAGAGCAAAGCAATAACAGAGATTTTCCAAGGGTGTTTGGGCTCTCATCCAGATATACTAGACAAGTTTAGAAGGTAGAAAGCCCGGGTTGTCATCTTTTTTGAGCGTGGCTTCTTCTGGAGAACTGAGCATTCCACTTTAATTTACATGTAGAGATGTAACCTTAGATTTTCCCAGAATTATCTTTCAGACACCTGAAAAGGAAACATGAAGTTTAAGAGAGTTCTTAAAGCAAAGAAATGTAGCATGCCAAAGAAGGCTTTGCAACATTTGGAGGATTTTTTTTTTTAATTGGAAGTGCTGACCCATTTTAAAAAAAGTGAATTAATAATATTTCATGAGAACACTTAGGTCAAGAGAGGCAATGTGGGAGAATTGGTTTTGAATTTGGGAAGACTTTCGTTCACATCATGCCACTGACACATATTAGGTACTGTGTGACCCTGGCTCTAGACAGTTAGTTGTCAATCTGAATTGGTGAAGGGAGTTTCCACACTGGGAATTCCCTACAGATAACATAATGAATTTAGACCAAAAAAAAAAAAATCACCCCCCCCAACAAAACCCTTATATCATAGAAAAGGATAGTGAATTTACCACTAATGTTTTTAATTATTTAATTTATTTTTAAATTGTTAAATGATTAGTTAAATGATAGGTTTTGTTCAGAAGAGTTTTAAAGATAGCACGATTGACCTTAGTCTTTGATGTCAAAACCCAACAAGTTGATTTGACCCAACCCCAGCTCCTGAAAACACGTTCACACAAACAAACACACACACACACGCACACACACACACACACACACCACTACCATCACCACCACCACCACCACAACAACGATAGCAAAAACAACAATTTTCATGTCTGTTTGCTATGTCTGGGCCCTCAAAAATGATCACATTTCTAGGCTGGACTTACCAGGAAAGCTAATTCAGGACTTGAACTACCCAAAACTGTTCTGCTGTTTGAAGCCGCTTGGCAAACAGCCTTTGAAGGAAAATTAATTGTAATTTACTTGGTGAAGCCTTTAGGCCTTCTTCAGGTATAGTTTACAATCTAGCACAAGAGTGTTTATTTTGTCAGAAAGTCAATAAACAAATATTCTGCCCTCGAGGAATGTGATGATCACGTCCTGTAGGCTTCCCAAGAGTCAGACGGGGAAGCTCGAAGGACCACGTGAACTTGGGTTGTTTCCTGATTTTTTTAATGTAACTTTGGAGCTCTACTATTTCCTGTATGACCCTATTAGGTACACTTAGGCTAAAAAGGGCAGTAAAACCTAAACTTAGACATGTATTTCAACAGGCCAGTGATTTCTATTTCACACAGCAAAATTTCAAAGTAAGTGATTTTAAGGAAAGTAAATTTGGAATTTTTTTTTTTTAGCAAAATATATGTTGGCTAGTATTAGCTTAAAATATTTTGTTAGCCTCAGTGATTGTAGAAAATGCTATAAGAATGAAAGGTATAGAAAACAACCTCAGACTTCATTTCAAAAGATTTTATTTGCTTCCCTCTTACCCTGAAATTCTCAGCATCAGTTGCATAGCAATTATCTGAAGAATTTATTTTCCCATTTAAATTTAATTAAAACTATAATTATCTTAAAGTTCTCTAAAATTTTGAATTGTATACACACACACACTTATATATGTTTGCCTGTATGTGTATATATCAATGTGTGTGTGTGTGTGTGTGTGTGTGTGTGTGTAGGTAGGCAAAGACTCAGAGGACCTTGGTTTCAGTCCTAGCTTAGCTATTTTCTACCTGTGTAACCTTGGGCAAATCACTTAATCTCTATGGGTCTCAGTTTCCTTCTTTGTAAAAATGGTTCTCTAAATCGAGGGTGCTAATTTGTGTATTTACTGGACAAGTGTGAATGTTCTTGAGCAAACTATGACTTGGCTTTTTCCTTTGCCTTTCTCAGTTGGAGAATTAGGCTGGATAGCCTAATCAACCATTTACTTTTGTCCCTTGTCACACAAAGTGACAGATAAGCATGGCAGTGGGTTCCTGAGTTCAAATCTGGCCTCAGACATTTACCAGCTGTGTGACCCTGGGCAAGTCCCTTAACTCTGTTTGCCTCAGTTTTCTTATCTGTAAAATGAGCTGGAGAAGGAAATGGCAAAACCACTCCAGTTTCTTTGCCATGAAAACCCCAAATGGAGTCATGAAGAGTCAGACAAGATGGAAACAACTGAAGGACAGCAGTCACACAAATCCATTAACTACATTTTAATTATTTTTGGCTTGCTCATCTAGCTCCTAGAAATTTTTTGGGAGAAAAGGTTTGCCACCATTTTGAATTGTTCCAGTAACACCTTATGGCAGGAGTGCACACATCTGCCTAGGGTCGGATGATCTAGCTTCTGAGTTTCTATAATTCTATGCATTTCCCTCCTCCCCACCTCTCCATACAATAATATTAATTATGACAACCCTGATGCTGAGAATTTGGGGGGAAGGGTGAGCAGAAAAGGGTTGTTCTTGAATGAGGAAGGGAGAAAAGGCTGCCAGCACAAAGAAGCAGTGAGCATTGTTAAGAGAGCACTGAACCTGGGGATAAGTCTTAGGCAAGTCATTTTACTTCTCTGGGCCTCAGTTTTTTTCATGTATAAAATGGGCACAATAATATTTGTGTTACCTTGAAATTTAAGTACTGCATAAAATATGAGTTTTATTACAAAATACTCAGGCCTTTGATTTATCATGTAAAGTAGGTCTTGAGGTATCAGTAGAGAAACATTTAAAAGTGCTACTTATTAGTTATTTTTGGAATAATGACTTCTGTAACTGTGTCAATTGGTTCAAACAAACCTCTTTGAGAGAGATTTGAGCCCATGCAATGTAAGGCTGGTGAGACCTGATTTCCTCTACCATTGTCTTTGTACCTATTGTTGACGTTTGTGTAGGTCAAATGTTTATAAATCTATTCTTTAGTTGTGACGCAGAGGAATGAGAGAATTATATGGAAGACTTAGAGGGGAAAAAAAAACATAAATAAAAAGTAATTTAGGCTTAAATGGAGCTTAAATGCCTAATTACAACCAGTATGTTCCAGAGAGGAAGAACCAGGTTCTGGTTCTGATTTTGTCAGTAACTAGCTGGATAAATCCTAGCTTCTCCAGACCTTAATTCCATCATCTTTAAAATGAGAGAATTGGAGTGGAGGGTCGACCTTTAAGGGTAACTCAATGTCTCCATTATATATTATTCCCCCCCCCCAAACAGTCTTCAAACTATATTATTTTCCTAATGCTAAGAAATAAAAACATCAGCTAACATCAGTGGACATACCCCCAGTGGTAAATTAGCTTTCTTGTGCAGTGGAAAGAAAATGTTTCCCTTAGAAGCAGATTTTTCTGTGAATTAATTGAATGAGCAATCACAAGTAGAATATTTTAAGAAATAGAAATGGACTTTAATGTAATTCTTTAAAGGGCATAATTTTGTTGTCCTTACAAAGATTCCATAGATCAGGGGATTGTGAATTGGTTCTGTAAAAAGACTAATGGCTGCAGGCTGGAAACCCATTAGGACAGATAGAACCAGAGACCTGGAATGGACTTTCTGCAGTCGTTTGCACTAAACTCATGTTGCCTAAGACATATGGTTCTCTAACCAAATATTTCTGACAACCAATATTCCACACGCACCATCAATGTCAAGAAATAGTTCTTATATCTAGTCCAAATATCTCATGTTACAGTGGAATTCTAGAGTCAAGAAGACTCATCTTCCTGAGTTCAAATCTGGCCTCACTTTCTAGCTGTCTGACTTACATGACTTGATCTTGGGCAAGTCATTTAAACCTGTCTGCCTCTGTTTAATCTGTAACATGAGCTGGAGAAGGAAATGGCAGAGCACTTCAAGGTCTTAGCCAAGAAAACCCCAATGGGGTCACGAAGTGCCAGACATGGCTGAAAAAAGACTGAACAGCAACATCCTTAACGATGGAGCAGAGTTGGCTTACATTCTCCATAGCAATATTCATATACTTGAATATATTTGAAAACTGTACCTTATTCTTCTCTTCTTCAGACTAAATAATCCCAATTTCTTCAGTCTTTTTCTGATGGTTCCACTTTTACATATACATATACACACACACACACATATACATATACATAGTCACTTTTCAGACCTTCTACAATTTCGTGATGTCTCTCTTTCAAATGTGGGCAGTAAAGCTAGGTATAGTAATCCAGTAAATATAATGCAGTAGGGTCATTTCTTATATTCTGCATAGTATACTTGACCTTTTTGACAGATCCTATATATCTCTAATCATACATCTCTCAGGCCAGACACACCCCAGTACAGAGGCCTCCCCTATTTACCAGACCCATGTTGAAGGTGGACACACTATCATTGCCTTTGCCATTCTTCCTTCTTCTCTCCAGAGATACCGTCACCTTGATCTATTAACCTGGGTCCAAGAATAGCAGGCAAGAATAAGGACACCCAAGAATGTAGGATATACTGAAGATGTTGTCATGATGCATCAGTGTTACTGGAGACAGGTTGGCAGAAGAACAAGTGTTACACACACACACACACACACACACACACACACACACACAAACCCCTCTAGATTATTGTATTTTCCATTTTCCATCTGGTTGTTGTGGGCTTATAGAAACAGTCTTGATGGGCATATTACTACTCTTTTTTTTTTTTAACAAGAAAGCATTTATTTATTTGTTTATGGTCTTTTTATTTTTGGAAGGGAGAAGGCAGGACAATTGGGGTTAAGTGACTTGCCCAGGGTCACATGGCTAGTAAATGTTAAGTGCCTGAGGCCAGATTTGAACTCAGGTTGGAGGCTGGAAGAGTGGAAATTTTCAAGAAGTTGCTAATTGTACCTATTAATCAGGCAATTGGTATAGTAGAAAGAAGACCAAATGTGGTGGTTGAAATCTGGGTCTTGCCGTTAGATTACCAGGGCAACCTAGAGGAAACTAATTTCCATTCTCTCTACCTTGGTTTTCTGAGTTGCAAAGTGAAAGGGTTGAATTAGATTATTGCTAAGGTCCCTTCCAACTCTGACTCTGATTCTGTGTTCCTCCTATGGCCCTCAAGCCCTAAGAATTCTGCTGAGAACAGTTACATAAATGATGCTTAATAAGGTTTCTTTTTCAAAAGAGCTTTTATCCTCCCAAGTGGCCTGGTTGATTTGGATAATTTAAAATTACGGCATTATCCTAAACCAAGATTTAAAAATGAAAACAAATATTTTCTTCCTTTCTTAACTTGAGGGCAGGGACTCTCTTGCTCTTTTTATTCCCAGCACTCAGTACAGTGTCTGGCATATAGTACGTAATTAATAAGTGCTTTTCCACTTATCTTTCCTCCCTTCCTTCTTTTCTTCCTTCCTTCTTGTATTTTCCATTTTCCATCTGGTTGTCGTGGGCTTATAGAAACAGTCTTGATGGGCATATTACTACTCTTTTTTTTTTTTTAATGAGAAAGCATTTTCTTTCCTTCCTTCCTTCCTTTCTATCTTCCTTCCTTCCTTCATTCCTTCCTACCTTTTTTCCTTCCTTCCTTCCTTCCTTCATTTCTTCCTACCTTCCTTCCTTCAAACAGGAATTTTCTTTAAAGATTTGTAGGCATGGACTTTTTAAAGGGGAGTCTGCTTTAAAAAAAAGAAAACTCATCAACTAGAGGAAAGTGTTTTCTTTTCTATGAACAATTAACTGTCAATTACATAAACAATTATATAACATATTCAAGTTTCCAAATATAACAGTTGATATGGATGATCATATTAAGAAATTTGAATGTACCTGAGCAGCCATGTGTCTGGTCTGAGAAAAGAAATTATTTTGTCCTAAAAACATTTTGTTAAAGCTGACTAGGTAGCTCTTACTGGCATGCTCCAGAACATCTAGGGACACAAAAACCATGACTAGGACACTGAGGGGTATGATATTTAGTGGCTTCAAGTCTGGCTTCTTCCTTAAGGGGGCCAAACTACTTTTGAAATAATTCCCCACAAAGTCAACCAACTACCTCTCCTACTAGACAGATAAATTCTGTCTAGAATCCTGAGAGAATAAAAGTACCATCATTGACCAATGAATTTATGTGCAAGGAAATGAAATATTTTCTTCTATTGTAAAGGAAAGAAAATTAAGTGAAAAAAGTTATAGCATCATCCCTCAACTCTAAAGGCAAATGGTCTAGTTGGGGAAGTAACTAGTTGAGCCACATAGCATATTAGAAAGAACTTTGGGTTTGAATCCTAGCTCTGCCCCTTAAGACTGGTGAGAACTTAAACAATTCACCTAGCCCCTCAGAGTCTTTATCTAAAAATGAGAATGTTGGACCTCCATGTCCCTTCCAGTTCTAGAGGTATAATAACTAAAAAGATAAATATAAATTATTATATATTAAGTGCTAACTTCTTAGATCAGTGGTTCTCGACCTGTGGGTTATGTTCAATTTGTAACAATGAAAATATATCCTGCGCATCAGAGAGATTCATAACAGTAGCAAAATAATAGTTATGAAGTAGCAACAAAAATAATTTTATGGTTGGGGGTATGAGGAACTGTATTAAAGGGTCGCAGCACAGCATTAGGAAGGCTGAGAACCACTGGTTTAGATGATAGAGAAAATAAATGTTCCAGTTCAAAGCACTGGGCCATGACTATGGGCTTGGGATTGTAAGGCAAGAAGACTCTATGCAAAGGCCTCCTTTAAAATGAGCACTGGAGGGAAGAGTGTTTTGGATAAGGGAAAGGGAAGAAAACCCAGGAATAAGAAATGGAATATGAAAAGGCGTAGAGATATGAATGTACGTTGTGTGTTGAAACTTTTCGTAAGTGGGGCTGAATTAATTTACTTTTTACTTAAATAGATGTTTTAGGGCAGTGGTGTCAAAGTCAAATAGAAACGGGGCCCCTAATCCATGCTTAGGAATCCCTGCTGGACCCCTTTTGACAGTTTAAAAGTGTAATATTATCTATGTTTCATTTTATTTTTGTATATCTTGTTGAATATTTCCAAATTACATTTTAATCCGCTTGTGGTAGCACTCAGCTGCTATGGGCTACACGTGGGTCATGTGTTTGACCTCTGTTTTAGAGAACCTATTTAAGAAAAAAAAATCTGAAAACTGCATTTTAATAAACTTCTTAGTAAACTAAAAAATCACTTTTCCCTAGACATTTTTCCACATTTGTTCAAATCTACCTATATATTATCTAGGAAATGAACATTAACCAAAAAAAACTTGATTTTGCATGAACAAAATATGTTACTTCTTTAGAAATTTCCAACGAAAACATAGCTAGATAGATATATCCCTAGGCATAGACTTTTCTAAGAATATACTGCTGCTTTTAAAGTAATAGTCATAATTATGGAGGATTCTATCTTTGTGTTGGTACTTGGTGATTCTTTGAGTATAATTTAAATACAATGTCATGAATGGAAGTTTATTTTTCCCATTCTTACTAATCCTTCTGGCTGAGTCCTGGCTCTCCAGGTAACAAGCAGACAGAGGAAATAGATCCTTGCTAATCTGATGAATTTAAACCAAAGGGAAAAGGATATCAGTGAAGATACAGTCTTTTCAGTAGAATGGAATTTCCTTCAGGGCACAGACTTCTACAGCTTGTCTTTGTATCCCGTTAAGCAAAGAGTAGGCACTCAGTCATAGGATCAAAGATTTGAAACTGGGAGGGTTCACCAAGTCCAATCTCCTCATTGTACAGATGAAGAAACAGTGGCTGTGAGAGTTTAAGTTATTTGCCCAGGATCACACAACTAAGAAATATCCGATTTGAATTTAAGTCTTGTGGACTCCAAACACAGCTCTTTATCCACTATACCATGCTTTTGGAATTAGATTATATATTAGAAATTCCAGGTACCGTGGAAAGACTCAAAGGAAGAATACTAATGCCCAGCTTCTCTCTGCTTTCCCCCCTAAAAACAAAACAAAATCAAAATAACAACAACAAAAACCTCCTTTGTTACAAAGGAATATTTTTGCAAACTACTGACTCCCTCAATGCTATTGAATGGAGATAAAGCATAGCACACTTGTTTCCCTCTGATCAAATTTTTGTCCTTTTTAGAGATCATATGTAGTCTATATTTGACATAAATATCAACCAATATTTTTTTATTTGCTTAATTCATTTTTACTAAAGCTTGGGTTGAAAAACTCACCTAATAAGTAAACCTGGCAGGATTTTTTGTTCGTTTGCTCTTAACCTTACTTATAATGAAATTTCTGGACTTTGCTGCAGACAAGGTCAAGTAAAAATGTACCATTTTAGTCAATATACTACATCCTCAGTGTATTTGTGTGTGTGCGTGAGTGTGCGTGTGTGTGTGTGTGTGTATTTTACTGTATTTGCACTTTGTCTTAGGGTTGTGCACAAAAATCCATCTTAGGAACATTATAAAATTAAGGATGATGTACATTTATTTTTCCCTGCATGAGTAAGGGATCTTTAATCTTAAACTTGGAAATAAAATCACGAGAGTTTTATATATAAATAATTTTAATAGTAAATAATGTGGGAGGGAGGGAAATTGATCCAACTGAGGAAACATTCTCAGATTTCCTATTGGATTGTTTTCTAAGTCAACAAGTCAAGCCAATTCAACAGGCATTTATTAAAAGATTACTCTGCTAGGTACTATACTAAGCACTGGATATACAAAGAAAGGACAAAAGGAATCCCTACTCTCAAGGAACTTACATTTTAATATGGAAAACAGCATGTAAATAATTAGGCACGTATAAGATATATACAGAGTAGATGGAAGGTAATATGGGACAGGAAGATATAAGCAGGTATTGAATAATCCCACAATAAACATTTCCATTTTTTTACAATAGCATTCTTACATGAGTTTAGAAATGCACAATTTGAATTGGTAATTATACTTGAATATAACATAAAAAAACAAAAAACCTTATTGATTTTTTTCAGACTTTTAAAAACTTATCTTTTAGCAGCCTCTACTCATAACATTTAAGCCGCTAAGTAGCTCAGATAGGTAACAATAAAACATTTTTGAATGTTATATAAATTTAAATTTTATTTTTAGAATAAAAAGGAACAAATCACCATTAATGTTCTCTCCTCCTTTTGATCCTCTGTATTGCACAACCAACTTTAACTTATTAAGAATGTCTTTCTTTAAGAAAATTTGATATATGGAAATCAGAATTTGGAAGACAGGAAGATTAGGAATATTTATTTATTTTTCAAAAAAACTCTTCCACCTAAGAAAATTCTGATGAACCCTTTTGTGAATGATGAATTTCCTTCAACCACTTAAAATTCTCAGTTTACAAAAAAATAAACATATTTTAGCACAACTTTTCAGGAACATAAATCTACTGTATAAACCAATGGAGAGATGTCAGCTTTCTCTGTGGAGAGTTGCAGCCTCAGTACAGCCCAGATTGGGGGGTGGAGATGTGGGAGGGCTGTACCCAACTCTGCATTGCCTACCAGCAGCATGACACTTATTTCTTTCAGCAGATTTGGAGCACAACGCAATGTCCACTTCACATGGGGTCACCTTATTCCTCCCAGCCTCAGAGAGCCAGCTAACATTTTCTTCAAGGAATGGGAATAATGGACTGGCTTATTCTCTGGCCATGCTTCAGAGGGAGGCAGCTCATCCTTCTGACTTGGGGCCCTTGAGATAGATACCCTAGAGGCCTAGAATCTTTTTCTGGACTCTATTCTTTTGATCCTTCCTCATGTCAAACAGAAAAAGCTCACAGAAGTTGTCCATAAATTGCTGTTCATCTTTGACCACAGTCCCAAATCTGGTTCTGCCTCCACAGATGGAACAAGGCTTTTCCTTCATGGCTCCCTGAGGCCAAATCAGAACAAAACAAGAGCTTGGACTAGCAGCCTTCCTGTCTAAACTAGCTTCCAGCAAGAGTAGCTTCGAACCACCAATGGACCATTAGCAATCTTTCCACTTCAAGTGTTTAGGGATTTTTTTTCTTGAAGTGGCAGTAATTTTCCAGAGAGTTGGGAGGGAGAGGAGGGATCTATCTTGGCTTACACTGATCTTTTAGGTTAATTGTCGCCATTCCTGTCAAGTAAACAAGTTTCCACGAAGCTGGTTTATAAGTGAAAACTACGATACTAACCTTGAAGCTTTTGTTATATTGCAGGTTTGACAGGAAGATCTAGTCTAAGCTAAAAAAACAAAAAACAAAAAAACACACAAGCCAGAATTAGAGCATCAACATAGCAGGTGAACAAAGCAAAAACCTAGGTCCATGTCAGCCTAGAATTCATTGCCATTATGTAATAATGCAAGTATGTCAATTTATTTCATGGTGGAATAATTTTCTCCTTGGGAATTTGCAATTGCTTCCCCCTCCTTCCCACTTCTGAAATGAAGTGGGGAGAGGGAGAGATAAATCTTAATATTATTTACTGGTGCTCATTAGAGGACCTTAATGCACAGTAGGTCAATTCAGCAGGAGGCTTACATATTCTGCAGTGGTTAAGCAAGCACAGCTTCATGGAGAGACTTTTCTAACCATTCATCTTAGGAAGAATGATATTGTTTTAATTCTTTAGTTTGCTCCTCTGTATACAACTGTATAACTACTGTAAGATACTGCCATTCACACATACACCAAAATCCACCTTTGACTTACTTTTATGAAAACCTTTTTACATCAGCTCCTTTTGTAAAAAAAAGTAATTATTATGCTTTGAACCAAACCTGAACGTGGGGTTGATTAAAAAAAAATTTATGCTGAGTGATAATATTTGCCTCAGACTGCAAAGTTAAAGTTATGGATGGAAAACAACTGGGCTTCTTGTAACAGACAAGATAACTAATTAATGCACTTTATTTTAATTTTTAAAAGGCACAAGAAATACTCTGTTAATAAAGCTGTTTAACTTGCACTACACTGTTGGGATCTGTTGTTGAATTGGTCATGTACAGTTTTGTAAAATCAATCTCGTAACCACTTAGTCATAAACTGTTGAAATAGTTGCCTATTGGGGCTTGTGGAGATTTTATATGTGGTATGTGTAACAACCAATAAAACTGGCTTGGTGAAACAGCTGTGGATTTCTTGGTTCTGAGTGGGTTCAGTTTTGTTTCTTGAGGGGAGTTCAGAGCTTTGTCTTTTAAAACTGTCTGAGAGCTAACCCAACTGTGCAGATCTTTAGGTCACAGAGCCTCAGGGAATCTTCCAAAACTTCCATCAGCTAGGTGATTGTAAGACCCCAGTTCCCTCATGCACTTAGTTTTATGTAATTTAAGCAATTAAAAAAGTTCAAAATCTTAGTTGGCAGGCAGGGATGGGATGGGAAGAGCCAAGAAGGTAAATCAGCACAGGCAGTCAATACATCAAACAGCAAATCAATGCTTTGTGAAATATATAAATATCCCAGTCAGATTTTAAGAAAATTGGGGTATTTCAAATGTGGAGGCATGTTTATACTTTTAGCTTCAGGATGGTTTCCTTTTGTTTGTTTCTAAACAAAGATTTAAAGAATAAGAACATTTTGGGATGGCTAGGTGGTGTAATGAATAGAGCACTGGCCCTGGAGTCAGGAGCACCTGAGTTCAAATCCGGCCTCAGACACTTAACACAAAAAACTAGCCGTGTGACCTTGGACAAGTCACTTAACCCCAACTGCCCTACCTTCCCTCTCCAAAAAAAAAAGAATAAGAACATTTTTAGCATCTTCTCAAAATACGAAACATGAACATGGGACTGGGATGAAAATGTCTCTGATGCAAAGGGTGATGAGGTGTTGGCAGCAGAAGAGCCCCAGTGAACTCTAATGGACTTCTCCAGTCTGTATGAGGCTACGCAGGGGAGAGGTACACACTCCTACCTGTACACACTCCTTAGGAACAGGTTTGGGGCATCATCAAAAGCAAGAAAAAAGGGAAGATATTGCTGTAAAAATTTGACTAATCTAAGAATCCCCATTATGTTCCTTCCCCAACATGACCCATTAGAGATGTATTAAATTATTGAATTTAATCTGTGTGTGTGTGTGTGTGTGTGTGTGTGTGTGTGAGGAGAGAGAGAGAGAGAGAGAGAGAGAGAGAGAGAGAAAGAGAGAGAGAGCGAGAGAGAGAGTTCATCCATGTAGGGAGCTCTTTTGGGGGAATTTTCTCTCCTAATACAGATTGGTACCTTCTCTGCAATGTCTTAGAACAGGGGTGGGGAACCTGTGGCTTCAAGGAGTTTGAATTCGGTCAAAAGGCCATACTTGAGGACCTAGAAGGTCACCTGTGGCCTCGAGGCTGCAGGTTCCCCACCCCTGCAGACTTAGAAGGTTGCCTGAAACACTGAGAAGTTAGGGAATGTGCTCAGGGTCACAGTCAGTATCTATGTACATGGGAGATTTTGAATGTAAGACTAGCTCTCTACTCAGTATTCTATGGTCACTTTCTCTGTCCTCTCCATTTCTCTTCCCCTTCACTTCTCTGTCTGTCTCAGTCTCTGCCTGTCTCTATCTCTATCTCTACCTCTTCCCCTCATTGCTCTCTCCTCTCCACTTTTCTTTCCCCATCATTTGTCTGTCAGTCTGTCTGCCTCTCTCTCTCTCTCTCTCTCTCTCACACACACACACACACACACACACACAGTCTAATGGGGAAGACAACATACAAACCACTATATAAAAACTTGATTAAAAACAATACATGCTTTGTTTTATACACAGCGACAACACTGAAATTAATAGGGTAAAAATTTCTCTCTTCATTTTACAGATGAGGGAAAAGGAGGCTCAGACAGGATGAGTAACTTGCCCATGGGTACACAGCTAGTAAGCATTGGAACCATTGGAACTAGGATTAGAATTTACTTCTCCTGATGACTTATCCAGTATTCTTTGCATTACATTTACAAATTTTCATTGGGAAACTTCAGATGGGGGTACTCTACCTCCCCTTCCCCCCCAAAAAGAAATCTGGAGCCCCCAACTTCATGCATGGGGATAAGAGAACACTGGAAATATGAGACAATGTCCTTACAAGTTCAGGGCTCAGAGGGATGAATTCTTCTTAAGAGTGGCCCTGAAGAAAGGTCTGCCTGCTTAGGCTCCTGGGCCTTTTTCTTCTTTTTTTCTATTAACAAGGTTTTATCTTCTCTACCATCTACTAGCTTGTCCCTCCTTCCCAATTTAAAAAATAAAATAAAATAAAACAAAACCTAGGAAACAAATATAGATGACTCAGAAGAACAAATGCCTGCATCAGTCATGTCTCAGAAATACATATGTTTCATTCTACACCCTGAATCTGGCCTTTCTATGCTCCCTAATAATAATGTGATAAGTATGCGCACATTTATCATATCAAAGAGCCCTATGTCCCTGCCCTATCTCCCTATAGGTATATTACTTATACAAAGTACGAAATTTTCTATCATGTTCAATCCTTTGAAAGGGTATGAAACTGCTTCATCCTGGGTACTAGTTGCTCCATAAATATCTCATAGATGATGATGATCACAGAGAGTTCATAATCTGAGATACATCTTTGGGTTTGACCTTTAAAACTGGGACAACAAATGTTGAAGATTGAGGGAGGGAAAGGGGAAAGACTGGAAAGCTGGAGAAAAAGAGATCAAACAGAAAGGTGAGTTGATAGCAGATAAAGACTGGGGGAAATTGGAGGAAATTCCTGGGCCTCGCTGGGAGCAGCAGAAATTTAAGCCATCAATTATAGAATGGCAGTGACAAAATTATTGAAAAATCCTTAGCCAGGGTCACAGTGTGGGGTCTGGAGCTTCAAGAACTAGATCTAAAAAACAACAAGGTACAGAACTAGAAGGTGGAAGATGCAATGTTAATGGGGATATAAGATCTTCCCTCCCCCCACCATTAATAGGCCTCATGTGGAGCCCATTAAGGGAAGCTTGCTTAGGGGAGACTTGCTTGTAGCAAGGCTTTCACACTTTTTGTTAATTTGTGATTAGGTACTGAGTCACAGGTTGTGATGCCCTCTGGCTCTAGAAGGGGTATATATATATATACTCTGAGGTTATCATTTTGCTTTGGGGCTTATTCCTCGGAAGAGTGTTCTTGTGATTTGACCAAATGAGACTCTGGGTTAAGGAGCACCCCTTTGAAAAACCCAGTTGCTGGTGCTTCTCTCTCTGGTAACTATGTATGTATTGCCTTGGTGTAACACTAATACAATATCTACTGCACCTGTGATCATGATAAAGATGGTGGCTATAAGTATCACAAGATGTTAGATTGCAAAATATACGAGATTCTCCAGATAGAGAATAGAACTGAAGCATTTATTTAGATACCAGAAAACCAAATCCCAAAACCAGTAAGCCAATTCCATCATAGTACCAAGGATATTAAGAATCCATAATAACATTGAGAGCCATGCCATCCTTTAGCCTTCCCACAAACCAATATAAGATCAATACTTACTCACGAACCTCTCTATCTCCTTGCCTGAGATCCTCTGTCCCCTACCATCTGGCTATCTCTGACCAGATTCCTGTAAGCTCTGCTTCCCTTCAGCAAAACTCCTCCCACCACAGGCTCTATGTAACTACATTCAGCCTATCAAGGGGCAGAATTTATCTTCATGGCAGGGAAACTTCCTGTGGGCTCTGCTGCACCTTTCAGCAAATTCCCTCCATCACAGGCTCCATGTAATTACATTCAGCCTATCAGGGGGCAGAGTTTACATTCAAAGCAGGGGAGGTCTTCAAATTCCCCTCCTAGGTCTATTAAGGGGAAAGGAAGATCTTCAAATTCCCATTCCCATTACACTTGGTCAGATAGATCTGTGCTAATTTCTCAGATAGAAGCCCTGTCTGTTGGCCTTTATTTCTCTGCTTGTATTTTCTCTATATTTTCTTTGCATTTTCTCTGAAGTCCAGGGTGCTGACTTTTCCCCTGAACTAGTGAATATAATTTTAAAAGATTGTTGACCCTTAAATAACTATCTTTCCTAGTAAAGCAGATCTAAGAACTTGTGCTAGCAGCTATTCTGGGTTTGCCCGTATGGTTGCTGCTACAGGAGCCACAATCCAAACATTTCCCTTTATTGGCACTGTGAGTCAAATGGACTATACAGGTCTCTCAAGTTGTTTCCCCTTTTGAAAAATAGTTTATATTTTGCCAAGAAGATATAATCAGTGCCTTGACCAAATCTAGCTGCTGGGCCAGCTAGGTGGCACCGTGGATAGAGTGCTAGGCCTGGAGTCAGGAAGACCTCTCTTCATGAGTTCAGATCTGGCCTTGGATATTTAACTTAGCCCTTTTTGCCTCCATTTCCTCATCTATAAAATGAACTGGTGAAGGAAATGGCAAACTCCTCCAGAGTCTTTGCCAAAAAAAAAAACAAAACAGACTAAATGGTAATAAGTGTCCAGAATAAGGATAGTTCTCAGTGTTCATACCTTAACTTGGGAAGCCTGAGGATGAAGGACATAGCCACTATTCTGTAACTGTTCTTCCTCTATTTAAAATAACAGGTAACATTGAAATAAGCATTTTGAGGATCACAAAGTGCTTTATATAAGTGATCTCCTATGAACCTCTCAGTAATCTAACGTAAGGTCCATGAGAATGGGACTTTTTTTTGTTGTCTTGGTGTCTCTGTTACTTAAGAGAGTATCTGGCTCATAGCATATATTTAATAAACACTTTTAAAATAAATGAATAAATCCTGTGAGGTAAGGACTGTATTGCTATCCCCATTTTGCAGAGAAGGAAATGGAGGCTCTGAAATTAGGGCCACATAGCCAGTGAAGTGACAGACTTAAACGCCACCTAACTCCAAACCCATTACATTACCTGGCCACTCATCATTAAAGCTCCATGGTGAGGATGTTTGAAAGATAGAGTTGGTATCCTTGTAAATATAAGAGGGAAAACTGGGTCAATCAGAACCCAACTGATTTTAGCCTTAAATTTTAATATAGCTGTAAATAGCTGTAAATTTGAAAGTCATAATTTGGATAGCCTTGGTCTTTGTAGGTACTTACAAAATGGACAGCTTCCATTATAACACTTCCAATTAAATATCAAAGAAGAAACTAAAAGTCTCTGAGGACAGAGAAGAAATAAATATATCTGGCTTTATATAAGATTACATTGGAAATTAATGACCAAGAAAACAAGTTGGAAGGGAGGAGGGGAATTTTACTTGACTATTTAACCTAGAGGAGGAAAAAGAGGAGAACAATTGAATAACTAGCTAAAAGCAAGCTCGAGAAAGAGATTAATAAATTAAGCAAAACTCCAAAACTGGGGAAAGGTGTAATAAACAATGAGGAGGTAGTGAGGGAGATAGGAAGAGAGAGTCAATGAGAATAAGACTGCTTTGAAAAAGCTAAAATAACTGAAGAGACATAGTACTGTTTTTACAGAGGAAGAGGGAGAAAAAGCCAAATTTGGGAAATTAAAGACCATCTCACTTGGCCTCAGAAGACACCAGAACAACAGATAAGGCAATTTGCAGTCACTTAAGAAAGAATAAGAAGCTACTTAGACCCTACCAGGGCTTTGTGAAAAGCTAGTTGTTCCAGACCAATTCAGTTTCCTCCTTTGATATAACAAACCACATGATCATTCCATTCGACTCAACAAACCTTTATTAAGTGTCTGCTCTACGTGCCAGTCATCGTACCAAGGGCTGGGAGGTACAAAAACAAATATGGAACTGTCTGTGACCTTGAGGAACTTCCGTGCTATTAGTCATCTTTGAGCAAAGGATACATGATCACAGGCCAAGTCTGCTGAAAAAGGAGACTTTTAAAGATCCAAGTTGGATTAACTGACCATTGAGGTCACTTCTGACTCTGAAATTCTGATTTTGAGATTCCTCCTCACTATGAGCACAGCTCTGGTATAATGGAGACCTGTGGGCATGTCCTTCTGTCTTTACTGATTTAAATCAATCTCCTCAGCTATGTCTGGGTAAAGTAAGACTAATAGCCCTTCTTTTACATCAATGAGTCTATGTCCTAAATCAATTGTTGTTGTTCAGTCCTTTGCCACTCTTTATGACCCCTTCAGGGTTTTCTTGGCAAAGAAACTAGAGTGGTTTGCCATTTCCTTTTCTGACTTATTTTACAGATGAGGAAACTGAGGCAAGCAGGGTTAAGTGACTTGTGCAAGTTCACACAGTTAGTAAGTGTCTGAGGTCAAATTTGAATTCATGAAGATGAATCTTCCTGATTCTAAGTCCAGTACTCTATGTGTGTCCACTATGTAAATATTGTATTACTATGTAAATTTGCACAATGTTTTCTTCCTTTGTGCAATTTTTTAAACTTTTAAATACTATGTACATTTTAGGAGGAAGATATTATATTCAATAGTTGATATGAATAGAATTAACAAAATCATTTTCTACACCTAAGAATGGAAGCAGTCATTTTTGGTAAAGGATATGGTTTGGCTGAAAATCAGCTGGGAAATTTTCTTCAGAATTTCTGTAGGCAGAAGTGTGTACATTTAGTCTTGCACATAGCATGCCTTCTAAAATCTGTCTGAGCCAAAGTACAATAACATATGCCCACTATATGTGGTTGCATATGCAACTGTACACATTTCCGAGGTAGCCTCTCTGCTTTAGAATGTTATATAGCAACAAAGGCCTTTGTTTGTGATTTTTATGATTTTTTATTGATCTAGATCTATCCTTCCCAAATTTCTTCATTTCTTCCAGTCAAATAATATTTTTTTGAACAGTTCCTTAAAGTTTCACAAGGTCAGGGCCTATGTGTTACCTAATTTTTTTTTATCTCCTTCCAGAATACACCAGAATGATCTGCACACATTAGGTATTTAATAAATATTACATGAGCAAATTAGTATGAATGGATGGATGGACACTCTACTAGATGTTGGAGGTCAGAGAGGATACAAAAGAAATAGAAGTTGATAGGGTATTCAGAATGACACCCACATATACCACTGCAGTAATTAGAGTGCAATATAAAATATAATAAAAGAGGTGGAAGGTATAATGTATGCAAAGCAATGTAAGGAAGCCTACCTTGGACTTGCATGGCCAAGCTTCTCTTCCAAAATGATGCTTCATCCATTTCTATGGACTGTAAGTTGGTCTGCAGTGGTAGCCATAAGTAGAAAGGAATTCTGAGACTTCAAGATGATAACCACATTAGAAGTTGACTGGTCATCTGTGCCCACATCACAAGACTTACTGCACCCTTTAAGCTTGCTGGTTGTCTCCCAACTAGTACTTACGAGCCAAGGAGAGTTTCTGTTTCTGTGTCAGTAGATTCTACTTTCTAGCATTTTCTAGGATAACGGGCAAGATAAAAAAAAATCAAACCATAATGCTTTATTGATTACCTACTACATTCTAGACACTATGCTAAGCTTTGTGGAAGATACAAAGAAATACATGACACAGTTCTTGCCCTTGTGGAATTTATAGTCTAGTTAAGAAGATAACCGTGCAGATAATAGCTCATATTTATATCACACTCTGAATTTTACAAAATACATTATATACCTGATCTAATTTAATTCAGATGATAAATTAGCCAATAATACAACTTCGTATATATTGTAACCAGAGAAGGGTACAATTGATATGTGCTGTAAGAATTTAGAAGACAGATAGATTGTCTTACGTCAGGGAAGACTTCTCTTAGGATAATCGAATCTGAAAAAGGAAGAAGACACAACAGCTATCTACCCATTAGATATTTCCATTTATTCTTCTTGGTTTTGGCTACAATATGTGCTCTGATTACACATACCGTAGGCCATCCAGTCAATCACCTTTTTGCCCATATATGTCCTCTATTCAGGTGCCTCACAGTTTGAAATTTCACCATCAGAAATTCATTTCTTGCTCCCACTCATACAGTTCTTTTTAAAATTAAAATGTTCCTAAACTATGGTAGATAGAGCTCTTGGACTGGAGTCAGGAAAGACCTGAGTTCAAATATGACCTCAGACACTAGCTGTGTGACTCTGGGCAAGTCACTTAAACTTTGTTTGCCTCAGTTTCCTCAAATGGAGATAATAATACTACCTATCTCCCAGAGTTATTGTAAGGATCAAATGAGATAATATTTGTAAGGCACTCAGAACAGTGTTTGACATCTTCCTTCCTTCCTTCCTTCCTTCCTTCCTTCATTCCTTCCTTCCTTCCTTCTTTCTTCTTTCCTCCCTCCCTCCTTTCCTTCCTCTGTCCCTCCATTCCTTCCCTCCTTCCTTCCTTTCTGGGAGGAGTAACCCAAGATATTGGCGACTGATCAGATCTTTCCATCTTGACAGTTTTTAACAGCCTCCACTGTAGGGAGGAAGGTTGTGATGGAGATGAGAGCAGTGTATTTTTCTTTAGAGCTGAAGACAAAATACAGAACTAGGAAGCAGAGAGTTTCCTTTGTGGCATTTCCTAATGCTGCAGGAGTCAAAGGGAGCAGTTGATAATGCCAGCATTTAGGGGATGCTAGAAAGTAGGAAAGGTCTATGGGTGATTGTAGAGGTAAATACCAGTCATTATTTGGGATGGAGTAAGTTTGTAGGGAAAGAGTATTTGGTCTGAGACAGAGGAGAAATGGGTGTTGGGTAAGAGACCAGGCAGTCACCATATCCATATTGCAAGTCTTGGACATCCTCCCTTGTATCACCTTTGGGAGGCATTCATGAGTATTGGTGCCAGTTGAGGCCATGCATCATGTTGCCCTCAATGCGGGTGTGCCAGCAAGGGGCACAGGCAGGGAGCAAGCTACTATTGCTGATATGAATTTTGCCAACTGACCTTGTTCTTTGGTCCAGTCTCTGGAACCAGATGCCAAGCTGCTGGCACTAACATTCAAAACTTGGACAGCTTTACAGGGAGTTCCTATCTTGGCATTTTGTTAGGTTCTCTAAACTGTGAGTCATTTTATCAAGCATAAAGTCTCCTTGACTTGTTCTTCTCCATTTCATGGAAAACCATATGCCCTCATGGTGCTTTCCTGTTCCCATGCACATGGCTCCCTCCCTCCTCTGCTGAATGTAAGAGGCTCTTGTTGGATCCCAAGATAGGAACTCCTTTGACATTTACAATCAAATCTTGGGTTCTTTATTCAGTTTTGGTCTTTCTTTTTAAATAATAGAGTACACTTAAACACATCTTTGTTCTTCCTAAACTTGGATTTGTTTAAGTGTGGCTTTTAAATGTTTGCACTGTTGTAAATTAATTCACAATGTCTATCATCAGAGGAATGGAAACAAAAGTCACTTTTATCAATGTAATAAGTGAGTAATTCATCTTTTCATTCATGAACCAAAACCTGGAAATGAACTTAGCAAATAAATGTTTCAAAATAGTAACTCTATTTTTTTTGGGGGGGGGGCTGTATTTATGCACATTATAACGGAGACTTTTGTGTGTTTTTACCATTGCTGGACTGGACAATGAGAATATTTATTCATTCCAAAATTGTTTGAGGTTTTTTACTCCCAGCACTTAACTATGCATAAGATTCTTATAGGTATTATGTGAGATATAAGGATTAAAAAAGAACCAGAACCTGCCTTCAGGGAGCTTATAGTCTATCTGGGGAGAAAAGACATGAGTATAAATGACTAATAATAAGAGCTGACATTTATTAAAATGCTTTAAGATTTCCTAATTGCTTTATATAGATTATCTCATTTGACCCTAATGCCTGCCTTCTTAAATATGTTATGGGCACTATTATTCCCATTTAATAGATGAGGAAACTGATAATCAGACTAAGTAAAATGCCTATGGTCAGACAGAACAAAAGTAGATTTAAACCCAAGTAGGGGTATTCTGGTAAATGTTTAACAAGTGGCTCTCCAGAGGGAAATGGACTGTTTGGTGAGGGGGGCATAATTGGGTTTCAAGATCTGCATAATTGTCTCAATGGAATCTTCCATAATCCCCTTAAGTAGTCAGTTGGTTGTTCTACCAGCATTTATCAAGCTCTAATTATGGGCCAGTGTGAAGTGCTGAGGATACAAAGAAAGGCAAAAACATGGGGAAGACAAAAAGTAGATAAGTAAGAATATAAAAGATTTGTACAGAGTAGATAGAATGTAATGTCGGGGGAAGACTAACAAGCAAGGGGACTAGCAAAGGCCTCCTGTAGAAAGCATAATTTGAGCTGGATTTGTTGTCGTTGTTGAGTCTTTTTTTTCAGGCATGTCTGACTCTTTATGACCCCATTTGGGGTTTTCTTGGCCAAGATACTGGAGAGGTTTGCCATTTCCTTCTTCAGTTCATTTTGCAGATGAGGAAACTGAGGCAAACAGGGTTAAGTGACTTGCCCAGGGTCACATATCTATTAAGTATCTGAGGCAGGATTTGAACTCAGAAAGATGTCTTCATGTTTCCAAGTCCAGAGCTCTATCCACTGGAACACCTAGCTGCTGGATACCTATGTCCAAAAAGTTTGCTTAAATAACTTACCTAGTCATACTTTAGTAACTGAGTGAGGATAACATCTAAACCCAGGTCTTCCTGACTTATCAAGCACTCTAGGTATTAAGTCAACCTGTATCCTAGCAAATATAATTTACAAGGTTACTCAGTCAAACCAATGAGTTAACTGTCCCTGGGATTTGCATGGAATATAGAGTCTGATTTTGCACTTAAAGTCTTTGTTTCTTGTTAGAAGAATTTCAAAAAGTAGTCCATAGGTACGGAGATATATTTGTGGGGAAATTGACTTCCTTGACCTGAAATACCTCCCAACTCATTATTTATCTTGCAGGTACAAGCTTTTGTATGTTGTCTCTAGCATTAGAATGTGAGCTCCTTGAAGACAATGACCACATTTTTGCCTGTCTTTGTATCTCTGGCTCTTAGCACAGTGCCTGGCACACAAAAAGTGCTTGATAAAGATTTGTTTATTGATTGAAATAATCGCATACCTGAGACTGGCCCTGAAAGTCATTCTTGAGTTCTCTAATGGTGTCTGGGGGAACGGTAGTTACTACAATCAAACATCTCAGAATTCTCAGAACAATCCCAATTTCAAGAAAAAAAGTCTGTGTCCAAAGGCACACAGCTTATAAATGACAGGGCTGATATTTGAACTTAGGTATTCTGATACCAACCCCAATATTTCTCTCCCTGAAATGATACATGATCTTGTGTGTGTGTGTATGTGTGCGTGTGTGTGTGTGTCTGTCTGTCTGTCAGAGAGATAGAGGGATAGATACTGCTCTCATCTCCACCACAACCTTCACTCCACCTCCCACCCCCAGAGGAGGTGGTTAAAGGCTGTCAGGAAAAAGGTCTGATAAGTCACTGATATTTTAGGTTACTCCTTCCAGGAAGGAAGGAAACAAGCATTTATTAATGGATAGAAGGGGCAGGGGTGGGAGAACGAAAGAAAGAGGGAGAGAAGGGGGAGAAGAGAGAGATATGGTGGGGGAGGGAGAGAGACAGAGACAGAGACAGAGAGAGAGACAGAGACAGAGACAGAGAGACAGAGAGAGAGAAATTTCCATATCTCCAACATAGCTTCCACATAGCTGACAGAATAATATTCATCAAGCATAGGTCTGACTATGTCCCTTCTCTGCTCAATAAATACCAGTGGGTCCTTCTTACCTTTAGGATCAAATACAGATTCTTCCATTTGTCATTTCAAGCCTTTTAGAATCAGACTACAATCAGACTTTTCCAGTCTTACAATACGTTATTCCCTTTCACTTGGTCCACAATTAAGCTAAATTTGCCTTCTTGTGGCTTTTTCTTCCCTCCTTCTGTCTTCACGCCTTTTCCCAGGCCAGCCTCTACACCTAGAATGCCCTCTCTCTTTACCACCATTTAGAAGTCTTTCAACATTTAGCATCAGCCCAAAGTCCAACACGACACTTTTTTAGATCACCCTAATTGCTAGTGCCCTCCCTTCATTACTATGGGTTTTATTTTTGATGTTATATTCATCTGTGTACATGCAATCTTCTCCAATAGAATATAAACTCTTTAAGGGAGCTTCCCTGTTTCCTGTTTGTCTAGGTCTCCCTAGAACTTGGCATGGGGACCTCATGAAAGAAATTAAAATTGTATGAGAGAATAGGATGAGGTACACACTGTCCCTGTCATCCTGGACTCTACTGGACTTGTCCCAAAGCTGCCTTCTGTGAGACTTCAGGGAATGAGCTTATACTGCCGTACTCTTCTTATTCAATGATGAAAGGCAGTCATTTTACCTGTCTGCACTCTGATCCACAGAATATCACCATATATAAGAATAAGAGCAAGAGAGAACCTTGTCCTTGGATCATTTCTATCCACACCCCATTGGAAATGATGGAAGGACAAAATAACAGCAATAACAATAATTCTATGATTATATGTCAGTTTTAATGCATTATATATGATGCATATACTTATAAAATATATAATATGTGATATACATAGACCATAATATATATTATATAGTATGTAATAAACACATATTATATAATATATAAGATACATATATAACACATATATAATGTTATTTCCATATGACGTAATATAGAGAGAAAATATATAATTACATATTTGTTGTTGTTGTTCAGTCAGCTCTTCATGACCCCATTTGGGGTTTTCTTGGCAAAGAACTATGCTATGCTGGGAGAGGCAGAATATTCTTCTAGCCTTCACTGCTGTACATTCCTACTCCCAGGGAAAGGCAAAACTGGAACAGGGTCTGAGCAAAGCCTAACTCTGCTATTTGTTGTGGCTGTTTTCCCCTGCAGGGATTGCTTTGAATGTTTATTTTTATGGAACAGCAAGAGGTCACTGCCTCTCCCCATGCTGTATTCTGGACTAGTGATATGGTGGTTGAGTTAAATTAAGCATTGTTCACACCCTTGCAGCTGTGGGCATGAAGAAAGGAGGGGGAAGATGCTCTCTAATGGGTACCTCTATAAAAGGCAGATTCTGGGGTGACCTACTGCCGTACTTGAGGACCCACTGGGCATGTACCATTAGAGAATGTGAATGTAGGCTGATGTACCCACCCACAGGAGCAATTTCTGAGTAAAACAGCCTTTAGAGTCTGGATAAAGGATAAAAAGAGCCCTTTCAGAAGTCTCAGCCACCTGGCTAGTTGTGCTGACACATGCCATAAGCTTGGCTATTGAGTAGGCTGAGGCTGGTGGATCACTTGAGCTTGGAAATTCTGAGCTCTGCTAGGGTTAAAGCCGACTGGGTGCCCTCACTGAGTATAGCACCAATACAAGGAGTCATAATTTGGGCCCTCAGACTGCCTTAGGAGGGATAAACCAACCCTGGTCAGAAATGGAGCAGGTTAAAGCTTCTATGCCATTCAAGAGAGGAGTCTGGGCCCTGAGTAGTTGCTGTACTCCTAGCCTAGGCAAGAGTGGGAGATTCCATCTCAGAAAAAAGGTCTGACCCATTCCCCCCTACTTACATAACAGCTCACATCTCACTTTATGCATTATTCTCACATTCAAGGGTTAGAGTGGATTTCTTAAAAATATTCCTGCAAACTTCAGATTTAGAGATATAAAGGGATCCTAAAGGTCATTGACTTCAGCTCCCTCACTTTAAAGATAAGGAAACAAAGATTCATAGAGGTTAAGTGAATTACCCAATGTGGAATGGACATTAAGCGGCAGATCACAAGTGAGCCAAAGCAGAGCTATAACTAGCAATTTTGGCACCCTAGGCAAGCTACGTGAAAGACACTCTCAATTTAACTTGGTAATACATGGCATAAGAATAACGCAAGATGTTATTAAGACAAATTCAGTTTAGCAGGAGGGGAAATTATTCACTAGAGTGGCTCAGTAATAGCGGGTGTTATCAATAACCCTGCCGATGGTTTTCTATTTTAGCTATTTATTCTAGCTATCAGGGTGCCTAGCTCAGTTTTTTCTATGTTACTGAAGAAGCTCACACATTAAATTATGGTGTCTTCAAATTTTTTGGTGCCTTGGAATAAAGTCTCATTGTCTTCACCCCAATTAGGGCTCTGAATCTAGGATTTATTTTCAGTGTGGTTTTCTTTCCATTATACCACACTCTCCAGTTTAATGTCAATATACCATAGTTTTGGGGGGCATCTTTGGGTGATGCAGTGGTGAGAGTGCTAGCCCTGAAGTTAGGAAGACTTATCTTCCTGAGTTCACATGCAGCCTCAGAAACTTATAAGCTGTGTGGCCCTGGCCAAGTCACTTAACCCTGTTTGCCTCAGTTTCCTCATCTGTAAAATGAGCTAGAGAAGCAAATGGCATACCGCTCCAGTATCTTTGCCAAGAAAATCCCAAGTGGAGTCATAAAGACGCAGCCACAACTAAAAGGACTCAACAACCATAAAGCTATAGGTTTTGGTTTAAACTTTAATTTAATGTTTGCCTAATTTATTTCAGGAATGGCTTGTTTTGTGTTATTCTTAAGTACCTTTGCATACCTCTGGATGACTTTGCATGGAAGAAAAATGGGATAATAGCTCAGGCTTAAGAAACACATATATGGAATATTTCATCATGTAGATACTATAAAATAAGCCCAAAACACCAAGCATCAGTACCTGGCCCCACACACACGGCTGAGCTAAGGGCATGTATTAACCCAACTTGCTAACAGGTATCCAATGGAGTCCCAGATAATGGCCTCTCTGGCCATTTTCTTGGCATTTTTACATTGCAAAAATGGAATTTCCTCTATCTCAAAAAGCCAGGGTTGCTGCTGTTCTTATAAAGCAGATTTCGAGATGAAAAAAATGGTCCTTCAAGGACTCTTTTCTGCTAAGTCCCCTCCCCCAGCCTTGTTACCACTGTTCTTATCATCTAATTAGAAGTCTGGATTTTTTGTACATCTTTTGAGGGTAATCTTCACAGTCTTTTTGGCTATTTATTTTTCTAGCACAAGGATTTAGGATCATAGTCTTCTTTTCCTTTTTTTAATTTGCAGCTGAGAGTGAAATGATATGGCATTTCAGAAAGATTACCCTCCTGGGGAAAAGGAGTGGAAAAGGAAGAGAGATATTTTAAATTTTGTAGTGGCTAGGTTAAGCAATGCTTTTTAATGACAGTTCAAGGCAAGAGATGATTTGCTAAATTTCCTGACAATCTATGGACTCTAAGAAAAGCACAATTCCCATTTTAAAAAAAATCAATATAGCAGCCCCTCTGGGATTCTCAATCAATTCAATCACATACTCACAGATCGAGTCCCCGGAGGGTGGCTACTAACTTGGGTGCTAGGGGTATCCTTGTGGGTCTTCACTTTCAACACTAATGGGTTTCCCCTTAACATTTGGCCAGTAGACAGAATCAGCTCTCAGCAAAAGCACGTATTGAGATGACATAGTGAGAAGAGTAGTGTCAACTCTAGTAACAAATGACCAAAGAGTCACAAAGGTTTTATAGCCACTGTTAACTCCAAAAATACCAGAAAGCAAAGGTTAAAAGCAAAAAGCTTTATTTATTCCACTGGGGAGAGAAATTAGACATATGTTTCAGGGCCTCTTCTAGAAGGACACCCGAGGCATTGGGGCTAAACTTTGATATATTCATGGCTAGACAAAGAATCAAACAGTGTAGCGTAGCAATAGCGAGGCAAGTGACTCTTGTCTAGTGACAAAAAGCCCATTGATAGCAAGGCTTTATGTCTGGGCCTGTTGGTGCTTGCCAGAGCTCAGGGACCTTCAGTTCTGTGAATTAGATGCAGCAGAGTTCATCCAGAGGATGAGTGCAAAGGATTGTTGTTATGCCAGGCTCAGGGCACAGCTTGCTTGCCAGGCCTCAGCTCTGAAAAACAGGGTATCTAAAAAGAGAGTGGTAGTCTTGGATCCTGATAGTAGATATAAAGCATTCCCCTCATAAACCTGGGATGTACTGTCTTACAAATAGCTTGTTCCAGCAGCCCTAGAGTCAGGAAGACCCAAGCTCAGATACAACCTCAATCACTAGCTGTGTGACCATGGGCAAGTCACTTAACCCTGTTAGCTTCAGCTTTCTCATCTGGAAAATGAGGTAGAGCAGGAAATGGCAAATCTCTCTACTTCAGTATCTTTGCCAAGAAAACCCCAAATGGAGTCTCGAAGAGTTGGACACCACTGAAACAACTAAACAACGATGCCCAGGAAGCGTGGTCTCAAACATAGCACCCAACGGTAGTGGGGGCACATGTGTGGGACTCAGGTGTGGCAAAGGCAGCTCAGGGATGGAAATTCTTTCTTTCTTTGTAGAGTTGTAATGAAAGAAGGAAAGTTTATTAAGTACCCACTGTACTCTGGGCATGGTGTAAGCACTTTACAAATATTAAGTCATTTAATCCTCACAACTAACCAGAAAGATAGGTGCCATTATTATTCCCATCTTACAGTTAAGGAAATGAGGCAGACAGAGGTTAAGTGACTTGCCCAGGGTCATTTAGCCAGCAAGTGTCTGAGGCCAAATTTAAACTCAGCCCTTCCTAATTCCTGTTCCAGTGCTCCATCCACTGAGCCACCAACTTGCCGGGTTCCCAGGGTCTGCTTCTCTCCTCACTTTGATTCTGGATTGCCAGGGGTCCAATTCCTGGGAGATATTTCCTTCCTTCAAAGACTATCTTTCTTTATCCATTTGAAACAATCTGGAACCAGGTTCTCTTCTTCCTGCTAGATGTAGTGTCTCCTACTGATCAAGTTACTATGATTACACGGCTAGGGGTAGGGGAGAAGAAAAAGAAAATTCCTCCCCCCTTAATAATCTCTACTATAGGCACAGGGTTCTCCCCCCACATTGGCCGCCATCACTAGAATTTGAGCTCCTCCCAGTTTTGACTGCCTTGGGCCCCCTGGTGCTCAGCTATTTAAAGGCTCTAGAAATGTGGTCAATCTGCCTGCCAATCCTGCTGTGGTTCTGACCTAATCAAAGAGGTACTCAGACCTTATAAAGAGACCAAGATGTATGTTACATACATCTTGTTTACACATCAAAACCTTTTTTTGGTTGCTGTTAATTGTTTCATTGTTTTCAGTCCTGTGACCCTACCTGGGGTTTTCTTGGCAAAGATACTGGAGAACTCTGCCATTTCCTTCTCCACCTCATTTTTACAGATGGCTAAACTGAGGCAGAGTAGATTAAGTGACTTGGCCAGGGTCACACAGCTAGTTTATGTCTGAGGCCAGATTTGAACTCAGAAAGATGAGTCTTCCTGACTCCAGGCCCAACACTCTATCCACTTCACCATCCAGTTGCCCTCATCAAAAATCTTATCATGTGTGAACACATTCTATCAAGTGAGGTGAGGGTGGGGGCAGAAGTGGAGACTTTCAGCAACACACAACAAATTCCAGAAGAGTGTGATCTTGGAGATGCACTGCCCTTCCCAAGAAGATCATAATAGCTGACATTTATATTCACCTCTAAGGTTTGCACAGAATTTTGCAAAGATTTAATGTCTTTGAACCTGACAGCAACCCTGTCGAGTAGGTATTATCCCCATTTCATAGCTGAGAAAACTGAGGCCAAGAGAGATTGAGGAACTTAATCTCATGATTGCTCAATTGCTGTTGCTGGAGACAGGTCTTTCTGACTTCTAACATGCAGACTCCCTAAGGGCATCTTAATCATTTTTATGTTTCCTATAGCGCTGAGTATGATGCCTCACATATAAGAAACTCAATAAATATTTGTTGAATGAATAAATGAATCCTATTTTTAAAAGAAACCCAGAGCTGGAGGATATCCTGTAACCTCCCTCAATGACATTTTCCCATGTTTAAGAATCCTTGCAATCAGTTAATCAATCAGTAAACATTTATTAAGCACCTACTACATACCGAGCTAAATCCTGGGGATGGAAAAAGAGACAAAAGACAGGTGCTTATCCTCATCGAGCTTGCAATCTAAAGGGAGAGACAGTAGGAAAGCAAAGCAAATTATTATACACAAGATAAACAGAAAATAATTAATGGAGGGAAGGCACTAGAATTCAGAGGAGGTGGGGAAGGTTTCCAGTAAGAGATGGGTTCAGGAAATAGACTGGATCCTGGCTAAAATATTATTCTTTCTACTGCAAATGTTCAGGGGTTAATGTGTCTTGGGCCTCATCCAAAAGAAGTCAATTACTGCAATCAATTAATCTATCATTTGTTGAGAGGATACCACAAGCTCTGAACAGTCAGGCAGCCCATAGTCTAAACAATAGCTGGCATTTCCGGACATTTCAGAGTTGGGCATTATCTCATTTGATTCTCCAAGAGCTCTGTGAGGTAAAGAAAGTCTTATTGTCCCCATGTTACAGATAAAGTGACAAAGCTCTGAGAAGTCAGATGACTTAGGCAATGTCACGTAGTAAATGTAGATCAAGGATTCAAATTCAGGGTTTCTGACCCTACATCTAACGCTTTTCCCACTAAATTATCCTCTTAACTGGGCAACACAGAAAATAATTAGAGAACAATGCAAGAGATACATAGGAAGCAGCCCATAAATACTTGTAGATTGAAAGGTCTTTCATAAAGAATTCTACTACGGGGTAGACATTATATGTTTAATGGGAATTCAGAGGAAAAAGTTCTACAGAATTTCCAGCCATTGAAAGGGTGATAGGCTAGAATACCTTAACTGCATATGAAGAAGCCAGCAAGACAATAAATGCTGCTCTAGGGCAGACTGCATTCACACAGCTGTCCCTAGCCACTCATCTACATAAGATTCCCAAAGGAGTAGGAGAGGTAAACAACAGATGGATCACCCTAAGAGAACATGGAGTGTTTTATGGTTTTTATGGAGGGAAGGGGCTTTTGAGCACAGAAAATTTTTAATGAAAGGACAGGTAAGTATACTGTCCTCTCCTGCCTAGAGGTCACAAATTACCTGGCTGAAAGCACTTTATAGCATTACAGTTGAAAGGAGCTTTGTACTTCATAGTCTAGCCAGTAGCTGAAGTGGGGAAAAGACTGAAGCTTTGATGGAAGAGTGAGCCCAGGAGTCCAAAGGATTGACCTATCTAGCAGAGATGCTGCTCTCTGAGAAAAGACCAGTGGCAGAGTAACCCGCCCTGCCCAGTGTCAATGTGACCAGTTCAAAGAAGCAGCCTTCCTGCCCAGACCCTGCCCACTCTAGTTCAGTAGCAAAGGAGTAGACAGCCACCAAGTTCCAAGCAGATTGACCCATCCAGCCAGGATGTCACACTTCAGAAGAGGCAAGCCCAAATAAGCCACAGGTCCAGTTTGAAAACTCCTAGGTAAAGTCAATATAGCTGAACTTCTTGCAGACCCTCTGGTGAGGGAAAAGACACTGAGTCTCTATAGGAAAGACATTGAGTCCTTGCAAATCCAAAGTTGTGAGTTGACTTGGGCACATGTGCCCCCTTATGCATTGTGTATCATTACCACTGTACTTTGTTTATGATCTCTCTGCTACCATTCTGAATTCTGAGTGTATTTGTGAGAAAGTGTATCTCTGGGGTTAACGAGAAAGATCCCTAACTATGTTTCTAGCTATTCCACTGGAATAAGCTATCCTTGAGACCAGAGAATAACCTACTTTTCATGTATCCCAAGTGCCTGGCTCAGTGCTTTGTATATCATAGGTGTTTGACAAAAGCTTTATTCAGTTATTCAATTTGAGTCAATCCCTTTGTTAAAGAATCAACTGAATCTACTGGTTAATTGTTAAGGAAAAGTACACCAGTGGGGCTCATGATCTGGTTTTAGGAGGATAGACACCCACAGGATTATCTTTAGAACTCTGGGAGTAACAACAACTCTGGGTACCCAACTGTCCACTGCTGATGAGAGTTGGGTGAATGAGCCTCCAGGGGGTATTATAGTAGTATGAGGTGAAATTATCAGAAAGCTTATGTAAAAAAAAAAAAAAGTATGTTGTTGTGGAAAGAATGAAAAACTTGGTAGTCTAGATCTAGAGTGGGAAAAACTTTAAAGGCCATCTGCAATCTCTTATTTTACGCATGAGAGCAGAGAGATTCAGTGATAGTCAAGTGACTTACCCAAGTCTACACTGGTAGTAAGCATCCGAGGTGGAATTGGAATGAAGGTTCTAACTCTGGAGTAAGTTCTTTTTCCACAGTACCAGACTAGCCCCTATACTCACTAGCTATGTAATTTCTCTAAGGCTGTTTGTCTCTCTGTAAAACGAAGACAGCAATCCTTACATACCTTCTTCATAAAATGTTGTGACAACACTCAGAGCATTTCATTTCATTTTGTAAATGGAAATTATTATTGTTAGCTACATTCTTAAGAAATGCTTGTGAATGTTAAAGTGCTTATAAAATGTGAATTATAATCATAAGGTGGCCTCAGACATTATGAAAAGAGAGCCAAGAAGTGGAGAGGGAAAATTTTCAGATATACTGTTCCAAGGTCTCTGTGTTTTCTTGATAGCTGGAATCTGGGCAGGTGCCTTGCTTAGCCAACTTGCAGACTAGAGTTTATAGCAATTTTCTTATACATGAGTAAAGGGCCCAAGGGAGAAGTGCAGTAATAGCCCATCTTGGTCATAGCATTCTGAGATTCTGTTTGTCTAGGAGTCCTGGCAAATAGCAAGGTCAGACAGGCAGCTTGTTGGTGCAGTTAAAATTTTAAGAGAGCCACATTAAAACAGCAGTTTCATTTGAGAGTTAGTAGGCTTGAAAAGTATAGAAACCAGTCAAGTGAGTTCCCAGGTTGCTCCATATTTGTCCTCCTGCCAGAGGCCCTCATCAACTTTGTGTGGGCTAAATACAAGCTGATCTCCCTGTTTGAAAAGAGGATGTAAGGTCTTGAGAAATGTCTCTCTGTGTTCTGCCTCATTCATGTCAGTAGAATAGGGGGAGTTAGGTACTCACAGGACCTCAGAGGCAGAAGAGAAGACACAAGTGACGGATGGATGGCCTGAGGCTCAGGGGACTCCTGGAGGGTGTTGCCACCATATCCACATTCTAGAGAACAACTGGGACAAACTGGAAACCTGGTGCAGAAAGTGCACACCATGATTATTTAATAAACATTGTTATGTTGTCTCGTATGGCACTGTGTTGTAGTCAGTCAGCCAACAAACATGTATTAAGTACCACCTATGTGCAAAGCACAGTGTCTTCCCGACGTCCATTATCTCTTACTTATCCTGTCTGTTTCTTGTCTGTGTCATCTACGTGGAGCCCTGGATAGAGTACTGGCCTTGGAGTTCCATGGGTTAAAATCTGACCTCAGATACTCACTAGCTTTGTGACCTTGGACAAGTCACTTAACCCTGTTTGCCTCAGTTTCCTCATCTGTAAAATGAGCCAGAGAAGGAAATGGCAAACCACTCTAGGATCTTTGCCAAGAAGACCTCAGATGGGGCCACGAAGAGTCAGACATGACTGAACAGAACTGAACAAGACCTTTTCTTGTTTATATGTAGTTGTTTTCATGTTGTCTCTCCCTTTCCCTCATTAGACTGGGAGCTCTTTGAGAGAAGGGACTATCCTTTGCCTTTCCCTGGATGCCCAGTGCTTAGCATGGGGCCTGGGAGTACTTAATTAATGGTTATCGCCTGTACTAAATGTTATATTGTAGTGCGGTCCGGTTTGGTGTGGGATAGCACTGCAGATTAACTGTGCCAGTACATCAGGCAGGGGCTTCTTTTAGTAAGCAGAGTGTTTAGGGGAGACAGACAGAACAAATATATTGTTGACACGATTGTTGATTAGCATATATTAAGTTTAGCTGGGGGTGGTTGCAAATGGAGGGTGTACGGTAGCATTGGAGGAGCAGCTGGCAAGCATGACTGCTACTGGGGTTTCTAGATTTTTCTTCCCTTATATCTTCATTGTAACAGGCATGGAGGTGTTCGTGGATATCTGTGTTGGTATGCAGTCATGATTTTTGCTGCATCAGTGGCCAGAGAATTGTGGAAGCATAAAATGAGAATAATGGGAGTTAATCAAGGAATAAGATGTCTTCCAGATCTAGGCTAGAGTGGCCTATTTGATAGTCCTTGATGCTCCAGCTCTTCCCTATGCCAAGGGAGGGGGCAGTCAGCAGTTGTGCAAAGTCAGCTCCTGTCACATAGAGAATTTGGTAGGGATGGTTCAAAGATTGCCCTAATAATTTAGGATTGTAATCCTACCTGTCAGAATAGAGCTCGACTGAGAATATCTGGTAGAAATGATGCTGGTAGCCTCCATATTTGTCTTCATGCCCATTCTCCTGAGACAATTGAGACAGACTTTGGACTTCCTTGAGCAGCATCAACTTGTCCTTTCACATTCAGTCACATATTCTATCATCTTATCACATGCATATGGGATATTTGTCATTGGGAGAATGGGAGGTGCCCCTTGATGGCAGAAGGAAGTCCTCAGCTGGGACATTACTATTGCTCCAAGGCAGAATTTTGTGTTACTTTGAAGTATTCTTGCAGAAAATGAGGTATTGAAGTTTCTGTCTCAGGAATAAAGCAGAGAATGGAGCATTGTTGATACAAATTTATTCTTTCTTGCTCCAGACTTGTGCTTTCATCAGTGTGGATCAGCAACTCTTCTGCAGCATATGAACTTGGGGTTGCCTGGGACACAAAGAGGTTAACAACCTAGCCAGGGTCACATAGCCAGCACGTATCAAGGGGAAAAATAGAATCCAGGTTATCTTGATTCCGAGGCTGACCATTATAAATTAATTAGTTGGCCAAATGAGATCCGTTTCAGGGCTAGAAGGAGACAGTGTTTAGGAGACTTTTAAGAAGGGCTAAATCAGGGGGTGGAACCAAGATGGCGGCGCTCATGTTGAGCGGCCTGGATCTGGATCGCGGTCTTAGGCCTCGGTTCTGGAGTCTTCACTATCCAGTCAGCCGGAAGTAAATAGGAAGAGTTCCCAGCCTCTTCCTGAGAGCTACGGCAGCTGGGAGGACCCCAGCAATTTGGGACAGAGCTTTCCCTTCTGGAAGCAGAGCCCCACAGAGATTTTTTTAAAAATCACGGACTGAACAACCATGAGTAAGAATAAGCATAAGAAGCAA
>CM053588.1:152292403-152309459 GCA_028646515.1 Pseudochirops corinnae | reverse complement strand
TCTTCCCAATTTTTCTTCCACTTCCCTTATTTGGTTTTGAAAATCCTTCTTCAGCTCATCTCTAGCTTTAAGGCATTCTTCATGATTATTGGAGGCCCCTGGTGGGGGGTGCTCTGGCTGCGCTCTCCTCTTCCCTCTCTCTCCCATGATCTTTCTTTTCCCCAAAGAAGGAATCTAGGATTTGGGTGCTGTTCTTACTTTGCTTCTTATGCTTATTCTTACTCATGGTTGGTCAGTCTGTGATTTTTTTTTTTTAAATCTCTAGGGGGCTCTGCTTCCAGAAGGGAAAGCTCTGTCCCAAATCACTGGGGTCCTCCCGGCTGCCATAGCTCTCAGGAAGGTGCTGGGACCCTTCCTATTTACTTCCGGTTCACTAGATAATGAAGACTCCAAGACCAAGGCCCAAGATGGTGATCCAGATCCAGGACGCTCAACGCGAGAGCACTTGGCCTGAGAACAATCACTCAGTCCCCCTGTTGTCTGCAGGCCGCGGGCGGGAAGCTGCAACATGGAGGTGGGTGCAAAACCTCTGCCTTTCACTTTTCCTCTCTGGAGACCTTTTGGCCAGACTGCTCCTCCCTCCCAACTTCTCAAGTCCCACTGACCTAGTTCTGAATGCTGCTTACAGCTGCCGCTAATCCGCTCACCGCTCCTCTCCTCTGGCCGCCCCCAGGCACAGCCGCGGCTTCAGGCCAGGCTGGTTTCGGTTCGCAGTGCTGATATGGTTCCTCGTAGCCGAGCTGACTTTAGTGGGAAGTATCTTTGTGTGCGTTTTGGACTTCTAGGATTGGTTTAGAGTCCTATTTTATGGGTATTTTGGGGTGGCTATGTGAGAGCTGCAATATGTTGCTGCTGCTATGCTGCCATCTTGGCTCCGCCCCTGAGAGATATTAATTGTAAAAAACACAGCGCATGAATGCTATATAAGTGCTTATTCCATTTCCCCTCATCTATGGAATGTGAATAATAAAACTTGTGTTATCTTCTTCAGCAGGCAATTTCAAAGAATATGCTAAAGCGTTAGATAAATGTTAGTTATTATTTTTATAGCAAGAAAGGTAACAGCTGAACTGGGGTTATAAGTGAGGATTCTCTGTCATAAAGAACATTCCTCAGCATAAAGGGTGATGCTGATTGCTAAGCTTTCCTCTGTTATCTGCAAATCACATCCCACTCTTCAGCCAATTGAGCTTGGAATAGCTTCATGTCTGTAATTCTGGCCTCTGCTAAGAATTACTCTTGCCATATTTGAAAATGAGCTACATGTACTCTCCTGTAGTTCTTGTTTTAGTTATACCAAAATATTTCTGGCCTAGAAAGCATTATAGATAAGATTTTAATAAAGGATTTATATAACAGAGAGTCCAATTAAGGCTAACAGAGTAATTCTTGCTACTATACCAAATTATACTGTTCAATTAACTTTTATGATGATTCTAGTAGACAAATTTACATAACTAGAGTTTTATAGTGTAACATGACTTGGTTACCGTGAAAATGTTTCTTAGCATCCCCTGGTTGCTTGCTTTACTGACCAATCATGGCGTTGATGCAATCTGTTTATCTCCACACTTTGGATTTACCAAGGATTACTGGGATCAATATTGGGGTAATTTAGGATGACACGCATATCTCAACAGGTTCAACTTCCATCAGGAATCTCTAAGATCATCTATATACTGAGCCTTAGTATGATATTGGTAGATCACTTCAGAGATTATGCATTTTAAAAGTAAAGCATTTAATTTGAATGAATACAGTTAGCAAAGAAATCTCACTCAGGTGATTGGGGTCTTACTCCCTAGTAAACAGGAAGGGGAAGAATAATCCATGAAAATTGATGCTACTAGATGAAGAGAACATCACTAGGTTTCTTCTGTGAGGTTGACTGGAATTCTGGAAAGATTTCAGTCACGAAGCATATGCCACTTTTCATCATCTTATTCAAGCAAGGAGTGATCCCTTTCTGTTTTCCCCCCTGTTTGGTTCTACCAGCCAGCAGGAAAGCCACAGACCAAAGGACTCCACTCTGCTAGAGGTACCACTTACCCTATGTTGAGTGGGGCTCCAGGGTTGCCTTCCTCTCTAGTCTCTCAAGTGTGGACAGGGTAGTCTGCAAAGCTGACATTTCTTGTTTTTAATCAATATTTTATTTTATTTTTAATATAATGTTTTATTTTTCTCCAATTACATGTAAAAACAACTTTAACATTGTTTTTTTCAACTTTGAGTTCCAAATTCTGTCACTCCCTTCCTCCCCTCCCTACTTCATTGAGAAGGCAAGCAATTTGACATAAGTTTCTATATGTGTAGTCACGCAAAACACATTTCCAGGTAAGCTATGCTGTGAAAGAAAACAGTCAAATAAACCCAAGAAAAATAAAGAAAATGATCTTTGATCTTCATTCAGGCTTCACCAGTTCTTTCTCTGGAGATGGACAGCACCTTTCATCATATGTTCTTCAGAATTGTTTTGGATCATTGTGTTGCTGAGAATAGCTAAGTTATTCACAGTTGATTATCATACAGTATTGCTGTTACTGTGTACAATGTTCAAGTGGTTCTGCTCATTTCACATTACATCAGTTCATGTAAGTCTTTCCAGGTTTTTTTTCTGAGATCATCTTGCTTGCCATTTCTTACAGCACAGTAGTATTCCATCACAAGCATATACAACAATTTATTCACCCATTTCCCAGCTGATGGACATCGCTTCAATTGCCAATTCTTTGCCACCACCAAAAGAACCGCTATAAGCAGTTTTGTACATATAAGTCATTTTCCCTTTTAAAAAAAAAACCTCTTTGGGGTACAAACTTAGTAGCAGCACTGCTTGGTCAAAGAGTATACACAGCATCACTGCCCTTTGGGCATAGTTCCAAACTGCTCTCTGGAATGCCTGAATCAGTACACAACTTCACCAACAGCACATTAGTGTTTTCATTTTCCCACATCTCCTCTAACATTTGTCATTTTCCTTTTCTTTCATTTTAGCGAATCGGACAGGTATGTCGTGGTAGCTCAGAGTTGTTTTAATGTGCATTTCTCTAATCAATAGTGCTTTAGAATATTTTTTCATATGACTATAGTTAGCTTTGATTACTTTGTCTGAAAACTACCTGTTCCTATCCTTTAACCATTTATCAATTGAGGAATGACTCTTTTTTCTATATGTTTGACTCCATTTTCTCTATATTTGAGAAATGAGGTCTTTACCAGACAAATATGCTTTAATTTTTTTTCATTGTAACGATTACTATGTATTTCCCTCCATCCTATTTTCCCCCTGTTTATTCTACTCTCTCCTTTCACCCTGTCCATTCTCAAAAGTGTTTTACAAAGTAGGCATTTCTGCTCAGAATACTGTATCTGATGACATCAGGCTGCTCGAGGTTGGCTCTCTGTCCTTGACCTAGCGTAGACTGGCTCCTTAAGAGTCTACGCCATATGGTGAACTTTCGATAAACTTTACTTTTCTTTGGCTGAGAAGACTCGAGTTGAATTCTTTCTCCAGGACCCAGCATGTTGGTATATTGGGGTCTCCAGAGCAACCCTAACCCTCTTTATGGGTAACCACATCATTTTTATGGTTAGCAACAAGCCATGACTCTCCCACACTATGCTCCATGGCTTTTCCATGTCGGTTGGCTCCTTTCTCCTCCTTGTCTCCTAGGCCCATATTGAAATCTTTAGGACCCAAGTACAACAGCTCTAATTAGGAACTCTGATGACAAGGACCTCAAGACCAGGAGAGAGTTGGGAAATCTAAAAGGTAGAGATGAAGAGTGAGTACTCCAGGCAAGGTCACAATATCAACCTAATCACTTTCTCTCTCTCACATTTTCTAGTTTCTCCACTCCGTACGTTGTTTCCCATCTGTGAATTTAATATCTTGTGTCTTTTCTGTACTGACCTACTGTTGTTGTTTTTTTCCCTTTGTAGCTTTAACCCTTCTCCACCATAGGTGGATACAAATATTTCTTGGCAAAATCTCTCTCCTGGGGCAGTAGAAATGGACAGTAATGAGGAGGGAAATGAGAGCAAGATAGGGAGTGAAACTTCAGCAGGAATAGGAGTAGAATGTAGGCATGTGGCATGGTTTCTGTGGAGAGCAGGGCAGAGCTGCAGTAGGAATAATGGGTAGGAGGGGCAGATTCTAGCCTAACATTAGGGAAAAAATTCCAAGCAATGGGAACAGTCCAATGGTGAGAAAGGGCTACCTCACCCAGAGGGCTGTAAGTACAAGCTGCCTGGCAATTTGATAAGGACATTATTGAAAGGATAACTTTTCAGGCATGATTGATAGTAATGATAGCTAGCATACATATCACGCTCTGCTAGGATCCCCATGCCAAGACCATTTCTCTCTTTTCACTACTCTCTTTTCACTGTTAGGAGACACCCTGTTTTCTAAGAGCTCATCAAAAAAGCTTTTGGTACATTTTATACCAAACTCTTTGGTCAAAGTTGACAGTTGGTGTAATAATATCTGTGACCATTTTACAGATAGCAACTCATTCAGTGCTATCATCATTCCCATACAGATGAAGAAATGAAATAGAAAGAGGTTAATGACTTTTTCAAAGCCACTCAGCTGCTAAGTGTCTGAGAAGGATCTGAACTCAGGTTGTCCTAACTCCACATGCCAAATTCCACCCCCAGTGCTACCTATCTGCCTCCCAGGGTATAAGTTAGACTTGTGGTCCTCAGAGGGCCCTCTAGCTCTGATCTTCCATGAGACTGTCTCTGTGACAGGATGAGCCAAAAAAAATAAAATCCAAATTCTTTGGCTTTACAATCTAGCCCACTACAACCTAGGCCCAACCTACATCTTATGCCTTATCTCTCACTGTTCCCCTACATTTTGGCTAAAACCAAGTCTTTTTACTTTACTGTTGCTGCTATTATATTAATATTATTATTAACCAGGACTTATATAGTGCTTTAAAGTTTACAAATTGCTTTATATATGTATAATGCTTGTTAGTGGGCAGGGCTCAACCCTACCCTAGGAACAACTCTGTATAGAGCATCAACCCCCAGTAGCAGTTCCTAGCTAAGCAGCTAAATCAATCTCTCCCCAGGAACCCTCAACCATCAGCAGCCACACTAACATTAATGGCTAAGAAGAAATTCACCAAGATTTGTCTTTGTTTATAAATTGCCAGAGAAATAGCAGAAAAATATTCCTTCCATTCCTGAGAAGGTTTCCTAGTTTATTTTTTCTGAAAACAGACTGGGGACAGATCTGAACAATTTCTCTATCTTTGTAACATTGTCAAGGGAAATTATGGAGGGAGAAGAACTCAACCCCTTTCCCAGTAAATAGCAGAAATATAAAATGCTTGGATGAGTAAAAAATACATTCATCACCTATGACATTCCCTGAAAGCAAAGCCATAACAATTTCCCATTGCTTTTTTTTTCCAGATAGGAAGCAGGGTATAATCTATTCTTTTGAGAACCCACCATGACCCTGAATGTGTTGTGAAGACAAATTTCATTGCTTCTCTTGTTATTGGTTTTTCCTTCTTGTTTTGAAACTAAGAGGTGTGAATTGGAGGATGACCTCACTATAGTCTTTGGAGGTTGCAGGGGCCATGACTGGTGTGAAAAGATGCAGGTGTTGGCTTTGAGTGTCTAGTTTTTCATCTTGATCTCAGTTGATCCAAGATTCCCCAGGGCTCCCTTATATGTTGCTAATGCCACTTGAAAAATACTCCAAACTGGGACCTTCCAAAATGGACTTTTTTTTTTTTGCAACAATGCTATTCCTTTTCCAGGATTGGCCTCATCCAGAGGAAGAGTCTTAAATGGCATGGGTTTTAGAACTCAGAAAAGGACACTGCCAAGAAACATCTCTCCTTCCTGACCTGTCATGTGCTAGAAATTCTCACCAGAGGAGCCATTCATTCCAGTCAAGGTATTATCTGGAGAACTGCAAGGATGTTACCTGGATAGGGAAACATATTAACCCGTTAACTTCCTTTATCTAAGTAGCCTAGACAGATTTATTAAAATTATTTTTTAAGGGGCAGGTAGGTGGGGAATTGGATAGAGTGCCAGCCCTGGAGTCAGAAGGACCTGAATTCAAATTTGACTTTAGACACTTATGTAATGTTGATAGAATCTGAATATCTTCCCTGCCCCTTTGTATTGGCAAGTAAGCAGGTACTTAGCACCTTGTTTCAAGTTAACACCTTGTTTAAACTATTTAATTAACACAGAAGTAGTTAACACCTTGGGAAGAAGTTGCTGACTGAACAGGAAGGGGCTGAACAGAGAGGAGCAATACTGTATATAAGAAAAAACCCCAGTTGCTAAAGTCAAAATTTCTCTCAGTGAGCATCTGGAAACTGGAGCTTCTGCTGAGACTTTTCCTTTGGGAATTTTTGCTGAGGACTTCCAAGAACTAGGCTAAGGAGCTACTGTGAGTGAGAGAGGAGGATCTCTGCTTGAGTGAGCCTGTTCTTTTGTGAAGGCTTGGAAATGAGGGTGTTCACTGCATTAACCATGTATATCAACTTTGTGGCTACTATAATGACCTTGGCTTTCTGGTTCTGGGACTCAGTTTTCTGGTATTTGAATAAAAGCTTTGGTTCTACCCTCCATGTGGAGATTCTGTTACATTTTGTGATTCACAACTATACCAGCATATTCATAACCACTGTGGGTGTTGTGAATATTGCATTATTGTTACAACTTACTAGCTGTGTGATCCTGGGCAAGTCATGTAACCCCAATTGCCCCCCCCAAAAAAAATCAAGAATCTGCCTCAGAGTCAGCAAGACCTGGGTTTATCTTTCTCTGACACATACTAGCTGACTCTGGCATCACATAATATCTCTGTGCTTCCAGACTACTTTCCAAGATAATAAATTAAGGATAAATCGCTTATTTCCATTGGTGGAAAGAATTGGGCACAAAAGAGTTCTCTGTGCTGATGAGGTCCAGACAAAAATAAATCTATAAATCTATAAATCTCACATTTATATAGTACCTTATATAGGTGACTTCCAGAGGATGAGCTACTGCCATGGCAGATGGAGGCCCTGCTTGGATATTACTCTAGAGACTGGTACCATATATGGCAAGAGGTAGTAGAAGAAGTTCAGGTAAGAAGGTTCCAAAAGATGCATAGTTAGATGATGAAAAAATAAAAAAGAATTTCAGGTAGAAGAAAGAGCATCATCAGACTGAGTCAAGACACATGGTTTCCAGTCCTTATTTTACCCTTTACTAAAAAGTAGGTAACACCACCCCCTGGGCAGCACTGGAACAATCCAAAGGGGTGGTTGTAGCCTCAGGTACAATTGGAGGCTGATGAGTAAAAATAAGGGGGTGGTGGAAGCTTAAGGAAAGAAGAGAGGAAAATTTTGAAAAATTGTTCATACATGTTTCATCCATTGTGTAACAGAGTTAAAGTCATAGTGATTACATTATTTTCCAAATAAACACACAAAATGCAAGCTTTAACTGATCAGTGGTCAAGTCTTAACAAGCAAGGGTTGGCAGGCGAGTGTGTCACTCATTGTTGGGAAGTCTAACATGCATTGGCAGGAATATGTGTGTGTAATGACTTGTTTACAATACAATACTATACAGTTACATGATGCAACATCATGTCATCAAAATTTCAATGCAGAAAAAACCCCACAAAATACAATAAATTATTAAATTTGAGATGCATCATTAAAAATATTTCATATTTTTTTGAAATGATGCAAATTTTAAAAAATGTTAAAAAGTTAAAGAAAGTAGATTTCCAGGAGGGTGCTGAGTAAATTTTTTTTTAAAAGGGGGGGTAGTAGGCTAAATAAGTTTGGAAAGCTCTGAACTAGATGAATGAACTTGGTTAAGACATGTCACCTATCTGAGCCTCAGTTCTTTAAATGTGGAATGGGTTCTAGAATACCTTTAGAGCCTTATTTTGAAGGCTTGGCTTTCTGTCATTCTAAGCTGGCTTTTGTTTCTTCTTCAACTTCATCTTTTTCATTGTGGAAGTTTTATCTTATTCATAGTATCCTTCATCTTCTGCTGCCTCTCTCTAATTTCCTCCTCTTCTTTCTTCTTCTCTTTATCCTCCTTTCTCTTTGTTTTCATTCTCCTTTTCCTCTTTTTCCTTCTCTTCCTTTTTTTGCTCTTTCTTCTGTTCCTCTTTCTCATTCTCCTCCTTCTCATTTCTCCTCTTTTTTCCTCTTTTCTTCCTTTTCTTTCTTCTCCTTTTCCTCCTCATTCTCCTCCTCTTTCTCCTTCTACATTTCTTCTTCCTCCTCCTATTTCTTTTTTGTCTCTTTTTCCTCCTCTTTCTCCTTGTTTTTCTTCAATGTTTATCACAGATCTTGACTATTTTTATGGAGAATAGCCTATAGATCTGTTTGACAGGATCAGAGAATGGCTAAAGAGTAATAGAAAGTCGTATAACACAATTAGAAGTCTAGATTGGGGAAGAGAAAAGCTAGGCTAGAATCCTATTTCTGTCACTTACTACCTGTGTAACACTAAATAAATCATTTTATCATTCATTCTGTGCCTTACTTTCCAAATCTGTAAAATGAGGATGTTAGAGTGGGTAACTGTTTAAGGTGCCTTCTAACTCTAATTATGTAATCCTGTGATGAGTACAAAAAAAAAGAAATAAGTGGCAGTTAAATCATCACAGAGTCATGGAATTTGAGAGTGGGAAGGGACAGCAGTGGCCACCTACTCATACCTATACATGAAAAGATTCAGCACTATGACATATCCAAGAAAAAGCCATCCAGCCTCCAACTGAAGATCTCCAAGGATGGCACAGTCACCACCTGTCAAGACTTCCCTTCCCACTTTTGGATGATGCTACTTGTTAGGAAGTTTTTCCTCACATCAGTCCTAAATTATACTCTTTGAAACAACCACCCGTTGCTCCTAATGTCTGCTTCGGGGACCAGACAAAGATGGCAGATCTTCACATACTTGAAGTTTACTATCATGATACCCTTAAGTCTTCCTTTTTATTTTTAAAGCTAAACATCCCTAGCTCCTTCTCCTGATCCTCATATGACATGGACTTGAGGACCTTCACCATCATGGGTGTGCTCCATTAATGTCATTTTAAACTGTGTCATTTAATGTCATTTAAGCTGTGGTGCCCAAAAACTGCACAAAATACCTTAGGTGAAGTTTGATGAAAGTTCTGATGAAGTTTGATGAAGGTGAAGAAATACTCTCCACCCCTGCAGTCCCTTCCTCTAATTGGCTAATTCTTCCCAAGACCTTCCTTTTTTTTTAAAGCTCATTTCACATTTTATTTCCAATTACACACAAAAAATTTTTTTTAACATTCTTTACTTTCAAATTTTGAGTTCCAAATTCTTTCCCTCCCTCCCTGCCTTCCCCCCCAGATTGAGGAGGCAAGCAATTGGACATAGGTTATATACATATACAGTCACGCAAAACACATTTCCATGTAAGTCATGCTATGAAAGAAAATACAGGCAAATAAATCCAAGGAAAGTAAAGTAAAGAAAAAGTATTTTTGATCCGTATTCAGACGCCAGTCTTTCTCTGGAGATGTATTACACTTTTTATAAATCATAAGTCCTTCAGAATAATCTTAGATAATTATATTGTGGAAAATAGCTAAATAATTCACAGTTGATCATTATACAATATTACTGTTGCTGTATACCCTGTTCTCCTGGTTCTGCTCATTTCACTTTGCTTCAGTTCATGTAAATTTAAGTATTTCTGCAAGCATCCCGCTTGCCATTTTTTAAAATTAATTAATTAATTGATTTTTAGTTTTCAACATTCACTTCCACAAGATTTTGATTCCAGAGTTTCTTCCCATCTCTCCCCTCCCCCACCCCAAGAAGATGGACACTCTACCCCTTCTCCCAATCTTCCCTCCCTTCTCATCCTCCCCTCTCTTATCCCCACCTTTCCTACTTTCCTATAGGGTAAGATAAATTTCCATACCCAATTGAGTATGTATGTTATTTCCCCCTGAAGTCAAATCCAATTAGAGTAAGGCTCACTCATTCATTCTCACCTCCCCTTTTCTCCCCTCCACCGTAAAAGCTTTTTCTTGCCTCTTTTATGAGAGATAATTTACCCCACTCTACCTCTCCCTTTCTCCTTCCTCCAGTGCATTCCTCTCTCACCCCTTAATTTTATTTTTGAGATATCATCCCTTCATACTCAACTTACCCTGAGCAGATGGGTTGAACCAGGTTGAGGGTGACCAACAGACCTCAAACCTGTGGGTGAGTTAGAAGGAGGTATATCCCAAGCATGTGAAGGAATCCCCCCGTCTGCTGAGATGATTTACCAAAGTGTGGCTGCTGTGTATGCTACAGCTTCTTGGAGCCACAGGCGAGAGTTGAATGGGGCATATGGGGTGTACAGGGAAGGTTAGTGCCTCTGGTATGAGGGTTACTCAGCCCTTTTCAGTTCTGCTCATTCATCTACCTTTGGTGTCCATCAGGCACATTGTAAGCATTTAATAAATGCTTGTTAACTTCACTCAAGTCCACCTATCCAAACAATTCTGCATTTACCTAATTATATTATCATCTAATCTGCATCTCACCAAAAGCCTTACTAAAATCTAAGTATACTATATGTACAACATCCCCTTCATCTATGGGATTAGATATACAGCAAAAAAAGAACTGAGAAGGACTTTACATTTTATTCTAAAGGAAATTATGGTTCACCAAATATTCTTGAATGTGGAGGGGGGAGATATGATGAGATCTGTGTTTGGGGAACATCAATTTGGCAGCTGTGTGGAGAATGGGTTGGATAGGGGTGAAGCTAGGAACAGGGAGATAAATTCAAAGGCTTTTATAATAATCCACCTGAGAAGGAAAGAAAATCTGAACTAAAGTAGAGGGTTTTTGAATGGAGAAAGGGTTATGAATTAAAAAGATATTGTATACAATCAAAAAGAGTTGGCAAATGACTGGTTACAGGTTGATAGAAGAGACAAGAATCAAGAGTGACTCTGATTTTGTGAACTTTGTGAATTTATGGCATCCTCTAAGAAAACAAGGAAGTTTGGATAGGTTTTTGGGGAGTTTAGGGAATATAATGATTTCCATTTTGGACATGTACTGTTTGTGAAGTACATGACTTTGAGTCATCTGTGTAGTAGCTGCCCATCCCACTTCCCCAAAGATGCATAAGCTTCCATCAGTGTTACCCCAGGTTGCAGCTGTCAGTCAGTATCTACTCAAAACTGTAGCACATTATCTATGTTTATTCTACCATCAAGAGATCATATTAGCAATTAGTAAAATACATTTAATGAAATGTTTAGCAAGAAAATGACAGTAGCAATTTCTGCCATATGCAATAAATTATTTTCTTTTAAAAAATTCATTAGTAACCTTTTCGTTGTTGATTTGTGTCTGACTCTTTGGGGTTTTCTTGGCAAAGACACTGGGGTGGTTTGCCATTTCCTTTGCCAGCTCATTTTACAGATGAGGAAACCAAGGCAAAAAAGGCTAACTTGCCCAGGGTCCTACAGCTAGTGTCTGACTTGAAGAGACTAACTGGTTTTGAAGTCGCGTCTTCCTGACTCTGGGCCCTGCACTGAATCCACTGTTAGCCCTAGCTGTCCCTTAGTAACCTTGGAGAGTTACTTCAGTGGAGTGGTAGGGTAGGAAGCCAGATTGCAAAGACTAAGGAGTGAGGAGATGTGAACTATTTTGGAATTTAGTTATGAAAGTGAAAACATAAGCGCATTTGAAGGGATGATAGGGTCAAGTAATGGTTCTCCAAGAATGAGATAGACTTGAGTTTATTTGTAGATAGTAGAAAAGGAACCAAAGGCATCTTCATGGAATGGTGATTCCATGGGCTATCAGGCACATGGTTTTTAGCTATTGCCATCATTGAGTTCCATCATGCTAGGAAATATGTGATTGAGATTTTTTTTGGATCACATGTCAATTTGGAGTTTATTTTTGACATATAGTGTTAGCTGCTGCTACAAAACTAATAACTATTAAAGGAATTTTCTATTTTCTCTGGTAGTTTCTGTCATATAAGGTGTCCTTACCCAAGTCATTTCTGATCTTATCTAACTCTATATGGATTACTGATTTATTTTTCAATTTTTGACTAGTGTCAAATCATTTTGGTGATTAGCACTTTATATTATAGCTTGAGAGTTGGTACTTCAAGGCCTCCTTCATTCCCACTTCTAAAAAAAATTACATGATTGTATAGCCTATATCAGATTGCATGCTATCTTGGGCAGGGGGAAAGGAAGGGAGGGGGGGAATTTAGAACTCGAAATCTTATGAGTGAATGTAAAAAGCTAAAAATAAATAAATTTAAAAAAACAAAAATATTGCATTATTGAACTTTTAAAGAAGGACAAATTTTATGTTGCTGCTATAACTAGGAATAAATATAGAACAGCTACAAAAAAATAGGCTCTATATGAAGGACAGGAATAATGTGATACCTTGTTCCCTGGGCTTAAAATAGAAATGTTTCTGTTATTTGTATAAAAGCTAGAATGAGAATATTATTCATATGTATATAATCTTTAAGACTCCCATATGATTTCAGGGAAGCATTTCAGGGCAGTGAGGTGGTGCAGTGGATAAAGTGCCAGTTGTGGGATCAGGATCTGACTGATTTCAAATCTGACCTCAAACACAGTAGTTATATGATCCTGGACAAGTCACTTAAATTATTTGCCTCAGTTCCTCATCTATAAAATGAGCTGAAGAAGGAAATGTAAAACCTCTCCAGTATCTTTGCCAAGAAAACTCCAAATGGGGTTACATAGTGTCAGATACAACTAAGAAGTCTGAACAGTAACAACAATGTGCTAGGCACTGTTCTAAGCACTAGCAACACAAAGAAAGGCAAAAGACACTTCCTGCCCTCAATGAGTTTACAATCTAACGGGGGAAGGCAACATACAATAACAAACAGAAAGCGGGTGGGAAGGTAAAGAAAGTACCTGGAGAGGAACCATAAAAGAGATGCAGAGGAGGGTAGCTGGGTGGGAAATGAAAAGATGGCTGACCTGGTCTCCCTCCCAAAATGGCAACTGTAAGAAGAAAGTTCTCTACTCTGCATTCAGAGGGAAGGAAAGGCCCCAGGAGCACACAATACTGATGAAGTGTGACTTTCAGAGTTGATGTGATGTTGCAGATGAAGAGATGTTTTTTCCCTTATCTTTCTTCCCTCAAATATGAGAATCTCACTCTATAACATCAGTCAATGTGTTGTCCCAGAAGCCCTTCTAGAAGCGCATAGGTCATAAAACAAACCAAAGGAAGAATTTTATTTAATTACATGACAAAGAAAACAAAATTCATGGCAGAGCTCATGGAAAATAATGACACCCACCAACGAGCACCCCAGGCCCAGAGGAGGCATGGCTTCTGTCTCCTTTGAGCTGACCACGTGGTAGGGCTCCCCTCCCGGGTTTCCTCTCTTACTTCCTCATTTCATCGTTGCTTCTTGTCCTCCATCTCTCCCAGCAGGTAGCATCAGTGTCCTTTCCTACTATTCCTCTGTAAGCAGTTGTTTTTGTTTTGGGGTTTTTTTGCATGTGTAGATTGTCAAGAGTTGTTAATCTTTGGCTAGAGAAAAAAAGAAAACGAAACATTTCCTTGTTGGGGCTCCTGTCTGAATGTTGTAGAGGGGAATACTCCTGGTACTACTGGCTTCTATAGACCTCTGTCCACTATTCTGCAATGGGTGTGTCTAAGTTGTTCAAAATTCCACTTCACTTTGAGCCAGTACTTCCCTAATTTGGCAGGAAATGTCTTGGAGGACAGAGGGAAGAAGTCATTCAAATTATCTGGTGCTTCTTCCATTGTATCTAGAGTAAGGAAGATAAATAGAAAGGCTGGAGTCTAAGAAATTTGAAAGAAATGGTGCAAAAATAGACCATGCACCAATGTGAAGAGTATATGGTTCCAAATATCCCCCCTGATTGCTCCAGTATTATATATTCCATCAGTCTAAGGCCCAGCCCATGAGAAGCCAACGTTCAGGGTTCTCAGGATATGATGGACATTGACAAGGATTTCTGAATCCTGTAGAAAACCATATCTACATTTTCTTATACTCTGAGGAAGTAGGTCCTAGGAATATGGAAACAACATGTCAAGATGGATATGGCTCACTCTTAGGTTACAAAGTCAGGGGTAGATTGCCCTTAAGTTGAGAAACAGGGAAAGTCAGATGTCAGTCTCCTCTTCCCACCCTCTTTGTAAGGGGCTTTTTAAGTAATGAAAATATAACCAAGTTGGGAAAGAGATTTCTTCATTCTACTAGAAGAGTGTGATATAACAAAAAAGAAGTGAAATGGAATTTTTGAAGAACTTAGACACACTCACTGTGGGATAGTTGACAAAGGTCTGTAGAAGTCAGTCTAACTTACATCCTGGGAAATGATTAAATCTGGAAGGGACCTTAGAGATGAGCTAATTTCATGATGTCCAATCATGGTCAGATACATCATGACTGACTACAGGATATGGCCTATCTAAGATAAATATCTTATGTTTATTCAATACTTATTCTGAAAATACTTATTTATGCACATGTTGTCTCCCTGTATAGAATGTAAAGGACTGGGATGCTCAATTTTTTTTTTTTTTTATCCCCAGCACTTAGCATAGTGCCTGGCATATAGTGGGTGCTTAATAAATGCTTATTGATTAATTAAGATTTTTAGGAAAAAATATCTAAACATTTTCTTTTTACTTTATTGGGCTCCCTATTGTTTTCAGCATCAAATAAGAAATCCTGTTTGATATTTAAAGCCCTTCACAGCCTGGTTTCTTCCTGTGTTTCCAGTTTTCTTACTCTTTACTCCCCTCTTTGTATGCTATCATCCTGTTAACACTGGTGTTCTCACTGTTCTTTATATTCAACACTCCATCTCCTAACTGCATTTTCCTTGGCTGTCTCCCATGCCTGGAATTCTTTCCCACCCCACACCCCCAGGCAATTGGGGTTAAGTGACTTGTCCAGGGTCACAAAACAAGTGTGAAGCATCTGAAGCTGGATTTGAACTTAGGTCCTCCTGACTACAGGTCTGGCACTCTATCTACCACTATCTATGTTCCGCCTAGCTGCCCCCTGGAATTCTTTCCTTCTTCATCTCCTCTCCTGGCTTCCCTGACTTCCTTCAGGCCTCTACCAAAATCCTACCTTCTGCAAGAAGCCTTTTCTGATTCCTCCTTAAAGCAAGTGCCCTCCCTCTGTGAATATCTCCCATTTTTTTTTTGTCTGTATCTTTTTCATGCATAGTTGTTTGCATGTCAATCCCTCATTATTCCTCTCTCCAAGAGAGCAGGGACTGGTTTGTTTTTTTGTTTTATTTTGACCTTTCTTTGTATCCCCAGCACTTAGCACAGAGTTCCAGCACATAGTAGGCCCTCAACAAGTACTTGTTGACTTGACCTGTACACTAACTTTTTGGGAGGGAGGGAGGTTTTAGAGATGAAAAGGAGAAGGGTTCCAATTTGTAATTTTATTAGCTTAGGAATCTCCCTGTGAAGAATCTCCCTTTATCAATATAGAATGGCAACCATTCTGTAGCTTAAAGTCTTAGACTGTTTTCTCAGGGCAGTGAGAAGTTTGATGACTTGCCCTGGGTCTCACGGTCATGTATCAGAGGCCAATCACAGTAGAGAGGTGGCCTCAGAGTCAGGAAGACCTGGGTTCTGGCCTTGCTGATGAGCCACACAGGATGAATTATCCAGTTACCTGAAATGTCTGGCTATGTGGCAATGTTTGGGTTTAGAAAGGAATTTGTAATTTTCATCTTAATTGATATGATATGTGTAATGAATATGCTAATAATTTAGTTTTCTTAAGAGTTGACTCAAGAGTCAGAGCTCACAATGTAGCTTGAACTAATCAATGAAACCTTGACAAGGTTCGCAATCACCAGCATCCCTCTACCTTCATACCTGAAGTGAAGTGATTGGAAAACTGTAGAACTTGTTACTGTCACAGAACACTGGGCCTGTGACCCCCTGAATAATGACCCCCAAGGACTTTAGCATTGTTGCTGCCACAGGCCACCTTCTCTCCTCCTTCCCCAGTTGTGATTTAAGCATATAACTTGTGTTTTTACTTTAGCTAGGAGAACATTCCTCACTCTGAAACTGATTAATTAAACTACTTGATGACTGGAACTCCCATCTCTGGCCCTGCTTTGTGTGGCTCCAAGCATTCTTGGGTTAGAGCAGTGATTCTCAACCTTCCTAATGCTGCAACCCTTTAATACTCATATGTGGGCATATCTGCATGTGGGTAGACCCACCTGGAGACAGATAGTGTCTCGGTTCCTAAGACCATCGGAAAGAAGTGTTTTCCGATGGTCTTAGGCGACCGCTGTGACCACTGTGAAAGGGTCGTTCACTCCCAAAAGGGGACATGACCCACAGGTTGAGAACCACTGGGTTAGAGGGTTATCAGCAAATATCCTGTTAACAGGGTCCATGGGGCTTTATGAAAATACATTTTTTTTTCATGAATCAGCTGAAATGGAAGGTGAAAGTCACCACAAGGGATGAAAACCTGAAGAATAACAATACACCCTGTTATTCTAGAGATTAATTTATTGTATTAAATATCAGTTTCTTCACTGACTAAATCATTATTGACCAAAAACTAGCAATGAGGCCTGTAACTCTATACTTTTTATGAATGAGGTTAAAAAATGTTTTTGTATTACTGATTTTTTAAAAAATAAATTAATTTATTTATTTTCTTGTTTACATCATTCATTTCCACAAGATTTTGAGTTACAAATTTTCTCCCCATCTTCCCCCTACCCAACGCCTCAAAACAGCCATCCCACTGTATAACTCCTCCCCCAATCTGCTCTCTCCTATGTCCTTCGCCTCACCCCTCTGACTTTCCAGTAGGGCAGGATGAATCTCCCTACCACAGTGCCTGTATATCTTAATTCCCAGTTGGATATAGTTAATAATAATAATAATTATATATATATACACACGTACATATATATTTTTAACATTTGATTATAAAACTTTAAATTCTAGATTTTTTCCCTTCC
>CM053588.1:152260939-152291903 GCA_028646515.1 Pseudochirops corinnae | reverse complement strand
GTCTCTCTGTCTCTGTCTTTCTCTTGCTCCCTCTGAGAACACCATTTTGGTTTGAATTACTACTGCTTGGCATTTTGCTTATATTTCCTGCCTTTCATGCTCCTGCTCCAATCACCAGTGGCTAAAGTCTGTCAGGAAGGAAACCATTAAAGAGCAATCCATACCTTTAAAACCAAAATTGAACAGAAATCCAGCCAAGCAGCTTAACGAAAATGAGCCAGATGTGAAACTTCGTATCTACCAAGACAGCATGGAGTGAAGTTATGCTGTGTTCTGAATTGAATCTGTAGCCAGCGTCTCCATCGAGTACACAATTTGAATGTGCCCTTACTTTGATTAGGGAAGTAAATACTCTTCTTTGTAGGTAATCTACTTTATTATTTTTAAAATGTTTTCATTATGAGCTTATTTTTGCTTTTAACAAAATCAAACAAGACAAATATTTCCATATATGAAGTGGAAAAGAAGAAGAGAGTTGTGCCTGAAGTCGTGACTCTCTATCACACAGACCCACAGCTCGCTTTTCCAAAGTCCCTCTTGAAATCCACCCACCCCTTCCACTGTGCTCTTTGGTCGGCCTGCCCCGTAGGCAAAAACTTGCTTTCATTTGAACAGTTTCCTTTCAAACTCCTCCCATCTTCGTTCACCCAATGAGACCCATCTCCCTTTTGATGACACAGCTTCCCTGTCCATCCTTTCTAGTACTGGCTGCACTTTCACTCACACACCACAACTCACCCTGGCCATTAGGGGGTAGCTGGAATTTTCCTTGCTTCTCATTGCACCTTCCAGATTCTCCCTCTAACTGTCACCACTCAGGAATCTTTCCTTTGAGGTCATTCAGTCTATCACCCAGTCAAGATTTTGGTAGCTGTTGTCCAGACTCTTCCTGCCCTGCTTGCTCCTTTCTTCAGTCGCAATGACATGACACTTGCCTTCCTACCTCCATGAGTTCAGTGCCTGGCTCATGGATTTTCTCTCCTCCCCAACTCTTGCTCTCATTACAGGTGAATGACTTCAAAGTACATACTGAGACTCCCTCAAACCCCTTAATTTCCCAGTTCTTCAACTTACTCATATCCTATGACTTATTCTTTCAGCTCACCTCAGCAACACATGCCCTTCCACTTCTACATCCATGAACTCAATTTGTTATTGATGTTGCTCTTCTCCTGCCTTCCAACACCAAACCCTGTTATTCATCCACACCATGACCTCTGAAACCTTGACCCCTCGATTCTCTCCTAGGTCCTCTCCTCTGCACTAACCACACCCTCCTCCTTTCCCCCTTCTTGATCCCTTGAAGGACCAGGTTGACTTTATACTGTCCTCTTCCCTTGAGTCTCTTGCCCCCTGATCATATACCTAATTGTGCTCTGCCAAGTTTCAGTCTTATGTCACCCCTACCTCATCCATTTTCTCCCCAAATCCTCTTTCCCCCCAACTTCCTTGTTATATCCAAAGCCTCACATACTCCTAGTCACCCAGGATCACAAACATAGGTGTAATCTTCAACTTCTCACTCTCTCACCCTGCTCCCCATATCTAATCAGTTTACAAGTCTTTTTGATTTTACCTTTGCAATATCCCTTATATATTCCCTTCTTTCTTCTGATACTGCCACCAACTTGATAAGGCTCTCATTACCTCACACCTGGTGATGAGAGCTATTGCAATAGCCTGCTGATTGGTCTCCCTGCCTTGACTCTCCTCCACTGTAGTCCATACTCCACTTAACTGTCAAAATGATCTTCCTCAAATTTAGGTCTGATCACATCTGTAACCTTATTCAATAAACTTTAGAAATTCCTTATTAGCTCCAGGATCAAAATATAAAATACTCTGTTTTCCTTTCAAATGCCTTTATAATTAAGTCTGTACTCTCCTTCCCCTCATACTGTGTGATCCAGTAGCACCGACCTCCTTGCTCTTCCTTAAACATGACATTGCATCGGCCATCTCTAAGCATTTTCATTGGCTGTCTTTCATGCCTGGAATTTTCTCCCTCATCTCTACTTCCTAGCTTCCCTGAATTCCTTTAAGTCTAGTTAAAATCCCATCTTGTGCCAGAAGCCTTTCCTAATCCTCCTTAATACCAGTGGCTTTCCCTGAGATTTTTTTTTTCCGGTTTATTCTTTATATATCTTGTTTGTACATAGTCGTTTTCATGTTATCTCCCCCATTAGACTGGGAGCTCCTTGAAAGTAGCAACTGTTTTTGCCTTTTTTTTTTTTGTATCTGTAATGGTTATAATATGTACTTCATAAATGCTTCCTGACTTGATTTTTCCTTTTAAGAATATAATATATTTAGCATGAAATTTTTGAATCCAACCTGCTTTTTGTCTGTGTTTCCTTGTGGTCCTCCTCCTTTCTGTTCTATTCTATGTGTTTTAAAATGCTACATGACCCTCTTTTCTTTATTTTTTGTTCTTTTTGGCAACCCTATCACTACCCTCTCTTACCTCACCCACCCCAGAAAAAAAGAAAGGAAAGCAAAACACTTATGCCAAATATGCATAGTCAAGTTAAACAAATTCCCACATTAACCACATTTGAAATTATATCCCATTTTGCATCTTCGGTCTATTACTTCTTTGCCAAAAGTTCATAGCATACTTCATCATAAGTCTTTTGGAATTGTGATTAGAAACTAACAAGATTTTTGAAGTCTTTAAAAGTTATTTTTCTTTGTAAAGTTTTTGTGATTTTATAAATTATTCTCCTAGTTCTGCTCAGCTCACTCTGCATCAGCTCATACAAGTCTTCCCAGGTTTCTCTAAATCCATCCTTTTCATCATTTACTGACTCAATGATTTTTCCATTGCACCCATATATATTTTTTCCAGCCATTCCCCAATTGCTGGACATCTCTTCAGTTTCCAGTTCCCTCCTATAAAAATAATCAAATAAATAGATAGATAGATAGATAGATAAATAAATAAATGCACACACGCACACACACACACACACACACACGTCTGTCGTGTGTGTGTGTTTGTGTGTGTATGTATGTATGTGTGTGTGTGTGTGTGTGTGTGTCTCCCTTACCTTTTACCTCTAAGAAGATCTCTTTTGGGTGAAGACATAGTAGTAGTCTTGCTGGAAAAGGGATATACAGTTCAATGACTTTAGGGCATAGTTCTAAATTGCTACTCAGAAAAGATGAGCCAATAAACTGCTTAATTTAAGTAGCAGATGTTAGAAGATGTATCTTTCTTCCTCATAAATGCTAAATGATTAATTGACGTCAATCCAAATAATAAAGTTCAGAAATATAAAGGTGTGTGTGGTGGGAGTGGGGGATAAGTTGAATATCAATCCCTTAATAGCCATTGCATTTTTGGGGAGTGAATTATCTCTTGTTTCCAATAAAATATGGGAAATAATCTGCAACCATTAATAAATACTCATTCTATTTACACGTTCAGCCAGTCATGCATTTTTCCTTTTGACCACCAGAGGGCGAAGCTTAAAATACTTGGGTTTCACGAGTGATTGCCGTTAGCATATGATATTCAATTAATTTTTAATGTAAAGAAATCACTCTTTGTGCATATTTCCCCTCCTTTAAAAGAACACGAAAAATTTCATGTGTATTCTCTCATCTTTAAAATTGTCAAAGGGTCTAAATAAATGATGACAGAGTTTAATTTGGTTATTCAATCTAGTTAATCACTGAGACAGGAACCACAATTTAATCCTTCTCATTGTGATGTGTGTGATATTGTATCCTGGCTAGCCATTCTGCCCTCTGTTTGTACTGAATGGTTTTATGCTCATTTAAATACAAAATCAATATGCCTTTGCTCACACCACTGCCACTTCCCAAAATGTCCAAACACCACAGGCTCCTGCACTTATTTATTCCACTAACGTTAACCCAACTTTCATCACCAAGTATTCATAGGCAAGCTTGGCTTAAAATGAATAATGGATGACATTTATATATACCTTTAGAGTTTGTGAGGCACCTATGTTTGCCTCAGTTTCCTATTCTGCAAAATGGGTCTAATAATAGCAGGGCTCTTGTGAGAATCCCATGAGATAATAATTGTGCAGTGCTGGGCACGTAGTAATTGGTATATAAAAGCTAGCTATTATTATTAATATCACACTTATTCTATAAGGTAAGTACTATTGTATTATTCTCCTCATCTTGCTGATGAGGAAACTGAGGCTAAGAGAGGTTGCAGAGCTGGTAAATGTCAAAGGTCAGATTCTAACCCAGGTCTTCCTGACATAAAGTTTAATATGTATATTGGAAAGGTTTAAAGTTCTTCACAACCTGACCCCTTCCTACCTTTTTAGACATCTTATACTTTACTACCATCATTCATTCCACCATCCAGCCAGGCTGGCCTGTGTGCTGTTCCTTGCACTGGTGTGTCCCACTCAATGTCCACTCTCCATGCCTTTGTAATGGCTGTCCACCCATGCTTGGAGAGCTCTCCCTCTTTACCTCCTGCCTCGTTGAATCCCAGGCTGAACTCAAAGGTTACCTTTTGCAGGAGGTCTTTCCTGGTCCCCTCAGCTGCCACAGCTTTCCCCTTTAAGGTTATTTTATAGCTACTCTGTGTATATCTTGCATATTCTTACATACATACATGCCATCTACAACTAGAACACAAGGGCAAGGACCATTTTTGTCTTTCTTTATATCTCCAGGGCTTAGTATAGCACCAAGCATACATGTTTGCTGATTGATTGTTATCTGCCATACCATGCTGTCTCTCTAAGGTTCAATAACTCTTCCCCATTATCCAGCTCCCTTAAATACTGTGATTATAGATAACAGGTATTTCATTCAATTTTTTCCGTTTCAATTCAGTTCAACAAATCCAACTCAACAAGCAACCTATATTCTTTTCTTCTCTGGGATCACAAGTGTTCTATTTTCCATGTTCTGCTGTTCTGGCATATATCATATCGCTAGTGAATTTAGGAAGCAAGCCCTGTTTGTTACTACTGTGGGTTTGCCCATCACTGAAAGTTCATCAAATGTTTATTGTGAGCACTTGTGCTCTGTATGAGACTACAGAGAAAACATTTCCAATCTGAGGAAGTTCATTCTTCGGGGAAGTCTTACAAAGGAATAGAAATATATTGTCAAGTCAGATAAGTCAATAAATATTCATCAAGCACCTACTATGTTCCAGGCAGTGTGTTAAACATTTGGGCTACAAAGAAAGGCAAAAGACAGTCCCCGCTCTCAAGGAGCACCCAGTCTACTAGGGGAGATGATGCACAGATAGCTATGTATGAGCAAGATAGAGTTGGGGGGTAGGTGGGAGAAGAGGGTTGGGTATACAGGGACTAGAAAGGTAGGAAAGTCACAATACGTATGTCTTTTTCTCTAAAGGATGAAAAGAGTATTCTCTTTAGTGGATTATAGTTGAGATTCACCTCCCGCCCCAAATTATTTTGGATATGTAGAGAAAGTATGACATGCTAATATCAGATAGCAGCAGAATACTAAGAAGGGTATATGCATATTAACGCTACGTTGATGGAATTGGGTAGAGTCCAAAAATTAGCAGGAAGAAAGAGGACAAATATAGCTGTGCAAAGCAAGAAAAGTTTAAAATCAAATGCAAAAAGTTCTAAAGTTAGCACAGTGCAGATGTGCCAAAGGGAATGAAACCAAATTCTGACTTTTAATTTCTCCTTCAAGTCTCTGTCTCTATTTCTTTGTTTGTCTGTCTGTGTGCCTCTCTCTCTCTCTTTGTCTCTGTCCCTGTCTCTCTGTCTCTGTCTCTGTCTCTCTCTCTCTCATTGGTTTCGTAGTCAACAATAAATTGAGCATAACAGTGATTATATCATAATTGGTCATAATGAGAAAAAAAGAAAAATAATAATAATGAGGGCTTTTTTTTTCCTGTCAGTAAATGTGGTTCAGGACCTTTGGAAAAGCAGATTAGAAGAAGAAAGAGAACTGGATTTAGATTTAAGAGAACCCAGGTTCAAATCTCATTCCTGTCACTACTTTTGTGAATATGAGTGATTTGCTTTACTTTGCTGCCTTGCTTTCTCATCTGTGAAATGACAGGGCTGAACTAGATAGCCTTTAAGGTCCCTTCTCACTCCAAATTTATGTACTCACAAACCTAAAAGAATTCCTCTCCTACTTCTGATTAGTGCCTTGTACAATCACAAGATCTTAGAGTTGTAAAAAATCTTAGACATCATCTAGTGTAAGACATCCTTGAACAAATATTCACCATACAACATCCCTGATATTGGAGATAGTGCTTTCTTAGTTCAGGATCAATGATGGGGTGAGATGAGGCATTCACAAGTCACTGAACTTTGGGTTGACATCTATCCACTAATTGTAGGTTTTGGGATCTGGCAAATCAATAAACTCGTACTCTCTACTCTCACAGTCACCATCAGCTCAGCTTAGTTCAGCTTATCAACTCCTGTCTGTAATACTCCAATGGCCTCTGACTTGGAATCCCTGCCTCAAATCTCTTCACTCCAATCTATCCTTCACTCAGCCTCTGAAGTGATTTTCTATAAGTTGAGGTTTGACCATGTTACTTCTTTATTCCACAAACTTCAAAGACCCCCTATTACCACTAGCATGAAATATAAACGCCTCTGTTTAGATTTTACACACCTTCAAAACCTACACCTATTCATTTTGTTGATAAGGATACAATGGAAAACTTAACAAATTCCTTTAGAAATCTAGGCATAATGTCTAAAAGATTCCCTTGATCTATCAGTCTATTTTTTTAACCTTACCTATAATTTTATTGGTGTAGGGGACCTTTAGGGAGGAAACTCCACCTACCAATTTAGATCAGATGTTTTTCACCTTAGACTCTAAGGACCATAGATCTGGCACTGGAAGGGAGCTCAGAAGCCATCTCTTCCAACTCTTACATTTGACAGATTAGAAACAGAAGACCAGGGAGATTAAAAAACTTGCCTAAAGATACACAGAAGCTGAATTTGTCAGGGTCAGGGGTAGAATTTGAATTCAAGAACTTTGATTCTAGTCTTACAGTTGTCTGAGACACTGAGGTGTTAAGAAACGTGCCAAGGGCCACCTCTAAATCCGTTCTATTTTCCTGCCTCTCGGCTAATATAATGGCCCTACAAAAAATGCAAGTGACACTTGTTGGGTATGACTTACTCCCTTTGAACCTATACTGGCTTTCCTTTCTCAGTGCTTACAAACCATGGCTTTAATAACATACTTTAGAATTTTGCCTGCAACTGAAGATAACTTCACTGACCCATAGTTTGAGAAATTCACCTTTTTTTAAATGTTAGGATTTTCTCCTCTCTTTTGTTGTTGTGTCTGACTCTTTGTCACCCTTTTTGGGTTTTTCTTGGCAAAGATTCTGGAGTGGTTTGCCATTTCCTTCTCCAGCTCATTTTGCATATGAAGAAACTGAGGTAAACAGGGTTAAGTGACTTGTCTGGGGTCACACAGCTAAGAAGTGTCTGAGTTCAAATCTGATCTCAGGTCTTCCTGGCTCCAGACCTGGTGCTCTGTCCATTGTGCCGCCTTGCTTCCCCTTCTTTTCTCCAGTTCTTTTGTATCTAATTCTACACAACTGTTCAAAGATTACAGGCAATGACTAAATAATTATCTCTTCCACCTCTTTCAGTGACCTGGGATCACAAGGTCACAGTTTATAACTGTAAGTAATGTTATAGTTTATCTAGGCCAACCCCTTTATGTTACAGATGAAAACTAGAAAATCTAGTTTTAAGAAAACCAGGCCCAGAGAAGATAAGGGTCATATAGATAGCAAGCAGATGAAGCAACTTGAACTAAATGAAGACTCATTTCTCTTATTATCACTTGTCATGGTTTTCAGTTCTCTGCTAAGAATGTTCTCTCGTTTGTAGCCCAGACTCCTTAGTTAGAGAAAACAAAAGCAAAACTGGAGCTGAGACATCCTGCTTTCCCTCCTTTGTCTGTCATCATTGTCTCATCTCCCTCAAGCTGTGATCCTATTCCTATCTCTTCTTGATATATTGTTTCTCTGAACTCTACCTCAGGATCGTGGCCTGAGACTCAGAGAGATACATGACCCTAGGACATGACTCCAGAGCCAGGGAGTGGAGAAGAGTTGCTGTTGGAAGGTTTCCACTCAGGGAGTTATCAGATCATCCAATTGGCCCCAAGGCCATTTTTTGTGGATATGATGTACCAGACTATGGAGCTACAAGGGAAAAGTGGAATTCCAAATCAGGAGAAGTTAGAAGCACAGTCAAACAGAATTAAAGATTCAAATGAAGAAATATGGTCTTTGGTGTAGGCTAAAGGACTTAATGGAAGGATAATGGAATATTGTTGTAGATCTGGGTAGAAGGTTCTTAGCCCATATCACCAAGATATTGATTTCTGGTCATTGGGATAGAGATTTGAATTTCTTGTTCCTTGATCCACAAATCACTAACCCTGAGTACCCTGCAGGAGAAGCAGAAGGATGAATGCACCCTTTCAACATGTTTTTTCCTCCAGGAGCTCCTAGAGTACTTCTTTCTATCAATGAACAGATATAATTTAATGAGAAAAGGGACATGATGACAGAAGACTTGGTATCTATTCCTTGCTTAGCCACTTACTAACATCATGACCTTGGGCAAGTCATTTATGCAAGTCTCTGTAGCCTCAGTATCCTAATCAGAAAAGAAAAAGGGTGGGGGGAGATATGACTATGTGATCTCTAAAGTTTCTTCCAGCTCTGACATTCTATAATTTTTGTGAATCAAGTTAATCCTACATTTCAGTGATGTGTACTCCAGTTGTGCAACTCTCGCTGCCTGCTCAACATCTCCACTTAGCTCATTTTAGGCATCTTACACTTAACCTATCTAAGACAGAATGAGGCTTTTTTTCTCCTTCAATCCCTCCCTCCCCCAAACTTCCCTGTCTTCATCAAGAACATCACTATTCTTCTAGTAGCTTAGGTTCACAAACTAGGAGCTATCCTTGACCTTTCACTCTCATTTAACACTCCCTCTATAGCTCCATATCCAACATTGACAAGTCTTACTGGTTCTAGTTCCTCAATATGTCTCTCATCTGCCTCCTTCTCACTACTCATGCTACAACCACGCCAATCCAGGCCCAAATCACATCTCTCCTATACTTCTTCAAGTATACTTCTTCCCTCATCTAGTCTCCCTCATTTCCAATCCAGCCTCTACATAGGAAGAAAATTGAGACCTTGAAGTCCAAGTCTGACTGTTACGATTCTATTTAAGAAGCTTTTAGGTGCTCCCCATTGCCCTTAGTACAGAATACAAGTTGATCAATACTTTTTTTATTTTTACTTTTTTTGGTCTTTTTGGAGGGGGGGAAGGCAGGGCGATTGGGGTAAAGTGACTTGCCCAAGGTCACACAGCTATTAAGTGTTAAGTGTCTGACGTTGGATTTGAACTCAGGTGCTCTTTTCACTGAGACACCTAGCTGCCCATGATGGAACTTAAAAAAGAAAAAAAGTTGATGGCTACTTTAGCTGGTTTGTTTCTAGGCTGATTATAGACTGCCTTGCTTCCATACTTTATGGGCCAGTCAAACTGGCTTCTTTGCTATTTTCCATGTAGGTCAGTTCCATTCCCTCCCCTCCCTGCATCCTTACTTGTCCCCTCCTTCTCCCTAGGAAAGTTCTCATAATATGCTTGGAACAGAACTTCCAGGGGCAGATGTCCCCAAACAGCTTTAGCTGGGCAATAAACCCAGGGGGATCAGCAATTACCACAATCCACTGCAAGAGTGGTTGGGAGGTGGTGTCTAGAGCTGAAACAGCCAGTTGCAAGAACAGCTAGACTCAGAATACTGTAGAGGATTTATGGACAACCACAGCTGCCCAGCTGGAAAATTTCCCAAGGACATCTCCCATATCAGTGCAGGCTGTGCCCCACTCCTGGCACACTCTCCCTCCCCACTTCTGTTTCTTGGAATCCTCAGCTCTCTTCAAGGTTCAACTTGAGTATCACCTTCTTCAAGAGCCCTCTCCTGATTTCTCCCAGTAACTAGGATGCCCCCAAATGGCTGTATTTATTTAGCCCGTATCCTGTAATTGTCTGTGACGTGTCTCCTAAATAGATTCTGGAAAGCAGGAATATCTCATTTTTATAGTTGTATTCTAGGTACTTAGCACAGTCTCAGCACATAGTAAATGTTTGTTGATTGATTTGTTGATTGATTTACTGGTCCCTTCCCTTGCAATTCTGGCTGTAGTAATTGGAGCTTAATGTGATTGCCCTGGAATCCCGTTTTAGATATGGATGATGGATGCCAGCCACACAAATTTTGAAAGCGACCAGAAACACCAGTTTTAAGGACAAGGTCAAAGACTATTATTGGGTTTATCTAAGATTTCAGAGATATTTGCTCTTTTTAAAGACATTTTTATGAGTGTATATAGTGGTAAGGCTCCCTTTGAGCCTCTCTTAACATGGTGAAGTCCTTGTCAACAAGGTAAGAGGGATGACACTTTTGTTTGTTCATTGATGATATCGCCTTAATAAGATGTGAGCTCTTTTGGTCCTGGGTGCTTCTTTGCCCATTGATAATGCCTTGATGAAGATTGATTGATTCCCATTATATGCCATTGGGCATGGCTTTTAAAAGCAGGGCTATATAGCTATGCAGCCAGTGAGAAGTGAAGGCAGCATCTAGTTCCCTGGAGGGAAATCAGCATGGTCTCATGGCCCTTCTAAGGATCTATTTGTTAGGTAAGTCCAAGGACCTTAGTTTTAGAGCAGGAAGGAGCCTTAGAAGACATCGAATCCAACTCCCCTATTTTATGGATGAAGAAACTAAGAAACAGAATTATTAAGTGACTTGCTCAGTGTCATTGTTGTTTGTCCTTCATTTTTAAAGAGGATCAATGACATCATGAGGTGGCATCTTGACTAGTGAATAAATTGGATTTAAGTGAGGAAGAGCTGCACAAAGTTGTCAGCCTCACTCTGTCTTCCTAAATCATCAAAATCCAGTGGCAAGACAAAAGCCAGGACAACTGGTAAGGGTCCATGTACAGTGGATGACCTTAGGAGATACAGAGGATGACCTTGGTGCCTTGAAGGCTACAGCTGCCTTTATGGATGTTGGTCCAAGAGTCCAAGAGAGGAGGGAACCATGTAACTTCAGAGGAGGCATTGGACAGAGGCAGAAGCATTGGATTGGGAAATTCTTGAACCAAGTCAGTAGCTATAGAAATGAGAGCCAGGAGCAGTGGAACGTCCCTGGACAGCAAGGGAATTTCTGGACCAAGCCTCCAAATGCAGAGGGGAATCTCAGGACTCTGCTGAGCTCCTTGTCTTCTGGATATGGCGTCACAAAAAGAATAATGCATGTGTGTAACATTGTAGACTGCATAGAATAATGTGTATTAAGACTATGTATGACCTTATAAATAGGGTACTGTACTAAATCCAAGTCAGAGAGTGTAAATCTTGCCTCAGAAACTTACTAGCTATGTGACTCTGGGCAAGCCAGGGTTTGGCATCTCCAGTGGGAAGGCTGCCAAGCTTTTTCAGGGATGCTCATTCACCTTCGATGTCCACCTTCACCCAACTCTCCCCTGTAGCTCCACGAGGCTGTAGCATGCACAGTGGACACACCCCAACTAGGTTGAGGGTAGTAGGCCTCAAGCCTGTTGGTGACTTAAGGGGCTGTCTATCCCACACATATGAAAACTTCTCCTGTTAGAATGGGCAGATGAGAATCATTTGTTCCAACATCCATGAAGGCAGCTGCAACCTTCAAAGACACCAAGGTCATCCACCGCACACTGGACCCTCACCAGTTGTCCTGGCTTTTGTCTTCTCACCTGGATTTTGATGACTCAGGAAGAGAGAGTGAGGCTGACAACTTGGTGCAACTCTGCCTCACTTAAATACAATTTACTTGAAAGTCAAGATGTCACCTCATGATGTCATTGATCCTCTTCAAAAATGAAGGACAAACAACAATGACACTTGGCAAGCCACTTAATAATTCTATGCCTAAGTTTCTTCATCCATAAAATAGGGGAGTTGGATTCAATGTCTTCTAAGGTTCCTTCCTGCTCTAAAACTATGGTCCTATGCCCCTGATTTAGGGAGGTGATAGATATTTTCTCTTCTGTTCAGACATTTGGACAGCATCTTTTAGAAAAGGACATTAATAAGCTGAAAAGCATCCAGAAGAGGGTGACTAGGATAGTGGAGGGTTTCAAAATCATGAGGATAAGATGAAGGAATTAAGGATATTTATACTGGAAAAGGGACATCTTGGGGAGAGGGGTAAGGGGTTCATGACAGCTGTCTTCAGCTAACTGGAACAGAGAAGCAAGAACATCCATGTAAATTCCCCAGCCCTTCCCATCTCCAGCCTCAGAAGCTTACATAATATGCTTGGAGCAGAACTTCTAGGGGCAGATGTTCCTAAAGAGCTTTTGCTGGACAGTGAACACAGGAAGATCAGCAGTTATCCCAGTCCTCTGCAGAAGGCTGGGGGAGGTGATGTGTAGAGCTGAGACAGCCTGTTGTTGCAAAAATGGCTAGTCTCAGAATACTATAGAGGATTTATGAACTACCACAGCCACCCAGTTGGAAAATTTTCTCAAGGGCAGTCGCTAAGTTGCCAAACCCCTACCCAAAGGGCATTTAGCTGGGCTCACAGCCATTGTCTTGGTGCAGGATGACCACTTTGCCTCAAGAGTCATGATCTTGGCTGCTCCATAGACTGGCTCCTGCTTGAATGGGGCATTCTGGTCCTGTAGTTCTGACAACTGCCACTGGAGGGGGCCTGACATGGTTGCCAATCCCCCATAATTGGAGAGGGGGAACTTTCTGGGAACAAAGCAAGAGGATAACATTTCTCATGGACACAAGGGCAATAGGTTCTTCATAGCACAAGATGAGATATTTCAAAACGAGATCCTTATTTAGAAAGGAGCCCAGAGTGCCAGCCCAGTAGAGCAGAGTTAGAGGTCAGTTACTAAAAACTTAAGGTGCTGAACAGAAATGGGATAGGAAAGTCTGGATTAGATCTTGATTCATAAATCTAGAACTGGAATAATTCCCAGAGCCTATCTTATTCCCTCATTTTATAGATGAAGTCTAGAAAGGATAAGTAACTTGTCCAGGGTCACACCAGGTTTAAGTATCAAAGATAAAGTTTGAATCCAGGTTCTCTCACTTCAGAGCCCTTCAAGAAAGTGACCCTACTGATGAAATCATAGACCTCTTCAGATTACTGACATACTAGGGAGACAGATCCAAGGAAAGATCTAGTATCATTCCAATAAACATTTAACAAAGTATCCAATAAAGGCAGTGTAATATAGACTCTCAGAGTCTGACCAGAGAGCAGTGGAAGGGGTAGGGTTAAGCTGGTCAGTAATTTTGCCTGAAGTTGATATAGGGAAGCTGAGACCAGGCTGAAAAGGAGCCACAACAAGTCATTAATCTAGGTCAACTGGGGTTCAAGCCAAAGCGGCCAGAGGAGCCAAGTTTTTTTGTTTTTTGTTTTTTACTAACTGCTGTCACTAGTGGGAGGTATGGCTATTTGCAAGGGGAAAATGGGAAATTAAGGCAGCCAATATCACAGATGCTAGCCTTGCCAAACCCATGATGAGTCAGCTGTAATATAATCCCAAGAGAAGAGCATGACATTGCTGAGGAGAGACAGAAGTGAAAACCAGAATCACAAGTTGCAACTCCACCATACTGCAGAGGTAATGCACTGCACAGACAAGCAATTTAGTGATATATTGGCACAATATGACAAGGTACCAAAGTGGCCTACCAACCCATACATCTCAACATCTTAATGGAGTTAAGATTCAAAGAACTAGGATTTGGATGTCAATGGCTTTCCCCTGAACTGGAGCCTGGATCTACAGTTTGGGTTTTGTGGGATCCTTTACAAGTATAGGTCACGGAGGTTGACCCAAAACAAGCAATAAACCCCATAACCTTCTGCCTCCCAGGGCAATCCCCATCTCTGTCTGTATTGCTGGCCATAGCTCAATGTAGCTGCTATCTAGTTTTGATTAGAATGCTTTGGGATTGTCCTTGCAAGTAAAGAGTCGTAACTGATCTCCACTGACAAGGACTTTTTTTGGTTGGGGGATAGGGGGAAGTCTGGTGCCAGTTGGCAAATAGTTTGCAGGTTGCCTTAATTTATTGGAAAGTTGCTTAGAGGTCAACTTGGATTGCTTTCAATTTCCATAGATAATCATGTATGTTTGGGCTAAGAAAAAGGGGGCAAAAATTTGTCCTTACAAAGAGCAGTGTTGTGGCTAGAGGCACCCGTCGGTTGCTATAATTCAACAGTGGAAAGTGAGATTGTCCTTACAGTCAGTATTGGTACTAACAGAGATATTGTTTTGGTCTAGAGAGTATAATCAGTTTGTCTGATTACCCTCACCTTCTCCCTCTTAGTTTCTGACTTCTTTTAAGACTTAACTCAAATCCCAACTTCTGAGGGAGGCCTTTTTTACTCACCTACCCACTGCTAGTGCCTTCTTTCTGAAATTATCCATCTGTCTATGATGTAGAAACATTGTTATTCACATGTTGTATTGCTCTTCAGAATGCAAGCTCCTTGATCTCAGGGATTGTGTTTTTGCCTTTCTCTGTATCCCTACAATTTAGCATAATGCCTGGCTATAGTATGCACTTAATAAAGTTTGTTGACTGACTTACTGGCTACCTGACTGGGAATGGCAAGCAGAGAAGAGGTGACTTTTGACCTGTAGTATCATGAATGTTAATGAGAACCTGCACCAGGGAAAGAGATATGTGGTTTTTTCCCTAGGGTTCTTGGCACAGGCAGAGATTTTGAATGTACTCACGTAGCAGCTGATGTCATGGTAGATGCAGAACCTCCAGGAATCTCAGGTGGCATCATGCAGGATCTCAAAAAAACCCATATTGTTGATTAACTGAATATTGTAGCACAACCAAAGGATTTGGATATAGGCTTCCTCTAGAGCAAGAGTTCTTAACCTGGAGTCCAGGTACTCTGTGGATATAATTCAAGGGGTCCATAAACTTGGATGAGAAAAGATTACATCTTTATCTTGTTATAATGTTAGTGGGATATAAGATCTTCCCCACCCATTAATAGGCCTCATGTGGAACCCATTAAGGGAAGCTTGCTTAGGGGAAGCTTGCTTGTAGGAAGGCTTTCACCTTTGGCTAGCATTTTGCTTTGAGGCTCACTCATTGGAGGAGTGTTCTTGTGATTTGACCAGATGAGATTCTCTGTAACTGTTGAGGGGCCCCAGCTTTGAAAAACTCAGATGTTGGTGCTTGCCTTGGTCAGACAGTTGGATCTGTCTTGATCTGTGCTAATTTCTCAGACAGAACCCTGGTCTTTATTTCTCTGGTTGTATTTTCTTTATTTTCTTTGTTTGGATTTTCTCTGAAGTTCAGGGTGCTGACTTTTCCCCAGAACTAATGAATTTAATTTAAAAGATTGCTGACCCCTTGAACAGTCAGTCATCTTTCCTAGTAAAGCAAATCTAAGAACCTGTGCTAGCAGCCATCCTGACTATGCCAGTATGGTTGCTACTACACTTGACTAATCTATAAATTCAACATTCTCTTCATTTATTTAAGGACATTATTCTGAGAAATGGTCCTTGGGCTTCTCTATACCATTAAAGGGATATACAACATTAAAAAATTTAAGAACTCTTGCTATACAGTATTATAGACATTGGAATGTAGCTCTGAATGAAGATAGGTCTAGTATTCTTATGTCCTAGAACTATTGATGAGAGAAAACATATTTAGAATGTCAAAAATATTGGCATACAATTGGGCAAAATAGTTCCTAACAATTGTCTTAATTTCCTCTTCTTTGGTTATTTCATTCCTTTCATTTTTAATAGTAGCAATATGGTTTTCTTCTTTCCTTTTTTAAAAAATCAAATTAACCAATGGTTTATCCATTTTATTATTTTTTTCATAAACCCAACTTCTAATTTGATTTATTAGTTCAATGAGTATCTTACTTTCAATTTTATTAATCTCTCCTTTGATTTTCAGGATTTCCAATTTGGTGTTTAATTGAGGATTTAAAATTTGTTCTTTTTCTTGTTCTTTTAGTTGCATGCCCAACTCATTGGTCTGCTTTTTATCTATTTTTTTTATATATATAAGCAATTAGAAATATACATTTTTTCCCTCAGTACTGCTTTGACTGCCTCTCATAAATTTTAATATGTTGTCTCATTGCTGTCATTTTCTTTAATGAAATTATTGATTGTTTCTATGATTTGTTCTTTGGCCCAATTTGTTTTTTGGGATTAAATTATTTAATTTCCAATTAATTTTTAATCGCTCTTTCCATTGTGCATTGTTTAATGTAATTTTTATTGCATCATGATCTGAAAGGGATGTATTTACTATTTCTGCTTTACTGCATTTGGGTATGATCAGTTTTTGTGTAGACTTCATGTACTGATGAGAAAAGGTATATTCCTTTCTATTCTCATTCAATTTTCTCCAGAGAACTATCGTATCTAACTTTCCCAGTTTTATTCACCTCCTTAACTTCTTTATTTATTTGTTTAGTTCTATCTTGTTCTGAGAGAGTAAAAGTTGAGGCCTCCCACTAGTATAGTTTTAGTATCTTTTTCCTTCTATAATTCATTCAACTTCTTCCAAAATTTAGATCTTATACCATTTGGTGCATATATGTTTAGTATTGATATGACTTCATTGTCTATGGTAACTTTGGGCAAGATGTAGCTTCTTTCTGTAAGTGTAAGCAGAGTGGGATTTTTTGTTTTTTTTCTTTCTTTCTGGAGTTCAGTTTCCCAGGTTCATGCTAAATTGTAAACATCTGAAGTACAATTCACAGCTGTGTTGAGTCACGTGGGTTGTAATGCCTTCTGACTCTGAACCTATTAGTTGAAAACTGTATACTGGGAGGTTTGTATTTTGTTTTGGGGGCTCACTCATGAGAAGGACCTTTTGATTCCCTGGACAGGACTCTGAGTAGCCTTTTGTTAAGACCCCCCTCACTACTCAGAAGTTGGTGCTCTCCTAGTCAGAAGGTATATGTAGGTGGTTGTATCCTTTGTTCAGGCAATTGGAGACCTCTCTGTTGAATCTCTGTGATAATTTCTCAGCTTGTATTTTCTATACTCACTTCTTTCTACTTATCTGTAATTAAAGTAAGATTGTTGATCCCTTTGAAGCTGTCTTTCTTTTAGAAAAACAGATCAAAGAACCTGCGCTAGTAGGCCACTCTGTGTGCTACACTAGTGGTTGATAATACACCTGCTTTATCTCTTTTAATTAAATCTGCTTTTGCTTTTGCTTTGTTTGAGATCATGACTGCTACCCCCTGCTTTCTCTGCTTCATTCGAAACATAATAGATTATGCTCTAGGCCCTCACCTTTATTCTATGTGTATCTCTCTGCCTGAAATGTGTTTTTTTTTTTTAACAACATATTGTAAGATTCTTTTTTAAAAAATCCATTCGGCTATCTCCTTCCATTTTATGGGTGAGTTCATCCCATTCATATTTATAGTTATGATAACTACCTATGTATTTCCCTCCATACTATTTTTCACTTGTTTATCTCCCTCTTTCTTTTACCTACCCCTAACCCCTGTGTATTTTACTTCCTCCTTACAAATGTTTTACTTCTGGTCACCACTTTCCCCAATATACCCTCCCATTTGTCAGTCCCCCCTTCCCCTTCTATTATCCCTGTCCCTTTTTACTTCCTTATAGGGTAAGATAGATTTCTATATTCAACTGAGTATGTATATTATTCCCTGTTTGAGCCCATTTTGATGAGAGTAAGGTTTAAGCTTTGCCCGCCACACTCTCCCTCAGCTTCCCCTCCATAATAGCTCTTTTGTGCCTCTTTTATGTGGAATAATTTGCCCCATTAAATATCTCCCCTCCTTCTTCCAGCTCAGTTTTCTTTCTCATCCCCTTATTTTGTTTTTTTTGGGGGGATATCATCCCATCAAAATCACCTTATATCGATACCCTCTGTCTATATGTATTCCTTCTAATTGCTCTTGTAGCAATAAAGTTAAGAGTTACAAATATCATCTTGTAATATAAAAAAAAACAAAACAGTTTAACCTTGTTGAATTTCTTATATTTTTCTCTTTCTTTTTTACCTTTTTATGTTTCTATTGAGTCTTGTATTTGGAGGTCAATTTTTTTAAATCAGCTCTGGTCTTTTAATTAGAAATGCTTGAACGTACTGTATTTTCTTAAATGTCCATTTTTTCCTCTGAAAGATTATATTCAGTTTTGCTGGGTAGGTGATTCTTTGTTGTAATTTTAACTCCTTTGCCTTCTGGTATATCATATTCTAAGACTTGGAATTGAAGCCCTCTGGTTCTTTGATGTAGAAGCTGCTAAATTCTGTGTAGTACTGACTGTATCTCCATGATATTTGAATTGTTTCTTTTTGACTGCTTGTAACACTTTCTCCTTGATCTGTGAGCTCCAAAATTTGGCTATGATGTTCATAGGAGTTTTCGTTTTGGGATCTCTTTCAGGAGGTGATTATGGATTCTTTCAATTTCCATTTTGCCCTCTGGTTCTAATATATTGAGGTAGTTTTCTTTGATAATTTCTTGACAGATGTTGTCTAGGTCTTTTTTAAAATCATGACTTTTAGGTAGTCCAATAATTATCATATTATCTCTCCTGGCTCTCTTTTCTTGGTTAGATTTTTTTCCAATGAGAAATTTCACAACTTCTATTTTGTTGCTTTTTAAAATTTTGTTTTATCATATCTTGATATCTTACAGAGTCATTAGTTTTTACTTGTTCAATTCTAATTTTTAAAGAATTATTTTTATCTTTGAGCTTTAGTACTTCTTTTACATTTGGCCAATTCTATTTTTCATGTAGTTATTTTCCTCAGAAAACTTTTGCATATCCTTCCCGATTTTATTGACTCTTTTATCATGATTCTTTTTCATTACTCTCATTTCTTTTCCCATTTTTTCTTCCACCTCTCTAATTTGCTTTTAAAGCTTTTAAAGCTTTTTTCAGGAATTCTTTTTGGGTCTGAAACCAAATCACATTTTTCTTTGAGACTTCATATGTGGCCATTTGGACACTATATCCTTTTCTAAGTTTATGCCTTGATCCTTCCTATAGTAACTTTCTGTGGTCAAGCTCTTTTTTATTTGCTCATTTTTTTGCCTTTTTTGTGGCTTGGTGTTTTTATGTGAGAGTTGGGCTCTGGTCCTATACTGCCCCAAGCTTTTCATGCTGGGGTTCTGTGTCTTACTGCTGGCTTTCACTGGGCTTCAGGACTTAGCCACTTGCTTTCTCTGAAGGGTCTGCTTCCTTTGTGGCTTGCACTGGGTGGAGGGAGGGGAGGGGAGCTACACTGTTGTTCTCCCCCAGGGGATGGGGTTTAGCTGCTGGTCTGCTCCAAGGATGGAACCTTGCTGCTGTGGTGCTATGGTGACAAAGTCTTTCTGGTGGCTGGCCCTGGAGGAGGTATCTTGTTGCTGGTCGGCCCCAGGGGTGGGACTCTGGTGCTGGGTTACTATGGAAATAGGGCCCCTCTTTTAGCAGGCCCTGCTCAAATCCCTATTGATGGACATTAGGTTTCTGGAAAAGTTTCAAGACCACTAGGCCAAAGAAAAGGGACCTGTACACTTTCAGTTCTTATCAACTACTCTCAAGATAGAGAAAAGATAAATTCTATTTCTCTAACTTTTTCTTATATGAACTTCTGACTAGTCACGCACAGATGGCTGTAGCAATTCCCTCCACTCCTCTCTGACCCCAGAACTTTCAGTTAAAAGGTTTTAGCTCCTTACTTTTGTATAGCCTGTGGTCACTCTCTAGGTTTTCTTTGAGGTCAAGGGGTGAGATTTCTCTCTCGTGTTCCCTGCCAGACTTACGGTCCAACACAATTTTATCTTTTTTGCTTTGCTTTTATTTTATTTATTTTATTTTTAATTTATGAAATAAAGCAAACTTTTCCATAATGTTGTAGAATAATAAAAAGATTATTGCACATGAAACTGCACATCTATTATATGCAATTTTGTATTCCTTTTAAATGTAAAATAAATTTATCATGTAAATTTATTTTTTTTCCTTTTTTTTCCCTTGCTTTCTTGGGATGTCCTTACAAGACCATATGGGATTGGAGAGAGCCTGCTTGTCCCAGTAGTCTGAGGACTTAGAGATTTTTACAAAAAAGGATGAAAGACCAAGCTACTCAAAGCAGGAAACCTTTATTATTAGATTGTGAGTTCCTGAGGACAGGTGTGATCTTTTGCCTCTTTTTGTGTCTCCAGCACTTAGAACAGTGCCTGGTACCTAATAGACATTTAATAAATGTTTGTTGACTAATTTATGAAAAGGAAGACTAGAGGGAGGAAGTACTAAGTGGAAAAACCAGAAGATTGTGATCTATTTGATCTCAGGAGCTATGATCTTAAGACCATGGTAGAAGGAAAAAGGGGGTTCTCCAATGGTCAAACAGAGCAGCTTCTTTTCAGCCTTCAAGCACATCTAACTTCATCTCTGTGGTTACCTTTTCTAGTCAGCATGGGAGGCACCTAGGATATTTTCTTTCTCAGGACAGCAGCTAATCTCCCACATTGGGGGCTAGAAGCTAACATCTTGAAAAGTAGGACACCATCACACTCATATTAGGGCAAACCAAGCATTAATGGAGCCTGGGGCAGCCCAACCACTAGAACGATAAAAAAACACATTAAGGCCATTTGTTTTACAGGGAGAGAAAGGGTCTGGTTTAGGCTCCTTTAATTGGTTGTCAACAGTTCATGACCAAATAAAGAACAGAGAGGACCACAGAAGATAAGATGGATAGTCAAAAGAGAAAACAATTAACTGAGGAAAAAAATTTTCAGCAAGTTTCTCTGATAAGTCTCATTTCCAAGATATATTAGGAACTGATTCAATTTATAGAAATATAGCCATACCTCAGTTTGTAAATGGTCTAAAGATATAAGCAGATATTTCTCAAGGAAAGAAACTCAGATTATCTATAACCATACAAAAAAAGTCAAATTAAAAGAATTTTCAGATTCTACCTCACACCTATAGATTGGCAAAGATGAAAAAAAAATGGAAAATGCTGAATGTTGAAAAGATTGTGAGAAAACAGGCACATTGATACGTTGTTGGTGGACTTGTAAATGCGTTCTATCATTCCAGAATGCCTCAGTTTCCTCATCTGTAAAATAAGCTGGAGAAGAAAATATCAAACCGCTGTAATATCTTTGCCAAGAAAACCCCAGATGGGGTCACAGAGAGTTAAACACAACTGAATAACAACAAATTCTGGAAAGCAATTTGGAATTATATACAGCAAGTTATTAGACTGTGAGCCCATTGACCCATTGCTAACCTACTGTTAAGGCTATATTAAAAAGAGATCAAAGAAAATGAAAATGGTCTTTTATGTATAAAAATATTTATACATAAATGCAGGCAAAAAAAATGGAGCCTAATAATATGTCCATCCATTGAGTAATGGCTAAATAAGTTTTGGTATTTGAATATGATGGAATCTTATTGTGATATGAAGAAATGAAGTAGATGATTTAAAAAAGGCATAGCAGGATGTATATGAAACTAATACAGAATGAAGAAGAATCAGAAGAGCAATTTACACTTTAACATCCTCAGTATTATATAAATGAATAATTTTGAGGAGGTTCATAAACTGATAAAGAATGAAATGAGCATATCCAGGAGAACAATTAAAGTAGTAATAACACTGTAAAAACAACTTTCAAAACTATAAGGACTGTGATCAGTGTAATGGTCATTTTTTATTTCAGAGGACCAATGATAAAACATTTTATCTTTTAAAGGTAGGAGATGGATTTAGGGAGCAGAATGAGACATATGCATTTTTGTGTCCGGCTATTGAGGGAGTTTGTTTTGTTTGACTATGTATATTTGGTAGAAGAAATTTGTTTTTCTTTTCTTTTTTTATGGGGTAGAGGATAAGAAGGAGAGAAAATAGGTTTCTGTTATTAAGAAAATAAGAGAAGTGGGGAGTGCTATAGAGGTGAAATGTTGCATGCACATTCGAATGAGGTCATTGGAGTAATAATTTTACTGAACTTTTTTGCTTTGTTACAAGAGATCTCTTAGAAAGTGGGAATAATTAATTACAGACTTTTGTCTATAATGGAAAAACAAGTACATCAATGAAACCTGGAAAAACCTGCTATCATAGGAAAAGAGATGAGAGGGGTTGTCCAATGAGGTCCCCCTGCCCCACTATACACTATGGTTCCAGAAAAGGGAAGAGGTGTGTCAAGAGCATAGATGGTTTGCTAGCATGAGAATCTCATGGATGGCCAAGAGACTCCCCCCCTAGACCAGAAGTTCATTGTTGTCATTGCCCTATTTGACATTGACATTCAATCACACTTCCCAATGTAGTAGTACTGTTCTGAGAATTCTATTTTGGCAAAGATCATTTCCCACAGGAATTCCATTAGTCTGTTAGAATGTAATAAATTTCAATCCTGATCATATTGATATCTAGCTGCCAACACAGCTGGAACAACCTCCTTAAAACAGAACTCCTTTCTGGAGCCAGGAAAGGACCCTGTAGAAGGGAAATCAACTGGACTTGGATGTAGTGATCCCTTTGTTGGTTGATTCAATGGGTAATATATCTGGCTGAGTTTGGGTAGCTGTGAAGTTCTTAATACATAGGAGCCTCTACAAAGGGCAGTCAATGACTGCTTCTCAATATTTGGATTTCTGCAATAATGTATCTAATATTCAAGGGTGTGGTAGATAGTCTCAAAGTCAAATTAGCTGAAAATCAGGTACCCACCAACACTGGTGGGTCAGCTTTTTTTTTTTAAAGCATTTATTTGTTTTTATCTTTTTCAAAATTTTAGACTTGTATATTAAAACTTAAATACATAAGAAAAAACAGTATAAACTTGAATATTAAAACTTAAATATAAAATAAGAAAAAAACCATGTCATGTGCAGAGCAGAACGTGAGAGAGTATTTAAAACACATAGCAATAAATTTTCATTTCAAGAAATCCTATCTGGGGGCAGTTAGATGGCACAGTGAATAGAGCACCAGCCCTGGAATCAGGAGGACCTGAGTTCAAATTCCGACTCAGACACTTAACACTTACTAGCCATGTGACCTTGAGCAAGTCATTTAACCCCAACTGCTCTGCCCTCCTCCCTCCAAAAAGCAAAAAACAAAAAAGAAAAAGAAAGCCTATCTAATAAATAGTACACATATTGAGAGCTATCGATTTTTTCTTTGATTCCTTGTAGATTTTCTTTTGTTCTCTGCTGTACACTTTTTACTTTGTTCTTTCCTATCCCTGCCCTTTCTCCCCCCGCCCAGGCTACAATTAAACATGGATAAATTTACATATAGATATATACATACATGTATACATTTATACACATACGTATATATTGATTGGTTGTTATCCTTCAGTCTCAAAGAGGACCAAAATGACATCACTATGTTACAATCAAGTTATAGTGTGTCTGACTGTGACTGATCAGACTAATACAAGCTCAGAATGTTCTACCAATACATACATAAATATATACTTTCCCTAATGGTGGTAGGCCAGTTTCTGGACTGTCTGGAGGTACTCTAGGTTCCAGTGGTCAGTTGATGTTGCTAGGTCTTGAACACTCATGTTTTGTTGCCCATAAAACATGAAACAGTTATGGGTAAGGGCTATCTGATGACAAAAAGACTCAGAGGTATGGGCAAGGCAGGAACAGGTCTGGATGAATGATACTGGCCTCTTGAGATAGGTGGAGAAGCTAGAAATCAAGAAAGCAAAGCAAGATCAGTTATGGCAATTAGTCCATTAACCTATTAACAAGTATTAATTAAGTACCTGCTATGTGCCAAATGTTGTGCTAGGCCCTGGGGATGCAAATATACAGAAGAAAACTATCCCTGTTTTCAAGAAGTTTATATTCTAATGGAGGAGGGATTGGAGCAAGAGTAGGAACACTGACTCAAGCACCTACATCTACAGCACGGAAAGGGGAAAAGCAGAAAGTATGAATGGAGTTAACCACATTGAACACGAGATTGCCTTCACTATGAATTGAAAGTTTGCTGGAATGATTTGGTTAGAATCAGATAAATCAAAAGGACAAAGCAAAGTAATGAATTGAGAATACAATTTTAAAATCTAGACAAGAAACACATAAAGAAACTTCAGCCAAACACTAAAGTAGAAATTCTGAAAATCAAAGAAGGGATTAACAAAATTGAAAGCCAAAACAACAACTACAACCTTGAAATTATAAATAAAACATTTCTAGGGAAACTTCTGATCATGGCTGAAGAGAGACTGAATAAGGTACAAAGAAAAAGATGCTGAGGAGAGCTTCTTTTCTGAGAGAACAGTTTTAGCTTTTATTTTATGAATAAACATTATAAAGTCAGTTTTTGAAAGACTTTGGTCATTTTATAGAGAAATCTGAATGGTAGAATGGTATTTCCAAAATTGAGGAGAAATTAGCAGTTGTAGTGATAGTTAAAGATAATTTTGCCTCTGACATTTCCCATAGCTGATTACTATTCATTAATTTTATTAATAAATGAATATTTATTTATTTGGTAAAGTTACTATGTGCCTATGATCTTTCCCATAGCTATAAATAATTATATCTATTTTGTTATTTATTATACTGTTAATAAATGCTATAACTAGTAACCTTAATATTTATTTAAACTTAAAATATTAAGGAATTTGAGGTATATAGTTAATATGTGTATGTATCTGTAGAGATTTGAAGGGAGGGAGAGAGAGAGAGACTTATGGGAAGATACCGCTTGTAGGATTTTTTCCATTTTAGAAAATAAATAACATTTTGATGGGGGATGTGTAGTTCTGCCCAGGAGCATGAGTGCCAGAATATTCTGAGAATGCAGGACAGTAACACCAAAACACAGAAGTCATGACGACAATTCTGTCTCTAGGTTGGTGTGTCCTGTTTTATTCTGCGTTTCATGACCCAGATGTTCTATTGATATGCTCTGTTCTGGGGACGTGAGCTCCATCCTTCCTTTTTGTGTTTATCTGACCCTTGTGGCATCAGAGGTGATTAGAGGGGAGGTGGGCTATTTGCCAAGGGGCTCAGTAGGGGGATAAAAGAGGAGAAGCCCCGGGTAATAAAATATGGATGGATATGGATATGGATGGATGAAGAGAACAATAAAGCTGTCTGCATATTCCTAACTCTTCTGGCTCCTGACTCTACTTTGTGGAATGTGCAGGCCACATTACCCAGAGGTGCACCCGAAGACCCAGGGAATAAAGGGCAAGGCTGGCGGCCCCCTGGCGTTAGGCTAGGTCAACATTTAATAAATTGAGTGGGAATGCAGAGATAATTAATTAATGGGAGATACTGAAAATTTTATAATTAATGTGAAAATATCAGAATGTGATTCTTGATTGCCTTAGAGCCTTGGATGGTAAAGAATAAGGAAAAATGACCAATAGCAAGCAAAGAAAGGAGTGATCACCTTAACTATATCATACAAAGAATAGTCAACTCTAAACCCCTGTTTGGACCCCTAGAAGTCATGGTGGTGCAAGGAATAGAGTGCCAGGGTCAGAGAATATCTGTGTTCAAATCTAGTCTCAGATGCTTACCAGCTGTGTGACCCTAAGCAAGTTACTCAATCTCTGTCTGCTTTAGTTTCCTCAGTTGTAAACATGTGTCAATTGTAAAATGCGAATCATAACAGCAGATACCTCACAACATTATTTTGAGGATAAAATGAGACAATATTTTTAAAATACTTAGCAAATTGCCTGGCACATAGTGGGTGCTTAATAAATGCTTGTTCCTTTCCCGTAGAAGTCAGGGACAAGATGACTCTGAGACCCTGATGTCCCTATTCAGAAATGGTCTCTTTTCAAGGGTTATCTCTAGGTAGTTTTTAATCTTCTTGTGTACTTAAGAGGAAGTGTGGTGTCCTGGATTGTAGTACAGTAAATAGTTACTCAGAGTGAGGAAGATCTGAGATCAAATTCTGCCAGTGACATACACTAGCTGTGGGACTATGGGCAAGTCACTTAACTCCTCTGGCTTTCTGTGTCCTCATCTGTAAAATGGATTCAACTGGGTGTCCTCTGTGGTCCCTCCCAGCTCTAAACTGATGCTTTTATCATCTTCTGTAGGTTTTTAGCTCCAGATTCCTGCCCTTCTTCTGCCTTACCACTTTTTTTTAGCTTCCACCTTATCAAAATAAACATTTAGAGCCCATACCCAGAAAGAGCTAAATTTTGAGGCCCTATCCTAGAACCAGGATTCTTCATCCTTCCCTGTATGTTTTCTCTCATTGGATTGTGAACTCTTGAATGTCATTGAATTGTCTTGCTTTTCTGTTTGTACTTCCATTCCTTAGCACATTGCCTAGCCCATAGTAAATCCTTTTCTATTCATTCATTCATTGGCATATTCTAATTTTCAATATAGTAATATTTGTGTCTGGCTTATCTCCCCCAAAAGAATTGAATTACAATTGTAATTGTATCTTTAAGGCTAGAGACCATGGTGTATTTATCTGTTTTCTCCTGTAGCATCTAACACAGTGCCTTACATGTAGTAGACACTAAGGAACAGTTTGTTGAATTTACCAAATGATACACTCACATGTTCAGAAATTTGCTCTCCAGCAGGATCTAAATGAATGGAAAGCCCTTGCAGTTCCAGCTCTGATGAGAAACATTAGTTTCATATGATGATCAGCCTTGGCTTTGGAAAAACAAGAATAAATTCAAGTTAATTACCATTCAGAGTTACTCAGCATGAATTTCACAGGAGCCCTCACTCTACATATTTACTGAGAAACCCATCAACCATCATTTTTCTAGACGGTGCAATTTCAGACACTTCCTGTCTCCAACAAGTCATTGCTAATATTGAATTCCAACAGTAGGTGAGACAATGGCTAGCAGCCAATGAGATGCTTTACAATCTAACCCTCCCTTGATAGCCCAGCAATTTTTGAGTAACTTACCAGGCAGTGGGATTCATTAGACTCTGAAGCCTAATCAGTTCCCTTTGGTGATGGGAACCAAAGATAGATTTGGTGCCTTCAAAGGAACCAGCTTTCTGAAACAAAAGCCTGCAATGCTCCCTTGCCCAATTCTGATTAATGAACATTATTTTTCCAGAAGATTCTGAATCCTGCCCTGAAGTGACAAAGGGAAAGCCTAAAGTCCATTTGTTTTCTCTGGCTGGACAGCAGGTGCCATTTTTAGGACTGATACCATCATGGCAGATGGGGGAGATGCCAATTCCTTCCAACCCCCTGCCTGGTTTCCAAACCTCAGGGCATCTCAGTAAACGAGAGAGCCCATCTGCTCACACAGCACGTTCTTGCTGTGACATGTACAGCAGAAAAGTTGCCTTTCTTCACTGTGGGAGATTTGTAATATCTGTAGAACTCCACCAGAATCTCAAAGCCCTCTCCCTTTTTTTCTGGGGATTGATCTTTAGGGAAAGAAGGAAGGAAGGAAGGGATTTAGACATCAAACACTACATTACATTCTTTGGTATTCAGTGCTCCCAGAAGAATTGTCCCTGTGGCTCAGGGGAGAACAAATCACTACAGTCTTTCAATATGATTCACAGTCCCACAGGACATACTCTATAATGATATATACATATATACATATAGATATGAACATATATGTATATGCATAATTTATATATGTAATCACTGTGCTTTTATTAGTGCAATAGGAAGACATAAATCATTATCAGAAATGAAGTAGAATCAATGGTGTTCTGCTTCCTTCCTAGCAGGGAATGGTTCAAGGACTACTAGACAATACATGAACCTATAGATTTAGGAAATTCATGGCAATGTCATTGGAGAACTCTAGACTTATCAGTAAGACTTGAGTTCAGAATTCTGCTTTATTTACTTACTAGTTGTATGTCCCTGGGCGAGTTATTTAATCTCTCAGCCTGTTTTCTCATCTGCAAAATGGTAATAATAATAGCACCTATTTCACAGGGTTGTTGGGAGGTTAAAATGAGGTAATACCTTTAAGTCATTTTGCAAAACTTAAGGTACTATATAAATGCTATTCTTCTTTCTTGTTCCTTCCTTCCTTCTTTCCTTCCTTCCTTTCTTCCTTCTCCTCCTCCTCCTCCTCCATGATATAAGTAGCTAACCATTTCATACTAGTTCCCTGAAAATAAATACGTCCTGGTCACAAACAAGACCATATTGAAGATTCCAAACAATAAATCACCAGAAGTACCATCTTCAAATCTGTAAATTCTGCTATTTCTTCTTTTCTACCTATTCTTTATTTTAAGCCTTGATTTTTTTTTTTTATTTGGGGAAGCAGGAGGCATCACCATATAATTTTATCACTGGAGAGAACACTCTGGTATAGAAACTCCTTCCTTCATGCAGATCTACAACTCATCTGTGACTTATAGTCTTGGAGACTTGCCTGGGGTACTAAGGAATTACGTTATTTGTTAAGGATCACATAGGTAGCATATACCATAGGATGAACTTGAACCCAGGTCTTTCTGACTCCAAGGCCAGCCCTCTATCCATTCCATCACAATGCCTTTTCAATGTAAGGATATGTATGGTGAAAGAGAGGAAAGAAGAAAGGAAGGAAGGGAGGGAGGAAGGAAAAAAGAAGTATTTCTCAAGAGCCTCCTGTGTGCTAGGCACTGTACTAATGCTTTACAATATTATCTCATTTGATCTTCACACAACCCTGGGAGGCAGCTGCCGTTATTACCCTCATTTTACAGCTGAGGAAACTGAGACAGATATGTTAAATGACTTGCCCAAGATCACATAACAAGGAAGTGTCTGAGGCTGGGTTTGAACGCAAGTCTCTTGATTTGAGACCCAGTGTTCTATGCATTGTGCTACCTAGTTGCCAATAATAATAAGAAAACAATTGACATTTATTTAGCTCTTTTAAAAATTACGTTTGATCCTCCCAGCAACCCCAATGGAAGTATTTACTGCCTGAAAATTAGGTAGGGTATGCCCTATCCTACTGACAGGCTCAAATGAAGTGAGTTTTAGAACTATTTGATTAACAAATTCCCAAAGATACTCTTAGCATTCTGCTTGTATTAAAATCCAGGCAGGCACCCTGCCAAAGGGGACACTCCTCGAATGGCCAGTGCACTGCAGTGGAAGGGGTCCCGGCCATGGTCACCTCCTGGTACTGTCACATCTATCTGCAAGTCTCAACCATTCTGGACGCTGGTTTTCTCATCTCTAAAATGGGGAGAAGGGTGGTTTAGACCTGATGACCTCCTTCATCTCTGATTTTATTGATCCTTATGATTTATATAACTGATTTCATTTAAATCCCTAGAAGCACTTTATTATAGTCATCTTCCCAGAATTTCCTTAAGATAGGGTAGATGAGGGGGCAGCTAAGTAGCACAATGAATACAGCACTGGCCCTGGAGTCAGGAGGACCTAAGTTCAAATTAGACCTCAGACACTTAACACTTACTAGCCATGTAATCTTGGGCAAGTCACTTAACCCCAACTGCCCTGCCTTCCCCCTTCCAAAAAGCCAAAAAAAAAAAAAAAAGATAGGGTAGGTGATGAATATTATTATCCTGAGGGTTTGATTGCTTGTGTTGCAACTCCCTTTAAATGTGCCTTCCTAGCCCATCATAGTGGCTGGGGATTAACTCCAAAAATAAGGGAATCACTCAGTTGTTACTGCCTCTAACTGTACCGTTATCAAGAAAATCTCATTTTACATACTGCTTGTTTGTGTCTAGGAATGTGGACTTTAAAATGGGGCATAAAGAACCAGGGAACAGGTTGTTTGGGAAGTTACTTGACCCTGGGGATGTCCAAGAACTCAAGCATTGAATAGTTTCTCTATTTTCTGGGTGACCTGAATGGAGCCAAGAAGGGGGGTTCTGTCTTCAAGGATCAAAATTCACTTCCTCTACTTCCAAGATGGGGGGGGGGGAGGGAGGAAGGTGCTGAACGGTTGCCAAATACGTGGTCCGAGCACAGAATGTATCTCAATATCACAAAGCCTCTATAATCCAAATAAGACATCCAGACAGGTGTTCCCAAACACTCTAGCCCAAGCCAGTTTTCTAAGGCAATAAAAGGAAAGCATTTACTCTAGCACATTGTTTTGTTCATGCTGTTTTGCTTCCTAAGTGTCAAAATTGGTGTTCGTGATTTGAATTATGTTAAGAGACTCAAAGGGATGAACCTTCTGCCAGTGGGTGGAGAGTGTGTCAGGCATCTCCAAAGAATGTAGACTTGATAAGACTATGAGAAAAGAGGGACAATATGGTCAGTAGGCCTCCATATTAGATAAATGATCACTATCTGCATTCCTGTCCCCTGCTTTGAGCTGGCATATGGCACATTTATTTCTAGAGTTATTTAATGAGTAAATTCCCAAGTAATTAAAAAATCATATTTTTGATCTTAGAATTGGGAGCACCAACGTGCTGGAGGTGGCTTAGTGCCATGCCTGCTTTCTAGCTCCTGGGATAGATTTCCAATCTGTATAGGGCAGTGGTCGTTCTAATGCTTTTAGCTTTTCCATCATAGTCCCTAAGCTTATTTATTATGCTGACAGTCATTAAAACAGGCTTCTAGTAATAGAGCTGGGAGAAGAGGGTTCATGCTAAACAAGGGAATAGGCGCAGGATCCATCAATACCAATTCCTTTGCCACTTGACATTAAATATAGATCATAGATTGTAACATTGGGAGAGGAAAGGGATTATTTACACTCTTACACTCTCGTCTACTAAGGCAGGAAAGAAGATTGTAATTTACTTACAAAAGGAAGGGGAAAAAGGTTCACCATTAATATTGTTGAATTCCACTGGACTTTTAGCTTCCCTCAGAAAGGCTGCCATGATTTGGGTCTTGGTTGTGAAGGTAAACTTATTCTTTACATTTGTAATGATCCTTGGGGAAGCTGAAGA
>CM053588.1:152228851-152255134 GCA_028646515.1 Pseudochirops corinnae | reverse complement strand
GGCTTAGGGAAGGAATGACATAAACTCTAAACTGGGTATCTTGCCACACAGAAGAATAGGGGGAATGGGGATGAGAGGTAGGATGATGGAGGGGAGGGCAGAGTGGGGGGGAGGGTTGATGGAAGTGCACACTGCTGTAGAGGGAGAGAGACAGGGACAGGGTAGAGAGTGGAACGGAGGGTGGGGAGGCTGGATAGTAACTTTAGTAACACCCTGTATTTTTATTTATTTTGTTAAATATTTCCCAATTATGCTTGAGAGTGATTCTGGCTGCCTTGTGTCCAACTGGCAGTGTATTTGACAATTCTATTACTCATCCAACTCTCTTTCATACCTTCCAGCTGATTGCTCCTGTAATCATTCACTTTCTGACAGGGGTGCATAATAAAATAGTTTGGAGACCACTGCCCTATCCCACTCCCCACAGTGAATCTTTCAAATTTTCTCTTCTTCTAAAGCCTCCCAAACTACCTCTACCCTCCCTCTCACTCTCCTTCACCATTCATGGAAGGCAACCTTGCCTTGTCCAAGTCTTCCCTACTCTAAAACTCTGCTGTTTCAAGCTATTGTCCTAGAGTTCTTATCCCTTTCATAGTCAAACTCCTAGGAAAAGTTTTCTGTTCATCAGGGGAAGTTAGGTGGTATAACTGCTAGAGGAAAAGACTTGGAGCTAGGAAGATCTGATTTCTAATATCTCCTCAGAAACTTCTTTGCAGAGCTATGCAACCATGCACAAATCATTTGACCACTATACCTCATTTTCCTCATCTATACAATGGGGATTATATTAGGATCTACCTCAGGTTTGTTGTGAGGATTAAATGAGGTAGCAGGGGTAAAGTACTTTGTGAATAAAAAGCACTAGCTATTACCACATTCACTGTCTTTACTTGTCCTCTCCTCTCACTCATTTCTTAGCCCTTTGCAAAGCTGGCTACCAAACTCTCCAGAATTACCAAAGATGTCTTGAACTATCAGATCTGATGTTCTTTTCCTCAGTTCTCATTCTTTTTGACTTAAGTGTAGCATTTCATCTTTTTGGCCACATTCTTCTCAGTGATACTCTGTCTCTTCCCATGGAGGAAAAATTAAAGGAAATATTGAAATATGAAAACCTAATAGGTATAACACTATTCTTTTGTTTTTCCTCCTACCAATCTGACTTTTTTTCTCAGTCTCCTTTGCTAGATAATTACCTATATCACATAGCCTAACTGTGAATACATCCCAAGGCTCTGTTCCAGCCTCTTTTTTCGTCTCTCTCTATACTCTTCTTTTTGTGACCTCATCAGCTTTCATGGTTTCAATACTATCCAATCCCTCCCCCCCTCAACCAAACTCATCCTTCTTCCAGACTTCATTATGAGGTCACCATCATTAAAGCCACCATCATTCTGCAAGTTACAACTTCTTTAACTCCTCTCTCTCTCTCTCTGTCTTTGTCTGTCTGTCTGTCTCTCTGTCTCTGTCTCTCTCTCTGTCTCTCTCTGTCTCTCTCTCTCTCTCTCTCTCTCTCTCTCTCCTGGATATTGAGCATTAGAGACATGTCCAAAACATTATCTCTGCCACCAAACCAACTCCTCTTCTGAACCAGTGAAGGGTATCATCATCCTCTAGTTACCTCAGTTTACAACCTCAGTATCACCCTCACTCTTATCACCCTGCTTACCCAAGCTATTACCAAAACTTATAATCTCAACCTCCATAACCTCTTTTGAATATGTCCCTTTCTCTCTATTCCCACTTTCACCCCAGATTCCAGCCTTTCAGTACCTCTCACTTGGACTATTGCAACAGCCTCTTAATTGTTCTCCCTGACCCAAGTCTCTCCCCAGCTCAATCAATTCTCCAAAAAGCTACCAAAGCGATTTTCCTGAAGTTACCATGTCACTCCTCTAAACACCAACTCCAGTGTCACCCCATGACCTCTAGGATCAAATATAAACTCATCTGTTCGATATTTAAAGCCCTTTATTTCCTGACCTTTCTAATTTTATTGCACATAGCTGTGCAGACAAATTGACTTTCTTAATATTATTCACACATGGCACCTATCTCCTCTCTTCATGCTTTTGCACTGGTTGTGTCCCATGGGCAGAATGCACTCTTTCATCATCTTCCCCTCTATAAATCCCTAGTTTCCTCGAGGCTCAGCTCAAGTGCTATACATGTGCCCTATATACTCTGTACACAAAATTCAGGTCCCAGACTGAATACATTACACATAGACATAAGTATTGAACGAGTGTTAATAGAGTTTAAATATATAGATTTTCGAAATAAATAAATCTTTAAAAATCTTGTGAAGAGTTTAACAACTACATTTAATGAATTTCACAGATACTAGCTAGGAAATGGGAGATACATAAATTTACATGTGGTTGTGGGAGGCTATGTCTTAACCTCTAAATTTTTAAAATATTTTTTCCTTCACCTTTAGTCTGACTTCTTTCCTAATGGCTTATTTCTGTCATCTTAAAGAAAGTTTTCCAGAAAAAAACAAACAAACCTCTCCTGACTGGCTGGCAATTAGTTCTTCCCTCTATGTTTTCACCTTTTCAAGCTACATGAAAACAGACAATATACACACACAGAAAAAAACAGATCCAAAGTTTGGAAATGCCTCCACTGTAAACCTAACCTAACAGACACCCACATTTCTCACTAGAGGGCAAAGAAGGAGTCTGTCTTTCTCTTCTAAATGACAGAAATGATGTACTGTTCCATAAAGGTTTTGTTACATAAAAGTGCAAAATGGACAAAAAAAAATGTCTTTTAGGTTATGTCAGCACAAGAAAAGTACTTGACAGTCATGGTTCCTTGGGTGGGCCAAGTTTCTTTTTTCCATACTTTTTGTCTAGGTCATCTAAAGGCAAAAAAAGATTTTTTTTTAAAAGCAAAATAATACCCTAACCATGTGCGGCCTACTGACAATTTATATGTGGTAGAATTCTCTTGTTTGAAAAGTATTTTAGGGCAGATTGTGATCCTGTTCTCAGTGGTAGGGCTGGGTTATAGCCTACCATAGACTGAGACTGACATAACATTAGTTTACTGGGGAAGAGATTCAAAGGAGTTCCTTACAAAGGCAGGCCAATAAGGACATTGCTGTAGTATACTAAAATGTAAAAATATGCATGAAAAATGTGACGCATGCATTCCTGTAGGCTTGTAGAAGCCAATAACTAATTCCTCTTGCTGCTCAACTGAATTTGTTTTAATTACCTCCTGTAATATGTTCATATCACAAAGCTAAAAAGTTGATTTAATGACACCTTGTATTTGATTTGCCCCAGGGGTCAAAATTACTGCTTATAGCTGTACGTCTCATGCAGGGAGGAGCAGGATCATCTTCCCCACAAGCTATGATAAATAAGTAACTGGGAACAAAAACTGTGGAGATGATAGGCCAGAGATGGTAATCAGTGTCTGAAGCAAAAGCAGAGACAAAAATGAAGATCACAACAGTACTCAAATTGGGTGGAAAGAATCAACATCAAGGATCAGGCTGCAGAAATGGTGTATGGAGGTTAGAAACCAGGGTTCAGGTTTGACAGAGAGTCTTTATCGCTAGGTCCACTTAAATATTCTGAAATGCACACATGTTCTTATGCCTGAATGTGTACAGCTGGCCCAATTCTTTTGTGTTCCCTTCAGTTGGAAGGTTTTTGACACTTCATTGATCATGGCTGTAGGAGACAGCAAGTTTTGATACCAATGCTTAGACATCTCCAAAATGGTTCTAGTTCCTTTTCCAAAAATTGCTTTGCTACCATGTGTACCACATTTCCTTTGGCAGCTAAGTTTAACTCTTTTCTTATTCCAACAATAAATTATTCAGTCACAAAGAAAAGAAAATTCTCACCCCGTGTTTCTCCCTGATTTTCAGCTTAAAGGAAATTTATGACTGGTTTGATCACAGAACTCTTCATCTGTTACTAAGCAACTTGAATAAATATGTATGTAGCATATAAATGTACACACATACCTATTTATCTATATATTTGTCTATTCATCCATCCATCCATCTATCTATCTATCTTTCTATTTGCTCACACAATTACCCAAGTACTTCTCAAAGGAAGCCATACCATTGGGGAATATGGTAGCATTTGTGTATTGATGTGTATCTCAAAGAATAATGGCTCTGGAGTAGTTAACTTTGGGCCTACCTCACCCTATCAATACCCTATGGATTTGGGTCTGCACTCCTGAATAGTGTTTTCATGGACTGACATAACTATAAACTATAGAAAATGAAAGAATTCTCCCCCACTCTGTCAAAAGAGAGATTATTTTTCCCTAGGTGAGTTTATGTTAGCCCTAACAAATCTGTAGACGACAGAACTAGGCCCTGTGCCTGTTTAAAGCAATTTTATTGCATGACTAATGTGAAAATATGTTTAATGTGAGTGTATATATAGAGCCTGTATCAAATTGCAAACTGTCTTGGGGAGGGGGAGAAAATTTGGAACTCAAAAGTTTGTGGAACTGAATGTTGTAAACTAAAAATAAATAAATAAAGCCCCCAATTTTATTGCCTTTTTTGTTTTTATATCATTTTCATTTGTGAAAATATCCTTTACCCTCCTCAAGGGCCATTTCCTTTGTAAAAAGAATTAGAAAAGAAGAAACATAACACGAGAAATAAGGTTTTTCCCTTCCTACCATTTAAAAATAATGAAACAGGTGACCACTGGTTAGAGTAACACTAACTCCGTGGTAGATAGTTTTCCTAGAAATGTAAAAAGAAGTTAGTACAGAAATCTTAGGAGGCTGGCAATGTGTGGGGGATCCAAGGGGATCCTTTATTCTGTAAATCTTTTCACCTACTGGTAAACTGCTAGAAGAGGAAATAGGAGAACAGGAGGAGTTCCAGGTAACACCCATGGAAAGCATCCTCTTTTCTCTTTGTCCTGGGGGGGGGGTTCAAATCTGCTCCCAAGGGACTCAGCAAGTCTAAGGGATTTTTAAATTTTACTTCAGTTTGTAAATCTCTCTCTGTTTTATATTCTCTCCTGTGAATTGGCTGACTAGCGAATATGATTACAAGAGAGGCCAAAAGGTTTGTGATCTGACTGATGTCAGATCGTTACTCTGTCACCTCTCCTTTGGAGTGGTGGCAGAATAATGGCCTCCTTTTGCCTCTCCTGCTTTTGTCAGACTGAACAGTTTCCCTAACCTCTATCCATGATGCCAGGGCTGATTATGCAGCAAGGGTTAGTGGCCATTAAATTCCTTATATAACCATTTCAATTAATAGTTAGATAGCTAGATACATGGAGAAAGGAAGGAAGGAAGAAGAAAGGAAGGAAGGAATGAAGGTAGGAAGGAAGGAAGGAAGATAGGAAGGAAAGAAAGAAGGAAGGAAAGAAGGAAGAACAGAAGAAGGGAGGAAGGGGAAAAGAGAGTAAGGGAGGGAGGGAAGAATACACTAATGAGCCTGTCTTCCAACACTCCCTCCAGCATTGACTATTTCTATCTTTTGTCATCTTCATTAATTTGATGGGTGTGAGATGAAACATCAAGGTTTTTGTATTTTAATTTCTTTTACCATAATGATTCAGAGCAATCTGTCACGTGATTGCTAATAATTTAAAATTTTTTATGAACTGTGTGTTCATCTCCTTTGGTCATATATCCATTGGGAATGTTTGTGGTATTGTAGCCTTCTATCTGTTTCTTATATATCTTAACCCCCTAACAGAGATATTTGAAATCAAAGCTTTTTTCCCCAATGAACATTTCCTTTATTAACCCAGAAGCATTAATTTTATTCATGCAGAAAATGTTCAGATTTTTTTTGTGTAATGTACCTTAGGCAGTCTGGTATAGCCTATGTAGCCTCCCCTTTCATAATAATATTTTAAAATGCATAAGATGGAAAAAAATACCATTACAAAGGAAACCAATTATATTGAAATTCCATTTTAACATGTATGTATATACATATACACATGTATATGTGCACACACACATGCATACATACATATTCAAAGGCTCCAAGTTAAGAACCTCTGCTCTGGAATCCAATGTAGAGCACCAATCAATCAGTAAGAACTTAGCAAATACCTACTATGTGTCATGCACTGGGTTAGACATTGGGGATACAAATGCAAGAAAGAAAACAAACAATCCCTACTCTCAAGGACCTTATATTCTAACAAGGGAGACATAGATCTATATCTAGCTCTAGGTATACACACACACACATACATAATTCTATACATGTAAATATATATAAAAGTATATATAAAATTGGGCAGCTAGGTAGCACAGTGGATAGAGCACCAGATCTGGAGTCAGGAAGACCTGAGATCAGATTTGAACTCAGACACTAGCTGTGTAACCCTGGACAAGTCACTTAACCCTGTTTGCCTCAGTTTCCTTGTCTGTTAAATTAACTGGAAATGGCAAACCACTCCAATATCTTTGTCAATAAAACTCCAAAAGGGGTCACAAAGAGTTGGACGTGAGTGAAACAACTGAACAACAACAACAACAATATGTAAAATAAATATAAAGAGAATAAAAGTAAATAAATGCAAAGTCAATAAGTATGAGGTGGTTTGGGAGAGAGGACACCAGTAAGTATGAGAATCAGAAAAGGCTCCATCTAGAAAGTGATATTTGAGCTGAATCTCGAAGGGAGAGTAAGATTGTATGAAGCAATGGTGAGGAGGGAATGCTTTCCAGGCATGTGCAATGACAAGTACAAAACCAAGGAGATGTGAGATGGAGTGTTGTGTGTGAGCAACAAAAGGAAGGCCAGCTCGACTCTATCCCAGTATATTGGGGTATGTAAGGAGGATTTTATTCTCCTTCTTAGAGTCAGTTTCTCAGGATCCATGGCCATGAGAATGTCTTGTTTCCAGGTGTTAGATAATAACTCCCAGAATAGTTCCAAGGATTCTAGATAGTAGTTCCCAGAATCATAGTGACAGACAGTTCTACTGAGTTCGGGAGAAAGGACTTGCTAAAAATAAGGAAATCTGGAAGAAGGGAGACTTTGAGAGGAAAGATAATGAGTTCTGATATGTATATGTTGAATTTGTGATATCTCTAGGAAATCTAGTCCGAAATGTCTGATAGTTGATGACATAGGACTCATACTCAGGAGAAAGAATGGTCCTGGATGAAGAGACCTGTGAATTATCCTCAAAATTCAGTCCATGGGAGTTGATGAGGTCATTGGAAGAGAGAGTGTAGATGGAGAAGAGGGTCCAGGACAGAACCTTAGGGAAAATCCACGGTTAGTGGGCATGATATTGGATGATGAGACAGCAAAGGAGACTGAGAAGGAATGGTTCTTTAAGTAGGGGGAGATGAAATCCCAGAGAGGAAGAGAGAATCACAAAAGGAGAGTGTGGCCAAGTGTCACATGCTGAAGAACAGTTGAGAAGGATGAGGACTAAGAAGGAGACTATCAGAGTCAGCACCTAAAAGACAAATTGGTAACCCTGGAGTGAGTTGCTTCAGTTGAGTGATGAGGTCAGAGGTTGTATTGTAATGGGTTGAGAAGTGAATGAAGGTAGAAAAAGCGAAAGCAGCAAGCACAGACAATGTTTTCAAGGATGTTGATTGAAAAAGAGAGAAGGGATTTAGGATAATATCTTGAGAGGAGGGGAGGGCATAGGGAAAGTCTTTAAGAATGAGTGAGATTTGGTTGAGTTTGGATGCAGTAGGGAAGGAACCAGTTGCTCTGGCAAGGCTGAAGATTTAAAGGAGGAGAGTGATTTAGAATGCAGTCTGCTGGAGAAGACAGGAGCAGATGGGATCAAGGAACTCATTGAGGAATTGGCAGAAAGAAGGGCCACACCATTATCAGAAAGTGAATGAAAAGAGTAGGGTAGAAGATAATTTCAAGAGGTTTTTTAGATGAAGAGAAGGAAAGAAGAAGGAATTCATGGTGGATGGTCTCATTTTCCTTAGTAACAAGTGTGGTCCTTAGTTGAGAGAGTGGCAGAAAGAGATGTGAGAAGTTGGAGGAGAGGGAAAAAAAGATTCAGAATAGTTTGTGTAAAGAGAGAGATAGAGATCCAATTAGGGAGGATATAAGATTGTTATCTTGCTGCAGTGAGGGCCCAACTGAAGTTGATAACATGAATTTATATTGTACTATAACCAAGCATGGATGCATTTCAGTAACATGTAAGAAGTGAGCAGGTGGTTAGTGGGAGTAATCCAAAGCTGGAGTTTGGCGGAGATAAATAGCAATAAATCACAGAGGTGAGTGATTGTGGAATTAAAGAACAGTGTAGAGTGGAGGAAAGTGAAGTCAGAGTAGGGTAATGACCCAATGGCTTGAGATAACAGTGAGGAGTAGAGGAATGGGCAGTCATGATGAAAGTAAGGAATGATTGTGAGGGGTGAGGTATAGGTATAGATTGAATGATGACAGATTATAGTCAGATTGTACAATATTAGAGTTTTTGATCAAGGAAGTGGAACTTCACTTATGAGTAAAGGGAGTGGTGTAAAATCCATCACATTTATAGCTAAATTGGAATATAGGAAGACGTCATGGGATTTCAAAAGATTAAGGAATTGGGAGGTCAGGTAATTTGAAAGAGTATCAACATGAAAGTCAATATCTCCTAGTTTAAAGGTAAGAGATGGGGAGGAGAAGAAGACAATGAGATGCTGACTTCACTTAAAAAGGAGGGAAGATGACTTTGGGACTGGTATGCCTAAGACACAATAATCTGAACCTGGTAGAAATTTTTAGTACTTGGAATTTCATAGACACAGAGGTGTCTGAGTGATGATAGCAAAGGGACAGCCTAAGTGTGACAATAGGGACCAAATCCCCGTCTAGGACCATTGTATTAGGTCTATAGTGGGAAGGGGGAGAGAATGAAGGCATTTGAGTGCTGGAAAGGATAGTGTCCTAGGCGGAGCAAAGATCCCTGTGAGAGCAAATATATGGAAAGACTGTGAGAGCAAGAGGCCCAGAAAGAAAGAAATTTTTCTATAAAACAAGAATTCCGTTGAGCACAGTGAGAAAGGTGGACAGAACACAGGTGGGGGAGGGTTGAGGAAGATGGCAGTAATGGATTGGGAAGTGGGGATTGGGGATAATTTGATCTAAAGTAGTTGATGATTAGGTAATACAGGGAATAATAGCTGATGGAAGTTTGTTCTCCATAGGGATAGAAGTAGTTAATAGGTGAATTATGGCGCTCATATTCTTGAAAGCAGGAGTTGTTGTCTAGCATTGGTCTCTACTTCTTCAGTCTGGGTAGGTAGAGATGGAGGTGATAGTGTTGAAGCTGGGTGGCTAATAGAAGGTGATGGCCACATCCACCAGATAGGAAAAGTTGGGCTTCTTTGACTAGAAATCCTTCTGCTTCCTATAGCAATCCTACTTTCTGTTAGAAAGATCTCTACAGCAATAACTTTGATAGAGACATTGGTGTAATGGATAGGAAACCTGGGTTTGAAATCCATCTCAGACACTCACTAGCTGTACATGACCAGTTTGTACTGGCTCCCACTACAATCTTCACCAAAAGGATTGTCAAAGAGTCAGGGTGAGCATTTACAATTCAGAAATCTACAATCACTACAAATCAGGGCTTGATTTATTGTCTTGTTCAATCAATCAATAAACATTTATTTGGTGCCTATTGTGTGTTTTGTTGATTTCTAGACTTAATAAAGTGATGGAGAAAATGTTAATAATACAGATTGACACTGAAAGTGTGTCCTACATTTTCAAGGACCCTTTTATTAAGCATTTCCCAGTACACCTGAGCAAGTTGCAATCTCTCTGGGCCTCAGTTTCTCCTCTGTAAAATAAGGTGCCTGAACTAGGTGGCCTCTGAAGTTTCTTGAACTCAAAATCTATAATCCTATTCATCTAGTTTTCAATGTGTGCTCTCTATATGCTGATAAAAATAGACTAAGAAATAGAAACTTTTATGCTTGGTTATAAGGCAGCTAGATGGTACAGTGGATAGAACACCAAGCCTAGAGTCAGGGAGACTTGCCTCCATGAGTTCCAATCCAGCCTCAGACACTTACTAGCTATGTGACCTTGGGCAAGTCACTTAACCCTATTTGTCTCAGTTTCCTTGTCTGTAAAATGAGCCAGAGAAGGAAACAGCAAATCACTCTAGTGTCTTTGCCAAGAAAACCCCAAATGGGGTCATGAAGAATCAGATAAGACTTGAAACAACTGCACAACAATGCTTAGTTCTAGAATACAATGGTCAACAAAGGCAAAGGAATTTTATTCAGATGAATCAAAAAAATCCTCGATGCATATCCTTTTTGAATATTCTCCTGCTATGGCAAAAAGAAAAAAAAGGGGAGATCATGTAAGGAAAACCATTAATGAAGGCTGAAAGGAAGATTTTAATTTTGAGGCTTCTGGAAAACATCTAGCAAAAGTAGGAAAGCTGAAAACGACAATTGCAACACTTATTTCCAGAGAAACATCTGCATAGCAGATTGAACTTGTCTGCTCTTCTTCCGTTTGCAAAATGTCTAAATGTCTAAAATAATTCAAGAAATTAAGGAAGTAAGGAGAACAAAATGGATAGAAGCACTTCGCAATCTGGCTCCAATCTATCCTTTGAACTTGAAGGGCCCCAACCTTCTTTGTCACCAACACCAACTGCCCATCAATTGCCACCAATTGGAAAGTAAGACCATGAGCCCTGGGACAGGCAGACTTCCCCCTTCCCACTACATCATGAATCTTGCTTCCACTACAACTCCCCACAGATGATATTCTGAGAAGCAACTTCTGTGGAAAAGAGATCAACCAGAAACTGCCCTTCAATCTCCTCTGGTAGGACAGACAAGCGAGCCTAGCTAAAGCAACAAGACCCTCTGAGAAAGAGACAAGAAGCAAATGAAACCACTACCAGCTCCTCTCAAATCCAAATGGAAATAGCCCAGGACCCTGAGCACAAGAGCCTTTGCAACCACACTGTCCACCAGACTACTGGCCCTGTTTATAGCCTTGACCCTGAAATCACAGAGGGGAACAACTGCACTGGAGAAGGGCTTCACCTTCCTCAACACTGCCACAGCCACACCAACTGCCGACCAGCTGCCACCAACTGGTAGTTTCACACAATTTCTCCAAGAGTGGTAGCAGCACCCATATCATTCATCCTCTTTCCTGCTCAGCCATCATTTCTTTTCTTTTTTTTTGGAGAGGGGAAGGTAGTGCCATTGGGGTTAAGTGACTTGACCAAGGTCATACAGCTAGTAAGTGTTAAGTGTCTGAGGGGGGATTTGAACTCAGGTTCTCCTGTCCCCAGGGCCAGTGCTCTATTCATTATGCCACCTAGCTACCTCCCCAGCCATCATTTCAGAGAGCAACCAACACCTGTGGAGGTGTTGCCTGGAAGCTGCAATTGTGGGTGCTGTAGCCACACCTACTGAATACCCAGAAAAGAAAGTTCTTGTCACCAAAGTCCTTTACTCTGTCACATGTTTCAACAGGAAAAACTTGTAGAATTTTATCAATTTTAAAGACAATGCATTAATATTTACTTTGCTGCTGTACCCTAAGAATCACTGGACTTTTTCATCTAGTGTGGAACCAAAACTTTCCATAAGTATTGTTACCTCAAAGCAGAATGTGAGCTTGAAAAGAGGGACTGTCTTCTTATTCCATTTGATCGCCAGTCCTCTGCACATAAGACATACTTAATAACTGCTTCTTCATCTATTCGTTTTAAAAAAAATAAACCTTAAAAATTCAGTTGGGGTGAAAAATTATCCTCTAGAAACATGATTAAAGAGGTCTCACCTTTGCAGAATAACTGGGATTTATACATAGAAGCCCCAGAAGTCTGAGTTCCCTCTTCCCCTTGCCTCCATAAAAAGGTCCATCTTAGACAAAATGATGAGATAAGTAAAAAGTGACTTCGAACTCCTTCTCCATAACCATTCTCATCTTCCTTTAGTAAAATCACCAGCACCCTAGGATTAATTTGTTGAAGGTGTTTCCCTTAGTCCAGAAGTATATGAGTCTTAAAACAGGTTGTTAGGGATCTTGATTTTATTCATCATTCTAGAGGTGATTCCTTTTGGGCCTTAGGACTCTCTTCTTACCCTACCTCAATATTCCAATGTGGGTAACTCACAACCTGGTCTATCTATGAATGAGTCCCTATTGTCCTTAGATAAGTGTATCTCAGTCACTTGGGCCACACTCAGTCTGAACGCAACATAATTGGACAAAGGGAAGATCAATGCAAACACATCCTGATTTTGCCATCATTTGGTTCTGGGGTTGGAGTACATCTTTTTAATGCACTGGAGCTACTCCTATTCAGCTCAGAAACCAACCCAAGAGTTGAGCTTTTCTCATTTTGTGCTCTCACCCCCAATCTGCATTTCAAAAGCTCTGCATATCGCAGGAAGTCTTAATCTTCTTTTGTACAGGCTCACTAATCTTTATTATCTTTTCCTAGGACAAATTTTTGCCTTGCTTTGCTACACCTGTCAGTTCATTCTTTTTTCAGAGATGACAAGAGCCACAATTATGTTATTACCTAAAACATAAATCCTGCAGCTACAAATGTGCAAATCTTGAAAACATTTTTTTCCTAGCAAACTTTAGACATTTACTTTCAGAAAATGTTAGTAAATGAGAAAATATTGTGGTTAGTCAGTGACATCTCTTATTTCCTCGACCCTCCATCATTATCAAGCAGTGTTTGGAGGATGACCCACTTACCTTACGAATTTGCCAGCCTAAAATATGGTCTGAGCTCCAGCTAAGTGTTGGAATTGATTTGCTGCTTAAACAGAATTACACTTTAAGTCATTCCATGTGCACAAGAAAGATAAATTGCCCCCTTACAATTACGATTTTCTGTCAAATGCAAAGCCTTTGTGGTAAAGAATACCCTCATTTACACATTGGCTATTTGCAAAGTATGTTATTAATAAGATTGCATGTAGGTTGGATACTTAAACCCATATCTGGCTGCCAGGTAGCAAATATTTTTGTCTAATGCTTATTTTCCTAAGCCAAGCCTGTGATGGCATCTCCTTCATTGCCAATTTTAAAGTGAGAAGTTGGCCAGGGCTGGCCAGCTGGCCAATTGTCTGCAGTATAATATTTTTAGAGAAGAAAATTGTTAAATTTGCTTCAATTCTGTTTTATACTTATTTCCTATATATCTAGGCAAATAAATATGGGGCCTGGACCTGTGATTTCCATTGGTATAAGGACTTCCTGGGTAAGAAAACTTCCCCTGCCAATGCAGGTTGACCCCTTCTCTGCAGTTTATAATCTTAGAGATTTTTCTAGACTCCTGAGAGGTTAAGGGACCTACAGCCACATAGCCAGTAGTGCAGAAGCAGAATCTGTACCTCTAGGTCTTATTGGTTTCAAGGCTGTCTTTCTATCCTTATGGCAAGCTGCCTTTTCTTGGCATATAAAAGAGTCTTTCATTCATCTTTCTTCTTTTCCCAAAATATTTTTGCACTCTCCTTTTTCACAAGTATATATAGCAGTGGACCTAGTATGCCCCAAAAAGGTGCATCAGGGAAGGACAAGGATCAGTAGGAATGTGGTATGGAGTTATTGTAGTAGAGACCCACAGATCTTTAATGTTCTCACTCATCAAGGTCTGTCACTGCGCCTTTGCTGAGTATTTGCCTTTTAGCTGATTCCGTGCCCAGAGCCATGCACACTATACATAGAAGCAATGCTTCTATAGCTGAGTTGCAAAATACATTTTATCAGTCTGTGAGCATAAGCACGGAAGCACAGTGAATTACAGTGATGTTGTACACCAATGGTGTCAAACTCAAATAGAAATGAACTGGTCACACACTGACTTAGAAAACCCTATACTGACATTACCTATGTCCTCTTGTATTTGTATTTATTTTGTTAAATGTTTCCCAATCACATTTTAATCTTACTCCGTCACACTCAGGAGTGTTGTGGATTACATGTGTCTGCTCTACTCCAGCTCGGTTCCAATGAATATCCCAACTTTAAATTTCCTGAAAAACATGACTGGTGCTCTGTGCATGGTCGATTTGCAGTTTCACGTGCAATCATCTCTTTCATTGTACTATGTTACAGAAATTCTCGTTTTATTCCAAAATTAAAAATAAAAAGACTCTTAACAAAAGGGAAATAATAGGCACTCAATAAACACTTGCTGTCTGGTCAGTCAGTCAGTAAATGTTTCCTAAGGCTCTCCTATGTGTTAAGTGCTGGAGATACAAAGAAAGGCAGAAGAGAGTTTCTGTTCTCAAGAAAGTTGCAGTCTAGTAAGAGACACAGTAGGAAAAGAACTATGCACAAGTAGTCTATTTATTGTTCAGTTGTTTTCAATAGTGTCCAACTCTTTTTGATTCTGTTTGGGGTTTTCTTGTCTAAGATACTGAAATGGTTTGACATTTCCTTTTCCAGGTCATCTGACAGATAAGGAAAGTGAGGCCACCAGGGTTAAGTGACTTGCCCAGGATTACACAACTAGGAAATGTCTGAGGTCAGATTTGAACTCAGGAAAATTAGTCCAGGCCCAAAACTCCATCCATTCCATCATATAGCTGCCTCTCAAACAGTCTATAGTAGTGGTTCTCAACCTTCCTAATGCCACGACCCTTTAATACAGTTCGTCATGTTGTGGTGACCCCCAACCATAAAATTATTTTCGTTGTTACTTCATAACTGTAATTTTGCTACTGTTATGAATTGTAATGTAAATATCTGATATGCAGGATGTATTTTTATTGTTACAAATTGAACATAACCCACAGGTTGAGAACCGCTGGTCTATAGACAAGGATAAATTGGATATAATCAATGGAGGAAAAGCACTAGAATTAAGGGGAAGAGTGAGCTTTTAGCTGGGACTTTAAGGCAGTCAGAGAAGACAAGAGGCAGAGATGAGGAGCGAGAGCATTCCACGCATGCGAGACAGGCAGTGAAAATGCCCAAAGTCAGGGGATGTTGTTCAAAGAATAGCAAGGAGGCCAGTGTCACTGGACCACAGAATTTGTGGTGAGGTGTAAGTCATAAAAAGACTGGAAAGATAAAGGCGAGAAGATTATGAAGGATTTAAAAGCTGAACAAGGGATTTCTTAAAATAAATTTTATTGATATTTTTTATTTCTCACATCACCATATTATCTCATTTCCTTTCCCTTCCTCCTCCCAGAGAACCATCCCATAAGAAAAATGGCACTTATTTAGAAAGGAAAAAAATCAGCATATTTGATGGATGTATTGAAAAATTCTGAAAATGTGCTATGTGTTAATACCTGTGGACCTCCTACCTCCACAAAGGGATAGATTGGGGTTGTCTTCTCATACCTTTGAGTCCCATTTGATCTTGGTAATTTTGTTACATTAAAAATTTTTTTTTAGTGTTTCATTCTTTCCATTTACATTGTTATAGTCTTTGTTTTGCTTACTTCATTGGCATCAGTTCATATAGGTCTTTTCATGTTTCTTATTACACACATCATTTCTTACAACAGTAAGATTTCATCATGTTCACATACCACAATTGGTTTGCTGTTCCTCATTTGATAGGCATCTACTTTGTTTCCAATTCTTAGCTATCATGAAAGTGCTGTTATGAATATTTTGGAGTATTTAGGACTTTTTTTTTCCTCTTATCAATGGTTTCTTTTGTGTATAAGCTGCTCAGTAATGGTATATATTTGTCAGAGGGTATGGACATTTTAATCATTTTATTTGCATAATTCCATATTGCTTTTCAAAATGTTTGTATTATTTCACAGTGCAACCAACACTGTACCAGCATGCTGATCTTTCTACAACCATCCAATATTTTGTGGGCATTATTTCTTTTATTTAATTCCACTCTCATGAAAGGCAATGAAAGGAACTGGCAGAAGTAATTTGCCTTCAAAAGGTTTGCAGTTTAAAAGAGTGTTTATGGGCAGTGAGGATGAAATGGGAAATTCTCGTAGGGAAGGGAGATCTGAAGAGAATAAGAAAGTCACAGCAGGTCCATGTAAGATTTCTGGGCAACTTTCCACATAACATGTGCTGCGTATTCAGAGGCAGAGCTCAGCATTCTTTTGGGATTTTCTGAACTGTATAGCATGTCTATTGAAGGTGAAAACGGGTGGGGAGTTCTTGAGACAAGCTTTGTTGACCTGAGGATCTATGTTTATAAGGACCTCTCCTGGCTTCTCTTCTTGGTGGCTCCCTTTGTATGTGTAGAGAGTCTGGCTAAGCCCTAAATACTCTCATGTGTTTGTAGATCTGCCTAGCTTTAAAATAAATATTTGCCATTCATAGAACCTGGTGTTAAAAATGACCTCAGAAGTCCTAAGATCAGAGATTAAAAGATAGAAGGTACATTAGAGATCAGCTAGTACAATTCCTTTATTCTAAAATGAGTAATCTGAGCTCACAGTGGTTCAGTGACCTACCTAAGGTCCCACAGATCCTAGGTGGCAAAGCTGGAATAGAACCCAAGTCTTTCTAACTCCAAACCCATTCAATGATCTTTCCATTTCATCATACTGCTAACCTACTCCAACTCATGACCAGGCAGGAATCTTTTCTCCAATAATCCCTACAAATAAGTGTAGAAACCTTTAAATGAGACTCCCTAGGGTTTTGTTTTTTCTCCAAAAGTCATCAGATTTGTGGTGAGAAAGTTGCTGCTTTAATTAATCATATTACATTTAGATTTATAACATTTTAGCTATAATATGCTCAGGCACCTTTTAAGCTATGTACTCTGTTTTCAGTGTGAATAGTAAAGACAAAAACCAGACAAAGGTCCCAGCCTTCAAAGAGCTCATGTTTTAATGGGGGAGACAATATGCAGACAACTATGTATAAAGTGGATGTGATCTTCGAGGGTAGTCACCAGGAAAAGGCCTCCTGAAGAAAGTGGGATTTGTGCTGAGTCTTGAAGGAAGCCAGGGAAACCAAGAGGCAGAAACCAGGAGGGAGAGTATATGGAAAATAAAGGGTCTAGTGTTTGGAGTAAGTTCCTTTAGCATCTTATTTCTTCCCCAAGAATACTGACTTATGTAAAATTTCTGTGGCATTGGAAAAGTGACATTTCTTACTTGTTTAGAGCAAGACTTTGGATCCCTTATTTGGCTTAGCTTGGTCATTCAAACCAGCAAAAAACATCTAACACACAGTACGATTGCTGTTTGCCTTCATTCCCTTTCCTATCTTACTTTTCTGACTCTTTCCACTTTTATTTTTCCTTCCTCATTTTATCGTTAATTTTCTCTCACTTTCTCTACCCTTACATTCCTTCTTGGACAATCTTGTTCAGTTATGTCCAACTGTTTGTGACTCTGTTTGGGGTTTTCTTGGCAAAGACACCACAATGACTTGTCATTTTCTTCTTTAGCTCATTTTACAGATGAGGAAACTGAGACAAACAGGATTAAGTGACTTGTCCAGGATCACATGGCTAGTAAGTGTCTGGGTCCAGATTCAAACTCATGAAGATATTCTTCCTGATTCCAGGCCTGGCACTCTATTGACTGAGTCACCTAGCTGCCTCTTGGACATTTTTGCCTATCTCTTTATCTCCTTTTCCTTCCTTCTTCATGTTATACAGTCTTTGTTTCTTTCCCTCATCCTAGTTCAGATCTCTGTGAGGGCTACTCTGACTCTGTATAGCAACCTCTTGTTGTCATAATCTAATCCATTGAAGTCCATAAATCATAGAGAAGGGTAGGACAGGAAGGAGAAGGGAATACCCTAGAAGAAGTAATTAGACATAATAATAATGGCAATAATGATACTCAGTCCTCGTATTTACATAATGATACAGGGTTTACAAAAGAAAAGGAACATGGCGTAGTCAGTGCATAGAGAACTGTTCTTGAGGTTACAAAGACCTTGGCTTCAAGTCCTGACTTTGCGACATGCTAGCTATGTGTCTTTAATCAGCTGATTAATGTCTCCATACAGAGGTTTCAAACATGTATTCTTGTACAGTTGAGTCAGAAAAAAATTGGAAAACATTTAAGAAATTGAAATTTTTTAAAACTAAAATATTGGGAAGTATTTAACAAAATAAATAAAAATATCATCATATTTTCAAACTAAGACAATAATACAGCCTACAGGGATCCTTATGTGCCAAAAAGTGGTCCCCATTTTTTGGGTTTGACTGGCCCAATTCTCCACAACTGTCTAAGGCTATTAATGGCAGAGGAAGTGCTAACCTGGTTTGGTAGCTCATCTGGGAGCTTCTGATACCAGTGAAACCATAGGTTCAATCTTTATCCCTATAAAGTTTCAAGGCCCTTTTCTCATAACAAATCTATAAAGGAAGTAGTGTAAGTACTTTTTGTTGGTCAGTTATTTTTCAATCACGTCCAACTCATTGTGACCCCATTTGGGGTTTTCTCGCCAAATCACTAGAGTGATTTGTCATTTCCTTCTGTAGCTCATTTTATAGATAAGGAAATTGAGGCAAATAAAGTTAAATGATTTGCCCAGGATGTTCCAACTAATTAGTGTCTGAGGTCACAGTTTTAAAAGATGAGGCATCTGAAGCCAAGAGGATTAAAGGGTTTGCCCAAGCTAGGAAATAGTAGAATTAGGACTTAGAGGTGAACTAAAGACTAACATAAGGACAAGAAGAAAGGGTTACATCAGAAAAAAAAAGAAGAAAGAAAAGGGGAAGAAGGAATGGAGTCAATAAAATATAAATTGCAGACAAGAACTCCTAATGGAGAAAGCACTGTTCTTCAGACTCAGTTCTTTCTCAGTGGCCTGTGATGTCCTTCTGGTTACAGAGGCAGTTGTGGTAAACCCCAAATCAGACATTTTAGGTGGGGGAATATTGGTTTGAGGGTATCACCTTATGGAAACTGTTTGGGACTGATGCCTATGGGAGCAGTTCCTTCCTGATGCAAAGGAAAACAGGGGCTGTATGAAAACCCTGTTCGTTGTTCCTCACAAAAGGAAGTCATGGATAGGTGGTCTTTTGTCACAGGGAAGCTTTTCTTCCTCATGACTGCCTGAATTTCATTCATTCCTAATTGCCTTTTGGTGTCCTGGCTGCTGGCTTCTGTTTACAGTCTGGCTCCTCTTCTCCTCCCACAGATTCACAGAATGTTACCTCACCTCCTGCAGAGGGATTTGAGAATTGGTTGCTATGGCCAAGACTGAATGAAGGGGGAAAGAAAGAGAAAGGGAAAGGAGGAGAGAAAGACAGAGATAGAGATGAAGGGAGGGAGAAAGACAGAGAGAGATAGGAGAGAGACAGAGACAGAGACAGATAGCCTAGATATGAGAAGAGAGTGAGTTTCTAACTCTTCAGATTCTTTTAGCTTGAGAGCCATGTCATCACACAGTCCTAGCTATTTCAAAGGGATATAAGCATTCCTCTGTGATTAAGTGGCCAAAGGATATAAACAAATGAGTCAAAAAAAGATTAATTGTAAATTATCAATAACTAGATGAAACATGGCTCCAAATCATTAATAGTAAGTTAATTGCAAATTAAAGCAATTCTGAGAGTTCAACTCACAATCAGCAAATAGGTATAGAGACACAAACTAATACATGGTAAGCGGAACTTAGAATCAGTTCAACCATTTTAGAAAGCATTTGAATTAAATTTTTTAAAAAGTGACTAAAATGCCCTTTGACCCTACTGGTAAGCATATACCTCAAAGAGGTCAGATATAGAAAGAAAATTCCCATGTATACCAAAATATCAATTGTAGCATTTTTTTTGAGTTAGGAAAGAATTGGCTCTAAAGTAAATGCCCAATGGATTTGGGAATGGCTAAATTGAGGTACATAAAAATAATAGAATATTTACTGTATAATAAGAGATTTTAAAAAGGAAGAATTTAGAGAAATGTGGGAGGATATATATGTACTAAAACAGACTGATGTACACACAACCAATGAAAACAATATAAACAATGGCTACAACATAAATGGAACAATGAATGAAAACTAATGGTGTGGAATTATAATGACCCAGGAGCTTAGTCAAGAAAATAACTCTTCTTCCCTTCATTGCAGATGTGGGTTACTAGAGGGACAGAATATTGTCCACATTTTTAGAGGTTATAGACATATTGTTTGGTTTTCCTGAGATACTCCTTTCCTCCTTTTCTCTTAATCTTTGCTGGTAGAGAAAGGTTACTGCTGAGGGAAGGAAGGAATGAAGGAAGGCAGGCAGGCAGGAAGGAGACAAGCATTTATGAAATGCCTAATATGTGCAAGGCACTATGCTAAGCACTTTATAAATATCGTTTCATTTGACCCTCACAACAACCCTGGTAGGTGCATTTTATACCCTTTTATCACCCCCATTTTATAGTTGAGGAAACTGAGGCAGACAGAAGAGAAATGATTTGCTTAGGGTCACACAATTAGTGTCTGAGTAAGTATCTGAGGCTAAATTTGAATTCAGGTTTTCTTGGCTCCAGGCCTAGGTCTTGGAAAGATATATTCAGAAATGAATGTGTTGTTAAAACACAAGACATCATTATAATAAAGACTAAGTAAATTATCTAGTTAACTAGTTTTTATTGCTTGCTTTTATTTCTCATTTATGTTATCCTTTCCTGCTCCATGGGAACTACCCAAGGTTCATAAGAACACAGTTTCTCAAAATTAGATTATATTTACACAGCACCAATAGAGTGAAAGCTCTGCATTGGGGAAAAAGACAAAAAATACAGAATGTGTTTCTGGGGTATGATGACTGGGGTAGTTCCTAATCAGGGAAGTGCTGGAGCCAGTTTTTCCAGGCTCTGAAATCTGATTGTTAAATTTTTAGTACGATCATTTACATCTTGGAAATTGGCAAGTATTCCAAATCAGGGCTTGATTTATTGTTTTGTGGTTTGTCTAGACTTAATAAAATGATGGAGAAAATTAAAATAATGCAGATTCCACCAAAAAGTATATCTTGCTATATTTTCTTTACTATAGAGTTGGTAGTTAAACATTTACCAACATGCCACTCTAATCTTAACCCACAGATAAGAGGGTCTCCAGCAAGAAGGCTAGAGTTTCTTTGAAATTTATTCAAGCAATATGTCTAGAATATGCAATGAGTTTAAGCTGTTATCTAATTACTTGTCATAGGTCTAAAGTATTTTTTGAATCATAGAAGGGTGTTCTACATGAAGTCTAGGGGGGGAAAACATTTCTAAAGAGTAATTTGTCCCTAAGTTTTCCATAACTCTGTGTCTCAGCTGGCCAACAGAGTATTTTAGTCATCTTGGCCGGTATATATGTATAGTAGGAAAAGGTTCACTAAGCTTGGTGATAGTACCTCTCCAGGTCATTAAATTATGATGAACATGGTCTGCAAGTTTAGTCTGAGTGAACGGTTTTGCAAGGTGACCAGAAGATCTAATGTGATTTTAGGTTCCATTGAGAGGCAGAGGATCCACAAAAGATGACTGTCCTCCTTTACTCTGTTCTGGTCAGCCCACCTCTGGGGTGTTATGTTCAATTTTTGGTGCCTAGTATTAAGAAGGTCATTCAAAAGCTGGGCTGCCTCCAGAGAAGGACAACCCCTCTTGGGGAAGACCAGCTATATAATAACTGGTTGAAGGAAGTAAGGATATTTAGCTTAGAAAAGCAAAGACTTGTGGGAGGGGGAATATATGACAGTGATCTTCTTATTTAAAGGACTAGTATGTGGAAGATGGATAGCCTTCATCTACTTGGTTCAATGAACATCGGGTGGAAGTTACGAAGAGGTGTTTTATGCTCTATGTAAGAAACTTCTTCCACATTACTAAAGAGTTATCCAAAAGCAGAAGGAGTTACTCTCCCTTGGGAGGGAGTTGGTACTTCCTCACTAGGAGTCTTCAAATGGAGATTTGTTGGGGATACTGAAGATAAAATTCCTGGCGTGAGGTAGTGGGATATATATTGATTTTATGTGGAGAGTGGATTTGGTGCTAGGGGGTGGTGAGTGGGGAAGAGCAATTGATAGCTTCCAATTTCTGAGGACAATTTCTGAGGTCATATTTGTGCTGCAACTGGGTTCTCGATGATGTTCCTTTCCCTACCTTTCCCTTCTATTTCTACGCCTTCATTTCCCTTCTTTCTACTTGGTGCCCTCACCAGAAGAAGGTGAAATAGGTTGGGCCTTTAGGAAGATTAGGGCTGTGGGGGGAGGGGGACCATTCTGCTACTTGGAGTACAAAGATACTTAGCTGTAGAGAAGGAGTGGGGGATCTGCTACCTTGAGGTCACATGTGGCCTTCTAGGTCCTCAATTGAGGCTCTTCGATTCCAAACTTCATGAAACAAAGCCCCTTAATAAAAGGATTTGTTCTGTAAAACTTGGACTCAGTCAAAAGGCTGCACCCAAGATCTAGAAGGCCACAGGTTTCCCACCCCTGCTCTAGGGGAAAATGGTTCAGAAGTGCTTGTTGCCAGTTCATCATGTTGATTCAACTGGAGGAGCTAAGCAATATTTTATATTATTTATATATCTTTTTAAAGTATGTCCTTTTCATATTTAAATAGTAAAGTGGTTTTTAATTGCACGTTACAGTCCATACCAGGGCTCATTGTATTTTAAACTTCAAACTCATTGGATTAGGCCTAATTTAGGCTTGGCCCTTAGCACTTAACCTGGTACAGGTTAGACTAATTACCGAGGTTTCCTCCAACTCTTAGATTTTTTTAATTCCTTTGCCTCAGACATTTACTAGCTGTGTGACCCTGGGCAAGTCACTTAACCCTGTTTGCTTCAGTTTCCTCTGGAGAAGAAAATAGCAAACCATTTCAGTATCTTTGCCAAGAAAACCACAAATGGGGTCATGAAGAGCTGAACACCACTGAAAAGACTGAACCACAAAATGCAGATAATAATAGCGCTTACCTCCCAGGGTTGTTGTGAGGATAAAATAAGATACTTGTGAAGTGCTTTGCAACCTTAAAAACACTATATAAATGCAAGTTAATTCTATTTTTATTTTGAATCACCTACCAGCCTTCTGCTGTTCATTTGTTTCCCCCAAATATACCTTTCTACAAATGGTAATATATTGATCAGTGAAATGAGTTCTCTGTCCATTTTTAAGTTATATTTTAACATGTACATTATTTAAAATGATCATTTTGATTGGTCTCTAATGAGTTTAGTTAGTCATTCAAATCTACTGGAGTCTAATCACCTCTGGATGAACTGAGATGAAATCAAGTTCCTCTATTTCCATCTTTTAACTGCAAAACCAGATAAAAGTACATCCTATTTACACTTTTCACTAAGTGTTAGGAATAACTTCATGCATAAGTAAAGACTTTTTGCAACCTGAAACAATCAGTTGCAAATAAGTATTCCTAGAACTAATACCTTCATCCTGAACAAGTAGAATGCTTGACAGATATTTACCAAGGCTAAGAAGACTAACTTCAGTGTGAATAATAATGAACAGAAACCAATAAAAGCCCATTTGGAAGAATGCACATTTGTTTGTACACATAAATTTTTAAAATACATGCTAATAAATCAGAGCCATAAAAGGTAAATAGCAACATAAATTAAGACATTTATTGTTAGTAGATAGCTTTAGGATGCTAAAACTTGCCTTTTAGAGAATGAACTTCATTGTATCCATTTGTGTCCTGAGAGACTTTTTCCTTTTTCTGTTCTGTTTTTTTTTTTTTCATGGTTCTCTATCTACCTGTGAGAGTGGTTCTTGCCCTGTTCCACCATTTGTAGTTGTACCCCAGAACACAGTCCTTGGCTCTCTTTTCTCATCCTATAGGCTCTGAGTGATCTTGTCAGCTTGCATGAATTAGACAGTCATCTCTGTGCAGAAGACTCCCAAATCTTTATATTCAGCTCTCATCTTTCTCCAGAGCTCCATTTCCATATTTCTACCTGTCTGCTCAACATTTCCACCTGGAAAAACTCTACATTCCTAAAATAAATCTCATTATGTTACCTTCTACACCTACCACCTCTTCTTAACTTCCTGACTTCTGTTTAGGGCACCACCATTCTTCTCACCATCCAGGTTTCATAGTACCTGGCCACAGTTCTTCACTCCAATTCACTCCCTCTCCATATCCGAAGAGTTGCCAAGTCTTGTTGACACCCCACTTCCTTCATATCTTTTAACTCAATAATACAATGCTAGGTCAGGCCCTTATCATCTTTTATTTGAATGACTAGAGTAGACTTTTCCTTGTTCTCTCTGCATCCCTAATCTATCACCCGCAGGGCTGCTAAATCAAAATTCCTAAAGTGCTCTCACCCCTCACTCATTTGCTTAAGAAGCTTCAGTGCATCTAGGAAGAAAATAGAAACTTCTCACAATCTAGCTCTAGCCTGTCCTTCCAGGCTGGTTCCATATTAGTCCTTGGCATGTGTTCTACACTCATGCCAAACTGATCTACTTGCTGTTGTCCGTGTTTCACATTCTGACTCTTTCATACATTTGCACAAATTGTTCCCCATGCTTGGAATGCTCTCCCTCTTCATTGCTACCTTTTTGAACTCCTAGCTTCCTTTAGAGCTCAACTGTCATGTTACCTTCCACAGGAAGCCTTTCCTAATTTCTCCATTATCAGTGCCCCCTTCAGTTACTGTGTATTTATTTTGTATGTAGAGAGTTCCTCTCTGCCTCCCAGCCCCTACTCCATCAAGGTCTCCATTCCTAATATGGATGGCTCTATGGAAATTTTGGATGTGTGTGACATTACCCCTGAACAGCTTGTACTATGAGATGATTAAGAATTCTCTTATTGGCTGCAGCACTGATGACTCAGTGTATGTAGAAAAGGAAGCAGCCTACCCCTCACTCGTCTCTTCCTTTTTTGACTTAAGATTGTACAGGACTGTTTCAAGTTAAATTCTCCCACCAGGGCATCCATGTATCTACGAGTACAAGGTATCTAAAGCACATGTCCTGCCTGGGGAAGCTGGAGCCTGAGTTTGGGCTACATTCTTTGTAGCCATTCTTTCCTGATTGTAGGTTGCTTGGAGATAATCTTATGAGTTTGAGAGGTCCTGGACCATGAGAAAAGTTGGTTGTGGTGGCTAGAGGAACAGGCATCAGAGAGAATAGCCACTTATAAGAAGGTTGGCCCCAAAGTGGCATTTTACCATCGGACATGTACCAGGACTTGTTTGGGCAGTGCTAAGCTGAGGAGAAGTATAAATGCCTAGTTAGCAGTCCTTCAAATTGCTTTATATTCTAATTCAGTTTATCAACCACCCAGCAGATTTTAACTGTCATTAAGTTACTAGATCCTGTTCTGTTAATGTATATTTGTGAGTCTTTTATATTTTATATTGTTTGTGTATGTGTGTGTATGCAGTAAGAAATTACCTGTCTTATACCTAATTCATATCAGGTATATTGAATATTTTTGATTAAAAGGTGCCTGAGTACTTTCAACCTTTCCCCTTTTTTGGGGGGAAATCTTTGGCATGTACTTTAAATTATCTCCAGCGTTCCATAGTGGGGATTTTAATGAACTCTTGAGTGTGTGAACAGGTAACTTCGCATCATCAGGAATAAGGAGAATAAGGAATGATGTAATACCCCATCTCCTGTGAACCCAGGAATAGCTTCCTAACGTTAGATGTAAGGGGGGCGGAGCCAAGATGGCGGCATAGCAGCAGCAACATATCGCAGCTCTCACATAGCCACCCCAAAATACCCATGGAATAGGACTCTAAACCAATCCTAGAACTCCAAAACGCACACAAAGATACTTCCCACTAAAATCAGCTCGGCTATGAGGAACCATATCAGCACTGTGAACCAAAACCAGCCTGGCCTGAAGCCGCGGCTGTGCCCCAGGGGCGGCGGGACGGGAGGAGCGAAGGAGCAGAGGAGCCTCTCTGGTGAGCGGATTAGCGGCAGCTGCGAGCAGCAAAGTTGGAAGGGAGGAGTAGTCCAGCCGAAAGGACTCCAGAGCAGAAAAGTGAAAAGCAGAGGTTTTGCACCTGCCTCGACGTTGCAGCTTCCCGCCTGCAGCCTGTAGACAGCAGGGGGACTAAGCGATTGTTCTGAGGCCAATGCTCTCGTGTTGAGCGTCCTGGATCCGGATGGCTGTCTTGGGCCTCGGTTCTGGAGTCTTCATTATCCAGCAAGCCGGAACTAAGTAGGAAGGGTCCCAGCACCTTCCTGAGAGCTACGGCAGCTGGGAGGAACCCAGCCATTTGGGACAAAGCTTTCCCTTCTGCAAGCAGAGCCCCATAGAGATTAAAAAAAAAAATCACGGACTCACCAACCATGAGTAAGAATAAGCATAAGAAGCAAAGTAGGAACAGCACCAAAACCCTAGATTCCTTCTTTGGGGAAAAGAAAGATCATAGGAGAG
>CM053588.1:152204486-152228351 GCA_028646515.1 Pseudochirops corinnae | reverse complement strand
GGGGACACACTGGGATGGCTGTTTTGGGGCGGTGGGTGGGGGAAAGAGGAGGAGAAAATATGTAACTCAAAATCTTGTGGAAATGAATGATGCAAACTAAAATAAAATTTAAAAAAAAATTTTTTTAACCTTTACAAGGCACTCTTCTTCACAAGAAACTCTGTAATATGGAGTGGCAGATTTTACAGATATGGAAAACTGAGGCTTGAAAAGGAGCAAAAGCTAAGACCAAAATTTAGTCTCCTGACTACCGAAGAGCAAGGTTTCTCTTTCCACACCATCAAGCTACCAGTATTTCTTCAGGGAATTAACAAGACAGTCAATTTCAGTCTGCATTTTCAGGCTCTTCTGGTACAGCAAACAGTCAGTTATCCAAAGACAATTATCATCATTTAATACCCTTGAAGCTAAATACCTAGCACCCAGAAAACATTGAGAGTAGGGATCCAAGAAAGCTCAGAGAACAATGGGAATGACCTAAGTAGCACCTATCCCTACAGTAATGACTAACCCACTACCACCCTTCCAACTCTCATTAGGAGAAACTTTATATTACAGTTCAGATACAAGAAAAACTGACATCCATTTGTGAGAAATAATAATATGTAACATTTTATAGTTATATAGAGCACTTTCTATCACAAAGCTCATTTATATAATCCTCAATTATATTCAATATACATTTTGTTAGGTACCTACTCTGTTCTCAGTGTGAAGTTATGACACAAGGGAGACACGAAGTTTAATACTCATGGAACTTATAATCTAAGTAAGACAGTACACAATGTAGATAACTACAAAACGCATTGTATTTTAAGTGCCTAAGAGAGATGCAAATGAAATGCTATGTGATTTTGAAGAAAAAAGGTCTTTACCACTGGGGCTGAGAATAGGCTTCATATAGAATATAGTGTCTGAGTAGGTAGCATCTGAGCTAAACTTTGTGAGTCAGAACTCAACAACCTGAGAGAGAGGGTATTATAACCCCAGGAAATAATTTGTGAGCAGTTTGTGAGTCAGGGAGAAAAAGAAGATCATAGAGTGTGGAAAGGGTACAAACATAAGGTTAAGGCTGGAAAGAGGGAGTGGTACTAGATCATGAAGAGCCTCAAACTCATGGCAAAAACATCTAAACTTTACTTGGAAAGTAATGGGTAGTTACTGAAGATTTCTGAGCAGAAGTGATATGAAAAGCTACATCTGTAAGAAAGATTAGACAATGATAGTGGGGAGAAAGTGATAAAATGGAGAGAGCTTTTGGGGAGTTAATTTATTTATACAAGCAAATGGCAATAAGGGCCAGTATTAGAGTTTGACAGTGAAAACAAAGGCAGAAGTATATGTGAGAGATGTAGATATGGAATTGGATACCAGTAGAAATAGGAAGAATTAAACTGCCAAGATAGAGAACATCTGGGGTAAAGAGTGAGGACAGGGTTAACCAAGTATAGATCCCTAATGAATACCCATACAGAAAAGTCAGGAAGAAGACCCAGAACCAGCAAAGAAGAGGTTATCAAATTACAGAGAGGTAGAAGAAATCTGTGGTATCTCTGAAGCCAAGGGAATAGACAGAATGCAGAGGGAACATCAACATTGACAGAAGTAAAAGAAAGATCAAGGAGGATAATACTGGGAGGGAAAGCCATTAGACCTGGATAATAGAAGATGATCAATGACCTTTGAGAAAACAGTTTCAGTAAAGAGGTAAGGGCAAAAGTCAGATTACAAGGCTTCAAGAAGGCTGTATATGAGGAAGAAATAGAGAAATACAAAACCAAGGTCACAAAGTCACTGACACAGATCAGCTTTACTTTATTACCTTCCTATTATCCTAGGAAAATAAACTTGGTAATAACAACACACCATCTCTAGCAGGAAAGGCTTATAAATTTATCAGTCACATGAACCAGATTTAGAATTTGGTACTTACTTTCATTCAAGAGAGATAGAATGATTGACAAGATCACTAAATAAAACAATGGAGGGCTGGTGAGCATTCTTGGCATGTTTGGCTAATGCAGAGTCCATGTGGAAAAGGATGACAAGATTGATTCTAGAAAGACATGATAAGATAAGGTCCTCGCGATTTGGAGTAAATGCAGACATTCTATGACCAGTTTTGATCCGCTGACCATGTAGAAAAGAGGAACTTTTTGACTAGCTTCTGAGCTGGAAGGCATGCCTTCAAAAGGAACTAATCTGAAAAAAAAAAAGCAGAACTGCTTTCTTTTTTCTCTTTCTTCCTAGAAAGTCATACTCAAAGCCTCTGAATGTGCCTTTATGTCCCCACCCAAGAGCAGCATGTAGCCAAGAGCACATGATCCTGCTCATGCTTCTGGCACTTCTCTTCTGCTTTGAGGTAAAGGAATACTGGAGATGACTACAATCTTATATGCTCCAAAAGATCACGAGAGCAAGCCACCAGAAGTCTAGGAGCTGAAATCCAGGCAGAGCTTTGCTAGATGCCAGAGAATAAGGAGCAAAGCTCCAGTTTAACCTCGTAGAAATCAAAGGGAGCCAAGAGGTAACTACAATTATTCTTGGTGGGGTGAATGCCATGCATCGATTGCTTTTAAGCTTCAACCCATTCTCACCAAAAACCAAGGCAGCACATAGGGGAGAATATTTGGGAGAAATATTTGGATTTTTTTTCTTGCTATAGCTTCACAATTAATGATCCTGTGTAAAAAAAACTACTTGAGTTTAATGAGTGAAAGGAAACTGGGGTGCTAATCACTGGTGGCTACCAGTGGGATAAATCCATTGCAAAGGGGGCTCAAGGTAAAGGCATTAGAAAAAACCCCACTGCGCTTTAGGGGTACTCCTTGAATCCTAAGGGAGATGTAGCCTTGCTCGGGGAATCTGACCTCCTATTCTGCATGTGGATTGAGAGAATAAGTCTAGTGGCACTCCAATAATTAATAAACAAATGGCATTTTGTCAGATGCTTTACAAAACAAGCACAACCTTTAGAAAGCTTACTTTCTAATGAAGTCATCAAAGCCAATCAGATTTCAGTAAGCACTTACAGCAATACTGAAGAAAAAGTCAACACCTCAGATGGGGAAACAAGGCCGACAGAAGTGTTAATGGCTCAGAGCAAGTCACTCCATCTCTCTCGGGCTATATTTCCTCACCTCTAAAATGGGACTATAATAACAAAATAGGTCATGTATGCAAAGGGTTTGTAAACTTCAAAGCGCTATACACATGTTAGATGTTGTTAGGAAATGACAGACAAAACGGTTAAACTCCTCATCACCTCACATCTGTAATACTACAATAGCCTCCACTATCAGTGCTTCTCAACCTGTGGGTGGTGCTCCCCTTGTGGGCGGAACGACCCTTTAGCAAGGGTCACAGGGGCCACCTAAGACCATCGGAAAACACCTATTTCCCATGGTCTTAGGAACGGAGACCCCGTTCCTCTATCCCTCTCCAGGCGATCCACCTACAAGCAGACACGCCCACATACGAGTATTAAGGGGTTGGGGCATTAAGAAGGTTGGAAACCATTGCTACACTTGGTCTCTCTGCTTCAAGTCTCTCCCACTCCAATTTTGCTGACAAAATGATCATGTCACCCCACTAAGTCCCATACCCCACTCAACAAACTCCATTGGGTCCTCATTACCTCTAGACTCAAATATCAATTCTTCTGGTTGGCATTTAAGTCTTCTTAAACTTTATTTCTCTCCACATACTCTACAATCCAGCTACTCCAGCCTCTTTGCTGTTCCTCCTGTCTCTGTGTCTTTCCACTGGCTGTCCCCAACCTTCAACTCTGCCTCTTAGTTTGCCTAATTTCCTTTAAGACTCAGCTCAAATCCCCTCTGGGTTCTGCTCAGCAACTGGTTTCTTCCCCTCTAATATTACCTTGTATCTGCTCTGTAAATATTTTATATACTTATGTACTTTAGTTATATTCATGTTTGTCTCCTCCATCAGAATGTGAGCTCCTAGAAGGCAGGAAGGAAATAAGCATTTATTAAGTCCTACTATGTACAGGCACTTTACAAATGTGGTCTCATTTGTTACTCACAACAGCCCTGGGAGGTAGGTGTTATTATTATCTTCATTTTACAGTGAGGAGACTGAGGGAGACAGAGATAAATGGTCTGCCCAGGATCACACAGCTACTAAATGTCTAAGGCTAAATCAGAAATCAGATCTTCCAGACTCCAAGACCAGACTCTATCCACACTGCTACATAGCTGCCTTTAGTGTAGGGACTAAAAGTTGTATCGCCAACACTGAGTGCACTGCTCGGCACATTTGTTGTTCAGTCATTTCAGTCGTGTCTGACTCTTCATTGGGGATTTTCTAGGTAAAGATATTGGAGTGGTTTACCATTTTCTTCTTGAGCTAATTTTACAAATGACAAACTGAGACAAACAGGGTTAAGTTACTTGCCCAGGGTTACACAGCTAAGTGTCTTAGGCCAAATTTGAAGATGATCTTCCAGACTTCAGGCCCAGCACTCTATCCACTGCACCACTTAGCTATCCCACTTGGTACACTGTAATCACTTAATAAATGTTTATTGTTTGACTGACATTATATGACTGGGTAAAGGACAATATTGTGTAACGTAGCCTGGACAGTGCTTCTTAAACTGTGAGTCTTGACCTCATTTGGGGTTTCAGACATGCTGAAGGAGTCAAGAGGGGAAAAAGTTTAAGAAGCCCTGGCCTAAAAGAGCTAGAAGGGATTAGAGAAAAGTTAAAGAGGGTAGTCAGGGAAAATTTCACAGAGTAGGTGGCACTTTATCTGGATCTTGGAATAGTTAATATTTTCCCACAAAAATCATTAGAAATCTAGAAAATTCCAAAAGACTTATGATGGAAAATGCTATCCACATCCAGAGAAAGAACTTTGGAGCCTGAATGCAGATGGAAGCAGACTATTTGCTCTCTTTTTGTTGTTGTTGTTTTGTTTGTTTCTTCTTTCTCATGATTCTTCCTATCAGTTCTAATTGTTCTTCACAACATGACTAATGTGAAAATATGTTTAATATGAATGTATATGTAGAGCCTTTATCAGATTGCATGGTATCTTGGGGAGGGGAGAAAAGAGGGAGTGGGAGAAAATTTAAAACTCAAAATCTTAAGTAAGAGAATGCTGAAAACTAAAAATAAATATAGTAATTTAACAAAAAAAAAGAAATCTAGCAAACTAAGAAAAATGAATCACAGACATCTCAATCTATCTTGTCTGTGAATTGGCAAGAATAAATGACCAAGCATATTTATACATAGCTTGAAAGAGGCATTCTATTCTAAGCCTACAAGGCTTTTCCAAAAGTCATCTCAAAATTTCTCAAGGGCACAAAAGTATGATGTTTTAATTTTTTCTGGGAATAAAATATAGGAATAGAAATGAAAAAAAAAAACTCTCCTTAGGACTGAAATCAGGTGGTTCCATGGGCTAATAGTCCAGAAACTCAAAGATAAATTTTTATCTTGGCTCTGCAACTAACTTCCTTGTCAATGAAAAGTTACTTATACTCTGAATACTATAGTGTTTGGAAAGCAGAGATAATTATTTAAAGCAATCTTCCTCACAATATCATTAAAAATAATGATTAAATGATGCAAAAGTATTTCTTATTTGTAAATAGAATTCTCTAGTGAATTTAGTAATGGGTTTCTGGTTTTTTGAGGGAAGGTAGTTTTTTTCCCAATTGAATAAAGTTGAGTCTTGATAATGTATACTAAAAGAAACAATATATTATATGGGTCATCCAAAACAGTCCAAACAAAAAAAATCACTTATTGCATTTATGCATATCTCTTATAAGGTGTATGCAAAGTTTATAATACTTCTATAAAAGAAAGAGGTTCTGACCAGCAGTCAGGTCTCTCAGATTCACAGTATTAGCATAAGCAAAAATGTTCTTTCTTTGTATGTGCTCTTTTGAGGCTCATCTCTTTCTCTGTGTGGAAGAGGTAATTGAATCAAAAGCCCTGTCATCCAAGGCTCTTACCAGTATCATAAAATATGAATATACTAAAATGGTAATGATGTCAAATGAATTTGCTATGTAGAGTAAGTGAATACCTCTCCAGGGCATTTTTTCTGGCTGTTCCCCATGCCCAGAATGCCCTCCATTCTCATCTCCACCTCCTGACTTCCTGATCTTCCTTCAAATCCCAATTAAACTTCCACCTTCTAGAGAAAGCCTTTCTCAGTCCCTCACTTCTAATGTCTTCTACCTGTTAATTATTTTCTATTTATCTTGTATGCCCAGGCCCTTGTTGTCTCTCCATTAAACTGTGTGCTCTTCTTGGGCAGTAACTGTCTTTAGTCTTTCATCCCAGCACTTAAAATGGTGCCTGGCATATTGTAAAGCCTATTGCCTGACTGACTGATAATGTCCATAAGAAGCTGAAAGCAAACTTTGATTACAGAAAAGCCTTAGTAAGAAATGAACTATATTCTTTAAGAATAAAGCCATCTTGATGCTTTGAGTGCCTTTGTGTGGAAGACATACAGTTGTGATGTAAAGGTATTAAACATGAAAAAAGAGTTCTTATAGATCTCTAAAAATGATCACATAAAAGCTGCACATACAATCTCTAGAGCTATATTTGCCTGAGTATTTGATCTCTGGAAATCTGTAGTCAATAGACATTCAAATAAGTAAATCATGAAATGCTACAAATGTCACAATCTCATAAATGTTGAAAATTTTGTAGCTAGAATTATTAACCATCTTGTCCCATTGGGCACAAATATACTTGTAGATAGTTATTAATCCCCTTGTCCTATTGGACACAATGAAATTAGAATGCCCATTCCTTAAGAGTAGAGATCTGGGATGGCCAAGGAAGGCAGGGAGGGAGCTTGTAGTTACCTTTCTTTGTGTTCTCAACACTTAGCACAGTGTCTGGCACATGGTAAGTACTTAATAAATACCTATTGACTAGCTGGATGACTCAAAGGATCCTTAATCCAATGAAAGTGTAAAAAGTTGCAGTATGCTGTTAGATCATCAAGAATGTAGGGATCCTATCCAATATTAGACATCAAAATACCTAGTACATTGGTCAGTACCTTGCAGTTACTCAAACACTTGTTGAATGCCTAATACACTTTTCAAAAATCGTCCTATTCAAAGCACAAGTGGTCTACTCTGGAACTCAGAGATATCACGTGCCTGCCATGAGAAATTCAATGCCTCACAGAAAACAAATCTGGTACAATGAGCCTCTGGATGAATATTAAATCCAAATTTATTTGGAACGAAAAAAGCATTGCCATGATTTACAGCTCCAGTACAGCTCTGAGGTCTGCTACCTTGGTAGTACATTCTTTTCTGGAGCACTAATTGATAAGGAAGAAAAACAAAGCAAATGAATACTTTGAGAGGTTTAAAAATATGTGCTTCATCAACCACCAGACTAAATTAAAGAGTGGTGGTAGCATCCAACTTCATAGAAGGGTATAAGGCAAATTAATCAGTGAACAAGTATTTATTGAGCATCTATTGAACACCTAGAACCAAGCTTCATTGCCATCAACTGAAGCCAAGCCACATTTGTGATATGGCAAGATAGTTTCTCCACTCCAGCCAGTCAATCAGCACAGAAGCTTATTCCTTGTAACACAATTCTGTTGGGCTTTGTTCCAATTGTAAAGGGCTGCTCTAAGATGAACTGAAAAAGAACAAATGCAAGAAAAAACTACCAGGAAGCAATACTTTTAACACACAGTGAAGTATATTTTTTTTTTAAATGAAACACAGTCAAGAAACAACAGAATCTGTAAAATTCCTGAGATCTTCAAGAATGGGGCAAATTTTCATAAGAACTCAAATTCATATAGCACTGGAGAGCTGCTAAAGTACTTTTCTCCTAAAAAAAAAAAAATCACCTTTGAAGAAAAGTGCCAAAGCTAATGCTCAAGAAATAGCTTAATTACCTCAAACAGGACATTAACCCAGGTCATCTGACTCTAAGGTGAGTGGTTTTTCCACTACATGGTGCCATGACTCTGGTAAAAGCTTTGGAGGTGAATCTGAATAGTGAATCTCACAGGCACTTGATGGCCAATTGTGGCTGCACAATCTAAACACTGGTCTGTAAGTGTATGTAAGGTGAAAGACAATTCCCTTAGAGAGATAGAATTGCTGGGGGGAGTGGGGGAGGGTGGAACCGAAGGACAGAGAGACAGAAAAGAAGAGAAATGAGAGAGGGAGAGTTGCAGAAGAACAAAGGATTTAAGAATGAGAAAACTAGAATATGAGTCTTGATTCTGCCATTTATTAGCCATGACCTTGAGTAAGCTATTTAATTTAAATGAACCTCAGTTCAATGATACTTCAAAGGATGACATGGGAACTATACTTGGGGACAGTAAGACTCTCACCTTCTTCTGGAAACTTTTCTTGATCCCTGTTAATTCTATGGTCTTTCCTCAGTTGCTTATCTCCAATTTAAACCGTATTGAGTTTGTCTGCACACAGTCATTTGCATGCTATCTCTCCTATTTGACTGTAAACTTGTTGAAGGCAGAGACTGTCTAATGCCTTTCTTTGCATTCCCAGTGCTTTGTACAGTTGTCAGCATATGCTTAAAAAATGTTTATTGACTGACAAATTAAACATATCTAAGGGTCAACTACATTCACAGCACATAAATGATCTGGGAAATATAACACAGGATCCCTGCCCCAAAATAATTCACATCTAATTAGGGTTTTAAGACATATACAAGCAAATAACAATAAGATTTAAAGATCTGTTCAAGACAAAAGCAAGACTGCAGAAGACAGGGAATGATTAATTGCCAGATGAATCTTTGAGACAGTAATTGCCACAGGAGCTCAGATGAGGAGAGTGGAGGTTCTGAAAGACATGAACAGGGTTCCAAGAGTAGAACAAGAGGTTCTGAGGAGGGCACCAGATACAGTGTGAAGATCCTGGGAAAGAAGTCTCTTTTAAAAATGCAAGGAAGAAATAAAAGACACGAAGAAAAAAAAGGCTGAAACATGAGGAAGGAGTCCAAATCCAAGATAGGGAGAAGAGTCCCCAAAGAGAAAAATAGGTTATAAAGGAATAAAAGTACAAGCTCTAAAAAAAGAATAAAGATGCCAAGAGCAGACCTGGCTACGAATAAGGGGAAATTGCTCTTCTCCCAAGACATTTTTTTTTTCTTCACAGAACAGAGGCCCCTGAGACCAAATTCTGAGAAAAGGACTAGGTCATGAAACAGCCAAGCATTAAGAGAATACAACACACTGGGGGGAAGAGAACTGGACCTAAGAGAGAAGAACACACTGGGAATAAAATTACCATTCTCCCAGGGGGAGCCTACCCTGGGAAAGAATAGGTTCTGGGACAAAGGTCAAACTCTGAAGAAGGAGAGTTAGCTTTGAGGGATAGGAACAGAACCCTGGGGAGAGGAGCAATCCCAGGGGGAAAATAAGATCTAAGAGAGAAGAGACTCAGAATTGAATTAAGTGTAGTCCAGGAGAGAAGAAAAATATAATCTCTTGGAGACTGGGTCTTTAGAAAAGAAGATAGGCCTTGGTAGAAGACAACAACCTTGGGAAAAACAGCAGAATCTTTGAAGTGAACAAGATGGTTAAAAAAAGGGATGTTCTAACAAGATAATATGGATATTTTTGAGCCTCATCTACATGAAAATTATCTATGAAAATGAAGGACAATGATTATAAGAAGCAAGCTTTTGAATTATTGCCCTATTTTGTGAGTGCACTTCAAACAAAAATAAAACCCTTTTAGACCTGGAAACTGGGGCAAATCTGAAAAAAAAAAAAAAAAAGGACCACCATAATTAGTATACCACTTTGTCTCAAATTCTTTTTGGACTCATTATGAAATTATTTTAACTAAGATGTCCCTATAATTTCTATTAAGGCTCATGTGCCACAGACAAGTTCATTTAAATGCTTCAAGAACACTAACCAAGTAAATATAAAAAGGTCACTGATAATAGATTTTTATGTTGACATGATCACCTTTCAAAGCAGTGCTTTATAAACATTTTTTGGTATTTAAAAAATATCTGCAATTTATGGCAAATCATTTAATGCTAAATATTCACTTCAAGAAAATAAGTGGGAGAATGATAGAGCTTTCAAAATTGTCAATGGCAAACTCTATGAGGACTTCTTTTTACATCTCTACAACAAGTCTTTTCCACGAGCACATGTCAACAATGTTTTAAGTCAATATGAAATAAGCCAGAATGTAAGTACCCTAAGTTGGAAATAAATTTCCAAGGAAATTGCTCTTATTTCAGCAGACACAAACACAAAGCTTTAAGGATATAAATGCTACACAACGATTTTAAAAACATCACTACTTACTAGCTTAAGGAGGAGGTTTCTTAAAAGTAGTGATGTTTAAAATTGGGGGGGGGGAGAAAGTCGGGGAGATAGAATGAGGCAAACTGAAAGGTCTATGGGAAAGGCCAGGGACGGCTTTCTTTTGTCTAACCTCTCAAGAAGATAGAAGAATTGGTTTGCAAGAATTACTACATTGTTATACTGCTAGAGAGGCAAAGGTAAATAACTTATGTGTACAGAAACAAGAAACTAACATTCAGTACAAACTGCCTTAGAGGCAAATTGAAAAATAATTAGTCTCTGATACCTAAAAGCTGCATGTTATGAGAACCATACAATAAAAGAAATTTTAAAAAGCATATTTTAGTCAAAGAAGTAACAATACCTCTGACTTATGTGATTTCAAATGCTCCACCTCATAACAAAAGGTAATTCCCTAACAGTTAAGCATCAATGCCCTTTGAAATGCCCTTTGCTCAACTTTTGACAAGCTTCTATAAAAATCAAATAAACTGATCCTTTAATTTTTAGCTTTAAAAAAATGGTAAGGACAAGGCAACAATTTAACATAAAGCCTAAATAGGACAACAATCCAGCCCAAAACAGCTAACATAATGGGTTCCTCAAAAAAGGATTTAACCCAACCCCAAACCGATGTACTACTCCAGAGTGATAATGAATAACTTTGTTCTTTTGACAGCTTCGAAACTAACCCTAGCACAGCTTCTGAGCCCGCGGAGAAATCTCCATTGCCCGCAAGTGCCCGAGATCAGGAGGGAAAGTCCTCCTCGCAGAATAAGAGATTTTTCCACTCTCTGAATCCTCAATGCGGTGGCTGAAGAGTCAGGCTCCCCACCCCCACCCTGGGCCCCCACAGAGAAAGTCTCCTGGGGATTATCAATCAAGGCAACACTGGTTAGCCAGGCTCTCCTTTACCCCTTCAACTCGAGGCTTGCAGTCTTTCCCCAAAAGCCTTCCTTCCCACCGTGACCGAGAACCGAGCATTGTTACTGAGGCTGAGTTACTTGGCGGCCCAGGCCAGGGCTCTCTTAGAGGTTGGGGGATGGGGGTGGGGGGAACCACAGGCAAGCGGGCACGGGGGCTAGATCCAGCAGCGGGCCCAGGAGGGTAGGCTGGAGCAAAGTGCCCAGGCTAATGAACCGAGCAGAGGAGCCAGGACAGAGGGCAGCGACCTGAAGAGGACAAGAAAGGGACAGGGAGCAAGGAAAGAAGGGGGGAAACAAGGAGGGCTGGAGGACGATCAGACAACCCGTAGTAGACGATGAGGGAGATGGAGGAGTAGGCAGGAATTTACCGAGTAGACACTAAGAGGAGGGAAGCAGACGGTGGGCAGGCAGGGGGATAAAGATCAAACACCTGGAGGGAGGTGTGGGAAGAGCCAGACAGTGGGAATAGAAGAGAAAGGAAGGGGCGGGGGGGGGGGGGGAGGGGAGCACGGTGGGGAGGTCGGTGCCCTGGAACTGCTCTGGAGGTGGGAGGAAAAGCAGAACGAGAACTGGCCAAGTCCCGAAGCAGGGAAACTGGGAAAGAAAAAAGCTTGGAAAGAGCACGGGGTAAAACAGATCCAAGTGGAAGATAGTAGGCGCCTAGTTGCTTGGAAGGAGAGGACCCGGTCGAGGTGGATCAGCCTTTCAGGGACAAGAGATGTGCCCAGAGGAGCGGGTCCCATTGGAAGGGAGCAGGAGGAGCCTGGCTGCAGGAAAGGTGGTGGGAGAAGAGTAGGTCCAGTGCTAGGGGGCTGGAGCCTGGAGGCGTTAGATGGAGAGGAGCGGGTCCCAACGGAAGAGAGTAAGACGCTGGATACAGAATATGTGGCGAGAGTAGAGGAATGGGTCCAGGCGAAGAGTGCAGGAGCCTAGCTGCGCGGTGGGGACTGGAGGAGGAGTGGGTCCAATGTAACGGGAAGGAACCTGGGACAAGGAATAGAATAGGTCCAGGGGAACAGAGCAGGACCCTGGGGACAAGGGGTCAAAGGGAAGGGGAGGCTAAGGTGAAGTTCAAGAGGAGGAATGGGTCTAGGAAGAGAACAGAAGCCTGGGGGCAGAGGATGGAAAGGGAGTGGGTCCAGGGGAAGAGAGCAGTAGTCTGTTTGAAGGGTGAGGGGGGGAAAGTGGCCGGGGGCGGGGGGGAGGGTGGGAGGGAAGGGGGGCGGGAGGAGGGGTGCTTGGAGGAGAGGAGTACGTCCAGTGTAAAGAGGAGTCCGAGACAAGGGATGGAGGAGAGTAGGTCCGGGGGAAGAGAGCAAGAGCCTGAAGGCAGGGGTCGAGGGGGAGAGAAAGCAGGAGGAGAAGAGTGGGCCGAGAAGAGATCTGGAGCCTGGAGTAGGGGATAGAGAGGAGCAGGTCCAGGGGAAGGGAGCAGGAGCCTGGCAGCAAGGGGACGGCAAGAGGAGAGGACCGGTCGAGAAGGAGAGCGGAGCTGGGCTGCAGGCAGGGGTGGGGGCTCTCCTCCAGGCAGGCGGTCAGAGGAGCGGGCAGCCTGGGGCCCTGGCCCGTGCAGGGAATCCAGAGGCGCCCTGGGAAGGACAGGGCAGAGGATGCAGCCACAGCAGCTTGGGGTAGCAGGGAGCACCAAGGTCCCTCGTGGGGAACGGGGAGGGTTGGAGGGGCGCTGCGGACAGACTGTCGGCGCCGAGGCCCGAGCTAGGCTCCCCCACCAGCCCGGGCCCCGGAGCATGGCCGACCGCAGCGACCTAAGTCGGCCGCGAGGAGGAGGAAGAAAGCGCCAGGGTCCGAGGGCCCAGCTCCGGCTCCCGCTCCTGACCCCCATCCCCATCCCGAAGGAGCGGCAAAGCTCGGGAAGGAAGGGAAGGGGAGGCAAGAATGACCAAGGACTCCAGCCCACACTCACCGGCTCCACTACGGCTTCTTCATCCCCTTTGGTCGCAGCCGCCAAGCCCGCGGCCGCCGGGAGCCGCCGCATCCACACCGCACACAGCAGCAGCAGCAGCGCCAGCCACAGACACGCCCCCTCCTGGCCCTCCCCGTGAGGAGGGGGCTCTGGCCGGGGAGGAGGAGGCGGGGAAAGTGGGGGGTGAAGGGGACAGAGACGCCCCCTCTGCCAACCAAAGCCCATTCGCTGGCCTGCCCCACTCTGATTGGCGATGGTGTTGGCCAATCGCCGATGTGAAAGAAACACGGAGGGAGCTACTGAGGGGGTGTAGGTCACAGACCTCTCTCCACCCTATAGCTAAAACTGTAGCTGCTCTTGCCAAGACGGATGTGAGGGTCAGTTTGGTCCTGAACACTGTCAAAGGGTAAAAAAGAGAAAGAGAGAGAGAGCTCACGTATTAGTAAATATGTACCTACTGCAGTCATTTGAATGTCTACCTAATCGCTTCCATTTATGGGGTGGGATGGTTCCTGGGAATTTACACCTACCTGTAGTTTTGGGGTGAAAGCATCCCTGAGTTGAAGATTTAGTGTTCTGAGTGTCCTTTTGGTTTCATTTTACCTCTCAAATAATTGTAAATTCTCCCTACAAAAATCTTTTCAGCTTCAACTAGTGCTGATTATTTCCTTTTTTTAATTGTTAACACTTACCTACTTCCACCTCAGATTCAGCGGTTCAGATATGATCAAGCCACCCATTTCCATATTAAGTGTAAGATGCCTCTTAACACGGAATGCTTGGTATCGCCAGTTTCGATAAACAGCCAGAAAAGGGCATAAAAACCCCTAAAGATACTCTTTAATATGAAATCCAAACCTGCCCATCTGCACTCTTTCTATTGCTTCATAATTTTTCTTTTGGGTTTTGATTATGCAAAGCAAATAACTGAGTTTCTCTGCTGGTCCTATTAAGAGAACTTCTGAGGGAAAAAATTATTCTGCGTAAAAAGCCCCGAGATATTGAACTTTAACTGCTTTTGCAATACTTTAATCCCTTTTGCAAATAGTCACTGATAACAGTAAATGATTACCAAAAACTAGCACAAACCTGTTTCCTCGGTCATATACTTAGAGATAATCATAAATTGAAAGAGTTAAATTATCAAGGCAGCTCAGTATCAGGAGCCTGCATTATATTCAGTGTTTTGTTAAATCTGGTCAGGATTTTTTCCCTCTGTAAAATGAATTGCAGCCTCATTGAATGGAACACTCTGCCATTACTTGTTTTTCATTGAACAATCATTTGTTCAATGAAAGGCACAGTATTAGGCACTCAGTGTCCAAAGAAGAAAAATAATAAAGACCCAACCTTCAAGCAATTTACAATACAAATTAAACTAGGATAAAGTGTTTAGCAGATACCAGAGTGGCTTAAAAGAAAGCTGAACCTTGAAAGAAAAGAATCATGTGGTGCCCAGGAGAGGAAATCCAAAAATCCATTCAAGGCATTAGTAAACAACTTGGGAAAATGCCAGGAGTTGGAGGTTGGGGTTTGGTTTGGTTTGGTTTGGTTTGGTTTGGGGGGAGGAAGGGATATGTTTGAAGGCCACCCAGGTGTCATACACACCTGACTATATCTCAACTCTAATAAAGACGTTACCAGTAGAATAATGTTGTTAACCCTCATTTATCTTACCTCTTTATTCTTTACCCTAGGCTAACCCTGTCATATTACAAGTCCCTTAATCCGGTTTTGTGGGATGGAGACCCATAAAAGTTAATGGAATTTCTAGAAAACAATCCCTTCCAGACATATGGTCAATGTTTTTGCCTAGCCCATGAGCTTATTACAAGAGTGATAGGTAATTTTGAATTCATTCAATGCAAAGCTTTAGCCCAAGTTTTTATTTTTCTTTTATTTTCTTTTTTTTTAATTAAACTTTTTCCTCAATTTTACTATCATTAGGATTATTTAGATTCCCTCTATTTGGGGTAAGTTTTTTGTTCTTTAAAGATGAGTCTGTAACAATGGCATTTCATCATGAAGAAATCTGAGTACACAGGATACATATTAGACATACTTAATCCCATAGTACTTTTGTGAGGGACCAGGGCATTGTGAATAGATTCCTGGGACTGGAATCAGGAAGTGACTCTCAGGCAGCTCCCTAGTACCTAATGCTCCACCATATCATAGATGAGTTGTTATCTATGTAGATTAAAGGAGTTTCAAACCTAAAAAAGAGCTCCCTGCTTCAGTAAAATTACTGATACTTATAAGTATTTTTAACATGTTGATATCTTTTGTTTTAAAATACTTTTCTTTCCCAACATAATTCTCTCTACTTCTCCTCTAGAGAACCATCTCTTATAACAAAGAATAAAATAAGAAAGGGAAAAAACTCAAAGTTGAGCAAAACTAAATAAGGCATAGAAAAAGTTTGACATTATATATAGTATTCCATACTCATAATTCCCCATCTCTTTAAAGAAATGAGAAAGATAACTTCTCATATATCTTCCTGGGCACAAGCTTGGTCAATATAATTCTGCAGTATTCCATTTTGGTGGGGTTTTTGTTGTTATTCTTTCCATTCCATTTCCATTCTTTCCATATATATATTCTTTCCATTTCCATTCTTTCCATTTCCATTTCCATTTATTCCATTATTTCCATTTATAATTATGGTCATTGAGTATATTGTTTTCCAGGTTCTGCATAGCTCATTCATTTTGTATCAGTTCCTATAAGGTTTCCCATGTGTCTGTTTTTATCCTCTTGATTATTTCTTACACCACAGTACTGTTTAATTACATTTATGTATCATAACCTGTTTAGCCATTCCCCAATTGATAGCCTTCTTTGTTTCTGTTCTTTGCTGTGACAAAAAGTGCCACTGTAAATATTTTGTTGTGTATAGAACTTTTCTTCTTATAATTAATCTCCTCAATATGCCTAGCAGTGGGTCAAAAGATATAGATGTTTTTGTCACTTTCTTTATATAATTCTTTTATAGTATGTTTTAAGAATAAGGGAAATGGCGTATTCCTGGTGATTGGTAACAGAAGTAGTATGGTAGCAGTGGGAATGGAAAGGAAGGAGAGGGAACTGATACAAATATATAAGAACAATAGCCATTCCCCAGTAGATAAAGGGTAAAAGGATATGGTTAGTTCTTAAAAGAACCAACACAAGCTATCAACGGCTATTAGGAAAAAATGACCCAAATCACTAACAATAAGAGAAATATAAAATGTCCATACTTCATCACCAATGCACTTTATTTTATTTTTTTACATTAGAAAAATATGAAAATATACACAATGGTCCACACTCACAGAGTTTCCCTGCAAAGGAGAACAGAAGGTATCTTCTCATAATTCTTTGTCAGCATCATGATTGGTCTTTGAAGTTTTGTAACATTCATTTTTTTATTGCTTTGTAGTGGCTTTTCGTTTTCATTTACATTGTTATAGTCATGTTTTTTTTGTCTTAAATCACTTTGAATCAGTTCATGTAAGTCTTTCCATGCTTCTCTGTACTCATTCTATGCTTACATTGTTTCTTACAGCAGAGTAATATTCCATTATATTCACGTGCCATAATTTATTTAGCCATCCCCTAACTGATGAGCATCTACTTTGTTTCCTGTTCTTTGCTACCACAAAAGTGCTGATAATAAGTATTCTGGTTTATATGGAACCTTCCTTTCTTTTCAACAACCTCCTTTTGGCAAATATTTAGCAATGGGATCTCTGGATCATGGCATGAACATTTTAACCACTTTATCTGTATGATTTCAAATTGCTTTCCAAAATGAATATTACTAGCTCACCACTCCACCAACAATGCATTAGTGTACCTGTCTTTTTAGAATCCTTCCAACACTGATTCTTTCCATCTTCTGTCATCTTTGCCAGTTTGATGGGTATGAGGTGAACTAAATCTCAGATTTGCAGAGAAATGCATGTTAAAATGACTGCAGTTCTCCCTCATAGATATAAAACTGACAAAGAAAACCAAAAAGGAAATCATAATTGTTGGAGAAGCTGTGGAAACACACTGTTGGAAAGAGCTATAAAGTAGTCAAGCCATTCCTGAAAGCAATGTTAAAATTATATGCAAAACCTCATTAAACTGTGTGTACCCTTTGGCTCAAGAATATCATAGACCAGTATATAATCTCCTTCCCCAAAAAAAGATTGAGGAAAGAAGGAGGGGACCTATATGTACAAAAATATTTTATAGCATTGTTGTGGTAGCAAAGACCTAAATGTACAAAAAATAATAATAATCTATAATACTTTTGTGAGAACAAAGAACTAGAAACCAAGGGAGTACATATTAATCGGGGAATGACTGAATAAATTACAACATAAATATAATGGAATAACATTGTTCCATAAGCAATGAAAAAAAGGTAGCAATTTAGAGAAACTTGAGAAGGTCTGTAGGAAATGCACAGAATAATTTGAATGGAATCAAAACAACAATTTATACAGTGATTACAATATAAGGTAGCTAGGTGGGACAGTAGACAGACTGCTGGGATTGGAGTCAGAAAGACCTGAATTCAAATACTGCTTTAGACATTTACTAGCTATGCGACCCTGGGAAAGTTACCTAACCTCTGTTGGCTCAGTTTCCTCATTTGTAAAATGCAGATAATAATAGCAACTACTTCCTAAGATTGTTTGAAGTATCAGATAATATTTGTATTTCATTTTGTAAACGTTAAAGCACTATATAAATACTGTCTATTATTATTAAAGAAAACATTTTTAATATTTAGTATTTTATTTTTTTCCAGGTATATGTAAAGACAATCCTCAACATTCATTCCTAACACTATGAGCTCCAAATTCTCTCCCCCTTCTCCCTCCCCAACCCCTTTACCAAGAAGGCAAGCAATTCATAATATAGGTTTTTTATATATATAGTCATGCAAAATATAGCCATATTGTAAAAAAAAAAAAAAATCAGACAAAAAAACTCCAAATAAAGAAAGTAAAAAGGTATGATTCAGTCTGTATTCAGACACCATCAGTTCTTTCTGTGGGGATGGATACCATTTTTTGTCATAAGTCCTTCAAAGTTGTCCTGGATATCGTTGCATTGCTGAGAATAGTCAAATAGTTCACAGCTGTCATCTAACAATATTGCTGTTACTTTGTACATAGTACATTTCACTTTGTATCAACCCATACAAGTCTTTCCAGATTTTTCTGAGAGCATCCTGCTCATCATTTCTTATAGTACAATAGTATTCTAGCAAAATCACATATCACAACTTGTTCAGTCATTCCCAAATTGATGGGCTTCCCTCTGTTTCTAATTCTTTGAAAGAAAAGAGCTACTATAAATATTTTTGTAGATATAGGTCCTTTTCCTTTTAGTTTTTTATCTCTTTTGGGATACAGATGTAGAAGTGGTATTGCTTGGTCAAAGGTTTTGTATGGTTTTATAGCCCTTTGGGCATAGTTCCAAATTGTTCTTCAGAATGGTTGAATCAAGTCACAACTCCAACGATAGTGCATTAATGTTTCATTTTTCCCATATCCCCTCCAACATTTGTCATTTATTTTTTCTCTTCTATTAGCCAATCTAATAGGTATGGGGTAGTACCTCAGAATTGTTTTAATTTGCATTGCTCCAATCAATAGTGAGTTAGAATATTTTTTTTTAATCTGGCTATAGATAGTTTTGATTACTTTATCTGAAAAGTGATCATATCTTTTGATCATTTATTGATTGGGAAATGGCTTGTATTTTTATAAATTTGACTCAGTTCTTTCTATGTTTGAGAAATGGGACCTTTATCGGAGAAACTTGCTTCAAATAGATTTTTTACAGTTACTATTGCCACCCTTCATCATATCCCTCCCATTTATTCTTTTCTCTCTCTCTCCTTTCACCCTGTCCCTCCTCAAAAGTGTTTTCTTCTGACTACCCCCTCCCCCAATCTGCCCTCCCTTCTATAACACTCCCTTTTCTTATCCCTTTCCCCTCCTGCTTTCCTGTAGGGTAAGACAGATTCCCACTGTGTGTGTCTGCTATTCCCTCTTTGAGCCAATTCTTTTGAGAGTAAGGTTTACTCACTCTCCCTCCCCTCCCTTCTTCCCCTCAACTATAAAAGCTTTTTCTTGCCTCTTCTATGTGAGATAATATACCCCTTTCTACCTCCCTTTCTCTTTCTCCCATTACATTCCTCTCTCTCACCTCTTAATTTTATTTTTGTTATCATCCCTTCATATTCACACCTGTGCCCTCTGTCTACATATACTCCTCCAAAAAAAATACTAAAGACTCTGGTCTTTTTGTCAATAATGCTTAAAAGTCCTCTATCTCATTAAATATACATTTTACTCCTGAAGGATTATAACCAGTTTTGCTAGGAAGGTAAAGGAAAACAACTTTGAAAGATTAAAAAACCTTGATCAATGCATTGACTAATCATGGCCCAAGAAAACTGATAAAGCCTACTTACCACCTCTCAACAGAGAAATGATGGAATAGAGGTGTAGGAGCCGATGTTTGGATATGTTTTGCTAGATCAAACTTTATTTGTTACAAAAGAGAAATTTTATTTTGGGGAAGGTTAAAAATAAAGTGGTATAGGTAGGTAATGATATTGAGAAAGAAAGAGAGAGAAAGAAAGAAAGAAGGGAGGGAGGGAAGAAGAGAGGAAGGAAGGAATGAAGGAAGAAAGGAAAGAAGGAAGGAAGGAAGGAAGAAAGAAACTCAATGAAATTTTTTTTAAATACACAAAAGAGCAGAAAAAAAGTTTCAAAAGAGGACTCAGTCAGAAAGGACAGTTTTGTTAATGTTATGATAAATGTAATACAGATTTTTAAAATGGTGTATTATAGAAGTTCATAGCTTTATCTACAATCCTATATTCCCATTGTTTATTTAGTGAATTGTTTTTGTCTGTCAAGCTTGTATTTTTTAAACGAATGGATAATGTGAAAAATATTGAGAAAATAGAATCAACCAGTTGTGTGTAATACATATTACATATTTATTTTCAGCAGAAAGTATAGAGGGATAGACCTTCTACTTTGGGAAACAGTTTACAAATTTAAAAAAAAAACAGTGAAAACTAACTGGGGAAAGATAGTTTTCATAGCGTGACAGATAAAATCTGAAATAATTGAGGAAACAAAGCTCAAACTTTCAAGCATATCAGTTTATTAAGCAATGCATGCCAATTGCATAACAAATCAATAACAAGCTTCCTCAGCTTAGTACTGGACCCCAAATGGAGACATTTTTATGCATGAAAAGAAAACAATTAATGGGATATAAACCAGAATACAAGATTAGTTCATCTGATTTCCCATTGAAGGAAAGATAATGGATTTTCCAAGTAAGGAGAGGGGAAGAATGAGTTGCAGTTGAGTTGAGAGAAGGGCAAATGAAGTTCAAGGTATTTTCTTTCACATAATTTGGAGATGCTGATTAATTGTATCCACCTGCATTTTACAAAACAACAAATGACTTATACCATCTATTTTCCCATGAATTGTTTGTAGAAAAACAAGATGGAGGATAATAAATGTGGCAGCACAAGATAGAGATAAAATCCAATTGGTTCTTTTGATTCCAACACCAAACCAACTCCATTTTGTAACTGGTTTTTACTTCATGTTGTCAATAAGCACTTCACAAGTATTAGCCTACCTGACATTTTCAAAGCCACCACTAGAAAAATAGGTGTGCCAATGCAAAAGTTAAAAAGTGGGTAAAACTTAGTATAATTTTGTACAGCACCATTTAGACACACACACATACGTACACACACACACACACACACACACACACACACCACAAAATGTCCAGAAGGAGTGGGAGAGAACATGCTATGTAGCTCTCAGTATGTAATATGTAACACTATATAGTTTGGAAAAGTGGTATTACTTTATAATGCCAAATACTCCTTTTCCATATTTGTCAACATAAGCCATTCTGAGAACTGTTAAGTGACCCCAAAATGTTAATGAATGATTTATAATGTCCTACTCTCTAGACTGCTGATGGCAGAATGATTTCTGCTATTTTCAAGGTGAAACTGTTTTCAGAATAAAATGACTTTCCCTTCATCCTGACTTCACTTACACTGGGGAATAACTTCTGTTTCTGTATATAGGTCATTGATTTAGGAGAACTTAGGCATATATAGGTAAAGGATACACAAAGTATATTTCCAAATGGAGAAGTTTAACTTCTAAAATTTCTAATCACATCCCTCTCTGTCTTTCTGGGGAAATTTGCTTTTATCTTGTTGTTTAGTCATTTCAATCAAGTCTGACTCTTTGTGATCCTGTTGGGATTTTCTTGGCAGAGATATTGGAGTGGTTTGCCATTTCCTTCTCCAGCTCATTTTACAGATGAGGAAAGTGAGGTAAACGGTTATTGTTGTCCTTTGTACTCGAAGAGGATCAAAATGACATCACTATAAATGGTATGGGTCATATCTTTTGACTCATGCATAAATTGGATTTTAGTGAGGCAGAGCTGCACAGTCTTCAGCCTCACTCTCTCTTCCAGAGTCATTGGAGTCCAGTGGCAAGATAAAGTCAAGATGACTGGTGATTGCTTAGGTTGCAGTGGATGACCTTGGTATCTTTGGTGTCTTAACCAAGCTCTAAAACTGCCTCTACTGCCTTCATGACCCATCAGAACACATGGTTCACATCCACCTATTCTGCTGGGGGAAGTCTTCACAGTCTTGGAGTACACATCCCCTAACTCACCAACAGATTTGAGGCCTATCAGTTACCCTCAGCCTGGTTTAGCCCATCTGCTGAAAAGGTTTTTCCAGGGTGTGGCCATTGTGCATGCCTGAGTTTCTTGGAGCTGTATATAAGAATTGAGAAGCAGGTAGACACCAAAAATGGAAAGCAGCCCTGAAAAGGGCTCAACAGCCCTAACACCAGAGATGCTAGTCATCCCTGAATATACCATCCATCTCAAACAGGGTTAAGTGTCTTGCCCAGGGTAACACAGTAAGTGTCTGGGGCCAGATTTGAAGTCAGGAACATCAGTCTTCCTGACTTCAAACCTGGCATTCTATGTACTTTGCTACCTAGCTGCCCTGCTCTTATTTTAGAAACCTAGAAATTCAATCCCATAACCAGAAAGGGAAGGACTGTTTTAGCTTTTCTGCATGTTCCCCAGTGCTCACCATAGTGCCTGGCATGCAAGTGCTTAATAAATACTTGTGTTGACTTCGGCGAGAGGAACAAAATGGTTGAGAAGCAAAAGGATTAGGTTGGGAATCAGAGGATATGGGTTCAAATCTCTACTTTTTCCTACTGGGGCAAGTCATTTATCCTTCTGGCCTTCAGTTAATTAATCTGCAAAATGAGAAGTAAGATGATTCTGGGCCAAGATGATTCCTAGAGTCCCTTCCAGTTCTAAATCTGTGATGTGGTTTTTATCAATTTGGCCAGTCTGAACTTGTCCACCATTCATAGTGTGCACCACACAATTAAGTCCTTAAATCTCACTTTATATTGTCTGATATTGCTTCTGCATGTTGGTCTTATCTTACTAGATCAAGTGGGGGCTTCCTGTGGACAAGGAGCTATGTCATACATCTCTCTATAATCCCCACTCTACCTAACACAATATAGAACTACAAAAACTGGCAATAAGCAATTGTTCACTAAATATAGCACTATCCTTGCAGCCTAGCTATGTTATAATTTGGTTTTTTTTTTTCCAGGAATTTTTAGCAGGGTCCAAGATGGCCTTTCATTTGGTTTAATGCCAGTCTTGTTGAAGTGAGAGCCATGGGTAGACTTAGTTTAAAATACCCCACAGGTATGATTGTCTAGGTAACCAAGAACAAATGTTTCCTAAGGTTTCTGTTATAGCTGCTGCTCATTTTTCTTTTATTTAAGAAGATGCAAATAAATTTGCAAGGGGACATAGAGACTTCTAAAGATGCCTGAGGATGATCTTATATCCCTGAATCCTTAAACCTTCCTGCCTCCTATGTATGTGGGATGTAGCTTCTAAATAATATATATTTGAAAAGATTTATTTTCTAAACTTTAAAGTTATACAAGTGTTTTTAGCAAATCAAATACTCCTTCCTTCCTGGGGACTAGGTTGATATGGCAACATGTGAAGGGAAAGCCAGAGCTAGTGACTTTTAGTAACTACCTCATTTGTGGTTATGTGAAGACAGCTGAGCAGTCTCTCACATGAAAAGAAACCCCACTTTTCCAAATTCAAGCATCATTGAATATGCAATCTATTAAAAAGTCTTTAAAATAATTTTTAAGCTTATAGATGTACCAACATTTGCTCCTTTTTCCTTGCTCAGGGTCACACAGGTATTAAATGGGAAAGCCAATATTCAAACTCAGATCCTTTCATTCCAAACCTGAGATCTTTTCCACTGCAACATGTTGTACCTTTAATATTCTCCTTTGACATAACAAAATCTTGAACACAAAAACAAGTGTCATCTTTTTTTTAGTTTAATAGCATGTCATCATAAAAATTATGAAGTGTCTTACATTAGGAACAAAGTTTCACCTCATCCTCAACTAAGAAACAAAGAGTGGTTACTAATTAAAAGAATATAATTAGAGTAAATAAGAAATCAAATTATAAAAGTACAATAATTGTCATTATTTTTGACATGTACATTTGTACTTGTTTTCAATATAAAGTGAAACA
>CM053588.1:152172880-152203986 GCA_028646515.1 Pseudochirops corinnae | reverse complement strand
GATAAAAGAGAACGATAACGAGTTTTGCTTCAGTCTCCATTTAAACTATAGTCTTTCTATATCTTTCTCTGAGTTTAGGTATCTCCTTCCTTCTTGAGGCTTGTAGAGTTGTCTTTAGCTGTGCATTGTTGAGGATAGTCCAGTTTATCAAGGTTGGTCATCATATGTACGATGTGTCTGTGATTGTGTACAGGTTTTGTTGCCTCTGACTTAGTAGCTATATGACCATGACTGTGGACAAATCACTTAACCATTGCTACAGTTTTCTCATTTATAAAGTGAAGATATTAATAGCATTTACTTCCCATGGTTATTGTGAATAAAATGAGACAGTCTTTGTGAAGCACTTTATAAACCTTAAAGTGCTATATGGATATGATGGTGATGATGATAAAGAAAGGTCACTCATAAGAGCCTAGTGTCCCAGGCTCTGAGGTTCAGATTCTAGAGAAGGAAAGGAGATGATGGCTGAAGGTTAAGCTAGCGTAGTGTGGAGAAGGGCAGGAGGTGGCATGGAGATGTAGTTCTGGGCAAGATAGTCCTGGCTTAGAGCCCAGGGTTCCAAGGTTATGGTGGGGTTGAGATGAAATATGAAGGGGAAAGTGTTGGCCTGGTTAATATATGATTTAGCTTTGTTGAACTTAGTTTAACTCAACTGAACAACAGAATGTGATTTCTAGGAGGGAAGAAATTATCTCGCTTTTATATTTTTACCCCAAGTGCCTAGAATAGTGCCTCTTAAATAGTAGGCACTTAACTAAATACTTATTGATTAATTGAACAAAAGGGGGAAGAATTTCAATATTTTATAAGTTTGTGGTTGAGTATGGATTCAGAAATAACTACACATATATATAATACATCTACATAGACACATACACATATATGGATATATCACAATCCAAATTTAGCCCACGTTGGCAAAATATAAAGTATAGGAGAAATTCCTTGCTGATATCTTCATTCATTAAGAACATTTACACTGTTTAGCAAGGATTTTTAAAATTTTAAAAATTTTCCCCAATTATAAGGATTTTTAAAAAATATTAAAATTGAACCTATAGCAACAAGGAAATAGTCATGGTTCCACTATCAGTGAGTAACAAAGACAACAGTTTACAAATTCTAATTTCCAAGATGCCAGTTACATATAATTCTAGATTTAACTTGTCAAGAAGTAAGGGTCAAGAATAGAATGGGTCAGGAGATGTCACAGGGAGTCTACGCACAAATCCCAGGTCACTAATAAGATAGTTCTACCAAAGCAGCACCAAAATTTTTAAAATACTTAAAAACATATTAGAAAATATCAGTCAAATATTAGCAAATTACTTAGTAATTTTATTAGTTTAGTTTCATGATCCAATTACTGAACTGGATATAAGGCAAATGTAAAGGTCTGGCATTTCTGTGCAAAGTCACTTGTTAAAGCTATAGTTAGAAAGCATTCATAGAAGAAGAACTGAGGAATTCTAGTTGAAAATGTGAGATCAATGAGAAAACAGTATGATCAGGAACCCAAAAGAATTAGCACTGTTAGGCCGCGATAAGAGAGAGTAACCAGAGTAAGAGAGATGATCATCCCTCCCTTTGTGCTCTGCCCTGATGAGACCACTTCCGGAGGATTGCGTGCAATTCCAAATGCTGTATTTTAGAGTAGTAAAAAAATATTAATGCTGTATGTCATGCTTTAGGCACAAGTCTGCCAGAAACAGTTTATTTAATTTAACATTTTAGATTGAAAGCATATGCAAACTGGAATAGTTATTCCCCTACCTCGCCTCCCCCAAGGCTTCAGACTTGGTCCTACTCCAAGACAGTTTGAGGTGACATTTATAAGAATCTTGAAAAAGAAGGTCATAATATGCTTAAAATACAAATTTGAGATAATGTTCCAAAAAAATTTACTTAATCTACTAATTTATTAAATGTGTATTCTACTAAAACTACTTGAACTACTGGATTCCTTCCTTGACCGCTCCTCTTAAGGACTGAAATGGCTTCCTTCCTGTCATCAGTATCTCATTTCTTGAATGGAAAAGAGAACATTGGCCTGAGAAGGGTCAAAACATTAATTACTTGGTTGGCACATAGGTAGGCAACAAATTTGGTTTCTACCCATAATACATTTCCTGGGACCTTAATCTTATTTCTTTTGAGTTTTTAGACTAAAGAAATATTATTTCTTAATGTTTTCACCTGAACTAAAAGGGAAGTTTTAATATGTTTCCACAAGAAGGTATACTGAGGAGCTGGTGCTCACCCAGCTGATAGCTTCGATATTCATCACTTTGAATACCCTAGCCTTGAAGTTCAATAACCTCTTCATTCCCACAGTGTAAGAATGATCCATAGACATCATCATCTCTTTAATCTATCATTTTTAAACTCTTCTCCCTTTCGTAGTCATATTCCTAGAAAATGTCATTTACACTGGTTGTTTCCACTTCCTTGCCTCTTGCTTCTCAACGTTTTGTAGTCTGAGTCTACCACCTTACAGAAATTCCTCTGTCCAAGTTTACCAGTGAACTCCTAATCTTTAAATCCAGAGGTCAATTCTCATTTTTCATTCTTTTTGACCCCAGTGGTAGCTTTTGATGCTTTAGGTATCCTTCAAGGTTTTGTCCTAGATCTTTTCCTCTTCTCTCCCAATATCTCTTCTGTGGTGATCTCATTAGTTCACATGCTTTACCATCTCTGCAGATGATTCCTAAATCCATATAACCAGGCTTAATATCTGTCTTGAACTTCAGTACTGCATCTTTAGCTTTTTGTTGTTTGTCTGTACCTGGACATCCAGTTGGTATCTGAAACCCAACGTATCTAAAAGAGAAATCATTATCTTTTCCCTTAATTTTGCCTCCTATTCATACACCCTAGGGTATCACCATTCCTAGGAAACCAAGTTTGTAACCTTGGAGGTATCCTCAGCTCTTTCCTCTTTCTGACTTGATATCCAATTAGTTGCCAACTCTTACTGATTCTATTTTTATAACATCTCTAGAAGAGTGGAGTGGAAAGTAGAAGCCAGGCTTTCTGAATGCTAATCCAATTTTTTTAAAACTGCATTTCAAACATTTATTAAGCACCTTATATTTGAATGGTATTGTGCTAGGCACGAGGGAAAGATACAAAGTTTAAGGCAGACATTATCCTGCTCTCATGGAACTTGTACCCTAGTACAAGTGTTATAGTGCAAATAAGAACTATATAAACATACAGTAATATTATTGGCTATACATATCTTCTCTGTTACAGTTTTTTTACTGTCTGTCATTCCCATAGCCCTTTATCACATAATCAACACTATCAGTTGTTCTCTTAATTAACAGGCTATCTTTAATATCCCACTACCAGGCATTTAAGTCACTAATAAATAGTTCTTCACCAAGGATTATTTACCCCATGTATTTATGGGAAGTAACCATTTCATTAAGATAATACTTTGAAGTAGACAACCTTGAAAATAATGAATTTGAGATTTTTCTGAATGATGGGGATGGCTAAGCTCTATATGTTAGGACTAGAAGATAAATTGTCTCTATCTTTGTTATTTTGTATAGGTAGTTAGTTAGCAGTTGGCTGATTTGAATAATAGTACTAGTAGCCAAGTACCCCAGAAATCCCCATTCTGAACAAGAAAATTTTGAGTGACGACTGATTAGAACACAGCTATGTGAACCACATTAAATCTGATTCAGTATCTGATCAGAGTTGTATACTCAGTTGAGTTCAAGCATCAATTTCAAGTTCCTACTTAAGAAAAGCTTCAGGGGCGGCTAGGTAGTGAAGTGAATAGAGCACCAGCCCTGGAGTCCGGATGACCTGAGTTCAAATGTGGCCTCAGACACTTAACATTTACTAGCCGTGTGACCTTGGGCAAGTCACTTAACCCCAACTGCCCTGCTTTCCCCCCTCTAAAAAGCAAAAAAAAAAAAAAAAGCTTCATTTGATATAACTTGATTTGCTAAACCCTTTTCTCTCTACAGACAATAAATTTGACACCAAGGAATGTAAATATCATAGCTTCAACATCTTAATATTTTTATTATCATCACCATCCCCCCCAAAAGATGTTCAGAACTGGATCTATCCTTTTCTTTTCTTGTCTACTGTAAGTTCAAAAAAAGTACATTTGTCAATGACCAGCATCCTCTGAGTTCTACACTTGAACTCAGCACCTTCAAGCATCACTACAATCTTTGTTGTGACTTTGGGCACATGGCAAGGAAGTCCTCTTTGTCTGACTGTCAGAGCCGTTTTGCTCTGAATCAGAGTGCCTTTCCCACTCCATGTTCAGAAAGTCCTTTTCCCGTTTTTGTGCAGCATCATTTTGGGGGCTGCTATTTGCTGCCCTTCCTTTTAGTAGCACAGAGCAACCCGATTAGAAAGCTTTAGGCTGCAATGTTTTCTTTTGAAACTGTGAGTTAGAAAATAATGTAAAGGCATTATCTCTTTTATGAAGGAAAAAAAGTAAGATGCAGAGAGGTAACTTACTTGGAGTGTACCGTGACAAAGCTGAAACTAGACTCTAGGACTTTTTGTCTTGACCATGTGTGAAACAGTAACAAGGATGCTGAACACAGTGTTACAGGACTTAAGTAGTCATATGGCCTCTCTGTGCCTCAGTTTCTTTTATTTGCTTTTTTTTGGGGGGAGGGGGGAAAGTAGGGTGATTGAGGTTAAGTGATTTCTCCAAGGTCACACGACTATTTTTTGTGTTATGTGTCTGAGGCTGGATTTGAACTCAGGTCCTCCTGACTCCAGGGCCGGTGCTCTATTCACTGCACCACCTAGCCGCCCCCACCCAAAATAATGCCTCAGTTTATTCATCTATAAAATGAGTTGGGCTAGATGACTTCTAAAGGCTCTTCTAGTTCTAGATCTATGTTCCCTCCTCTCTTTTTGTATATAGATCACATAAACGACATGTATGAGCAGCTTTGTGTATATGTGGATATACACGTATGTCATATGTGTGTGTGTATTGATATTCTGTATACTTGATATATCCTTTAGTCTTGAATCTCTCAACATAGCAACATTAATCATAGTCCTGTTTATCAATCTTATTCAGCCTTGAAGGTGCAGCTGTATTCTTTATATTGAGACACAATCCGCCTCAGAATAATTTGTACCCATTGGCCCTTAGGTCTGCCATCTGAAGCTACACAAATTAGTCTATTCTGTCTGCCATATAACAGCTTGTCAAATATTTGAAGATTGCCCTTATCCCCTTTCCCCACAGGCTTTATTACTTTCCCAAGTCCTTTTATCCTTCATCATATGAAGACCAATGGCCCTCTTAAACTGTGACACCTAGAGCTAAAACCTCGAGATATGGTATGACCAGCAGAGTGAAATGACACTATTGCATCTCTTTCTTAAGACAATATACTTCTTTTAGTACAGACCTAGGACTGAATAAAGCTTTGGTGGCAACCACATAATACTGCTGGTTTCTAATGAACTTGTAATCAACTTAATCCCTCAGGTCTTTTTTGTATGAAGTGATATTAAGCCACATCTCCCCTGGCTTGTAATTGTGCAGTTAAATTGTTTGAACCTAAGTGAAGGAATTTATGTACATCCCATATAAACATCCCTTGTTAATTTCAGCTCATCTTCTAGCTTATTAAGATCTTTTTGAATCCTGATTGTGGCATTTAGCTTATTATCCACCCCCACCCCAGTTTTGTTCTGTTTTTGAATTTGATAAGCATGTTTTCTGTTTCTTCAAACTGTGCAAAAGTGGTAAACAGGATAGGGCTAAGAACAATGACCTGTGATGTGCCATTAGGGATTGATTGACAAATTAATTTTTTTCTTTTGAAATTATATAAAGAGCAGAGTAGAACATTGTGTTTGAAATTGGGAACTTTTGTTACATACAGTTTATTTTTAAGATGTATATTAAATTTAATGTGCTAGTAAAAAATTGTTCTGCATGTCTGTGTCCCTTTCTGAGCTTTCTTTTGCTCTCTTGTATTTCTTTCAACAATTCCTTGATGTTCCTTTATTACTTTTCTTCTTTTTCTGCCTTACTGTCACTGCTCACCAACTCTTCTTTCTCTTTCTTCTCGATGAAAGTTGTCTATGTAAGAGATGAATCCCCTTAACTTCATTAACATCTAATTCATATTTGTACATATTTTTTTACAAGGACATCAAGAGAGACTTGGAATTATAAACTTTGAGTGATAGAAGGGACCTTCAGAGATTACACAGTTCACTTCATCTTTGAACAGAAGTCCATTCTACTACATGAAAGTAGTCTTCCAGTTTGACTTCAGAAGGCCGTTGAAGGCAGTCCATTATACTTTGGGTTTGCTTTAATTGCTGAAAAGGTTTGCCTTTATTTTGAGACATAATCTGCTTCTCTGTAACTTGGCCATGGTTCCTAGTTCTGATGATAGATCTCCTAAAGCCTTTCTTTTCTCTGCTAAATCTTCAGTTGATCCATAATTTTGAGATCCAGATGAAGGCAGCCAAGATAGATATACTCTACTTATCCTTGAATTTCCTAAATTATTTTGCCCAGAATTAATTGAATGCATGTTTCAGATGTGGTTTTATCAAAGCAGAGTCTAGTTCTACTATCACCTCTCTCAGTCTGTATGTTTTGTGTCTGTTAATTCAACCAAAGATTGCATTAGTTTCTTTTTCATTTGAATATCACCCTGATGAGTTGGCAGTCCACTTACCTTTGTGACCTCAGGAAAGTTACTTTACTCTGGGACTCATCTGCAAAATGAGGGAGTTGGACTAAATAGTCCTGCCTATCATCCAAATACTGTGCTGAAATCTGAATACATTATTGTCCCCTGACCTCTTATTTTCCAGGGGTAAGTTTGGAGATACTTTAAAAAAATTGAGCCCTTTGGTTGGGTGGCATTCTTTTCTTTTGGGAATTGATTCTATCTAAATCACTTAGATGTAGTATATACTTACGATTGCACTATATGTAAATTCTTGCTGATGTCAGTTATTCAAAGGTCATCTCTGTAAAAGAAACTGCAGAAAATGATTCTTGGCAACATCATCTGTGTGTTTTTTCTTTTCCCTTATAAACATTTGGTGTTTTGAAAGGAAGCATATTGTCCAGATTTTCAAAGTACTGCCAAAAAAAATGAAAGAGGGAGTACTTTGTTTTAGAAGCATATGCTTTCAGCAGAATTCATTGTTTAGAAAAACCTGAATTTGCTGTCAGAGCTGTTTATATATATATAAAATATATATATACACACACATATATATGCATATATGTATACATACTATATATATACACACATATCTATCTATGTATCTTTTACACTAAATCTTCAGGGTAATGTAATAAGAGTTACTTGGAAAAAATTACTGACTCTTGGAGTAAGGAATAATCACTTTGCAGTAATTTTTCCCCCCAGGGTTTCTTTTTTTAAAAGTTTTTTAAAAATTCATTTTGAACTTAAATACAGACAGACTTTCCATTTACACAGCACAAGACAAAGAGGATTCAATATGAAACCATGAATCTCCATTTCACACTGTTTATTTTTTTTGAAAAGCTATGTAATAAATACTACACATTGTTTTCAAAGCTACCCTGCTTTTCTGTGCTTCCTTCTGAGTTTTCTGTTGCTCTCTACTATGCACTTTTATTTTTTTCTTCCTCCCTTTCCACCATACCTTTAGAGCTGAACCACCATTAGACACAGGTGTGTGTGTGTGTCTGTGCCTGTGTGTGTGTATCTGTGTGTCTATGTCTGTGTATGTAAATATAAAAATATGTGCTTCTATTTAACAGTTCTTTCTTTGGAGGTGGAGAGCATCTTCCTTCATAGGTCCTTTGTAGTTGATTTGAGTATTTATACGACTTGAAATAACTTAGTTTTCACAGTTGTCTTTGAACACTACTGCTGTTACTGTATACAATGTTCTCTTGGTTCTATACTTTGTAATAATTGCACAGATGAATTTTAAATTTTGAAGGTCAATCTAAATCAAACCTCAATTTGCATAATATTATAATTGGAATTGTACTACTGATTGGAAAGTGCATTATAAAGATACTAACCTTTGAGATAATGAAGCAAATGATGAGAAAAAATTTCTAATCATCTGTAGGTGAATAGCATTATAAGAGTAAACACTGTTTTCACAAATGCCAATCATAGTTTCTGTCCCTTTCTGTTCATTCATATATTTTTTTATTCCTTCAATATTAAGTGTCTGCTATGTGCAGAGCATGCAGGATGTGGGGAGATCCAATCTCTACCCTCAAGGATGATGCAGCATAGCAGGACAATAAGACACAAGTGCACTTACCTCTTATACATAATATTACAGAATAAGTGTGACCTAGAATTTCAAAGACTTGTGTTCACTGAAAGGGGAAGGGTTATCACTGACCCAGGGAATTAAGAAAGGCTTTTTGGAGAAGATGATAAGCTAACTTTGAAGGATAGATATGAATTGATCAAGTGAAAAAAGGGAAGGCATTCCAGCAATAGCAAACAGCATGAGCAAAGACATGTGGTGTTAATAAAAAGTATAGTGAATGGTTGGGGGAACAGAAAGGAATCCAGTTTGGCTAGAGCAATGGTTCCCAACCTTCTTAATGCCACGACCCTTTAATATTTGTATGTGGGCGTATCTACATCTGGGTGGACCCTCCTGGAGACAGATAGAGGAGCGGTGTCTGGGTTCCTAAGACCATTAGAAATACGTGTTTTCCGATGGTCTTAGGCGACCCCTGTGATCTCTGTGAAAGTGTTGTTCGACCCCCAAAGGGGTTGCGACCCACAGGTTGAGAACTGCTGGGCTAGCCTGTAGAGTGTAGAAGGTTGGCTGGTCCCTGATTGGGGATTGGGGTGGGGCTTGAATGACAGGTAGAGGAGTTTGAAACTTAATTTAATAGGTATTCAGGAGATCTTTGAATAGAGGAGCAACAGGAAAAGATCTTTGTTCATAAAGTTTTATGTATAGAAGGATTATTCTGATAATGGTAGGCAAAATAGATTGTGGAAGTTGGGATAGATAGGGGAAGAGATTGGATTGAAGAATTGTTAGGATGCTATTGCAACAGATGAATTGGATGGTAATGTACACCCAGACTCGGTGTTGGTAGTGGGAATAGAGAGAAGGAAACATATATGAAAGATGTTCTGGAGGCAGAATCAACAGTATTTGGTAATTGATTATAAGTATGTCAAGGGAGAGAGAGGGATGAATGTTCATGTAGTAATGGTGTGAAGATGTTTTTGACAGGACTTTAAAAAAAAACTTAAAAGATAATGAAATGTGCCAAATTTGAGTAGGTGGGTTTAGTTACACTAGGGAATGGTATCATTCTCTAATTTTAAACTTTGATTTGTGCTCTGAAGATGAACAAACAGTTATAGAGCTGAATTAACTGATATAAATAGTAGCTGTTATGTTGTGAGCATTATTGAAAGGAGAAAGATCATGGGAATTTGTAAGAGATTGGAGTGTAAGCAAAAAATAACCTTAGAATGTAATCAGAGAGATTCACACAACTTAATTAGCATTTATCAACCACTTAAAGAGTGCTTGATACTGTACTAATCAGAAATAAAAAAAAAAGACCATTGAGATTTAGAAGAAAAAAAATTGGACCTGATAATAGCATTTCTCCAAATTCTAGATGCAGTTGCATAGGTTCTTCTAAGATGAAACAGCAAACCTTAGCTTTCTCTATATAGGGGTTCCAAGCCATCATTATTAACAAAGTAGGTAGAAATACAGTTCTGTGAAAATGCAACTTGGAGTAAAATGGTATGTTAAAGGAGGCAATTATTTCCATAGCAACAATGTTATATATGAGAAGTATATTTCTGGGCAGCTAAAACTTGGTCTAAGCCCTAAAATCTTAAAAAAAAAAAAAAGATCTTAAAAAAATTGGTCCTTGTAGATGGCTAGACTGAATAGGACTGCTTAAGTCCGTGAATAGATCTGAGGTATGGAAACTGGAAGTCCAAAGTCATCAGAGGTTCGGAACCTGAGGTTTGGAGTTAATAGAAAGCATTTGATAGTCCTTCCTGCTGTTCTTCTGGATAAGGCAGAGAAATGTGAGCTAGATACTTCCAGTGAGGGAGAGCTGCACAAGTCACTAACCTCACTTTCTCCTCCAGAGCCATCTGTGTCCAGTGGCCAGATATAGATCAGGATGACTGGAGATGGCCCTGGATGCAGTAGGAGACCTTGGCCTTTAGTCACTTGTAAGTCATGGTATCATCTTCCTGATGTCATGGTCTTCTTTGAGAATGAAGGATCAACCAACAGATACTTCCAGTAGAATTTTAAGGCAGAAATTATTTTGTTTTATTTTTGATCCTCATAGCCTAGCAAGATGCTTGGCACACACAGCAAGTGTCTAATAAATGTTTATTGGATTGAATACATGATAATAGAGTTAATTGAATTTGGACCCAAAGGGTAGGCATTCATCGATATCCCTTGTAGGGGAATTATCTAGTAGGGTGATCTAGAGATTTTTTTTTTGCACAGCTTTGTGTTGTGCAGTAGTTTTTATTTGTGATTTGGATGAAGACATAGATGATATGCTTCTCAAATTTGTAGATGGCACAAATCCAAGAAGAACAGCTAACACTCTGGAGGGATAGTCAGCATCCAAAACCATCTTGAAAGGCAAGGAAGATAGACTAAATCCAGTAAGATAAAATTGAAGAGGGATAAATGGAGAGTTGTAAACTTATATTTAAAAAAAATCAGTTGCACACACAGGATACTAATCAGGCACAATCAGATTTATTTTTGTGAATAAAATCAGGAGATTGAAGAAATATATCATGTTTTCAAGTACCATGACATTCCATTGTCTCATTTTGAGGTGACATGATCTCAGGCTGTGTTAATTTAGGGCTAATGTCCAGAACCAGGGATCTGGTAATTCTTTTGTACTTTTCCCGGATTAGGCTATATCTAGAGATTTCAGTTCAGGTTGCTGGAAGGAAGGAATGATGGATGTTTATTTCGCTTAGGGCAGACTTGAGAGAAAATGATAGATGTTTTTGATACTTGGAATGGCTGTCATTTAAAGCAGCGATTAGACTTTTTCTTCTGGGTCTCACAGAGTAAAACAAGGACTGATGAGTAGAATAGACAGAGGCTTTCTTTTTTTTTTTTTTTGGTTCAGTATAAAGAAAAATCTAATAATTCTCCTAAAGGGGAAGAGCTACCTTGTGATGGGGAGGTTGGGGTTCAGGGGCAGGGGGAAGGTACTGGATTCCCTACCAATGGACATCTTCAGGCAGAGGCCAGATGAAAAAGTGGGGATGTTGTAACAGGATGTTCCTGTTCAAATGTGGACTATCTAACCCAAGTGTTTTTTCCCCTAACTGTGAGTTTTTGATTTTATTTATAAAGCAGAGAATGAGACGGGGGCAAGGAATGAGAGAAGAGAGAAGAAACAACAGCTGGCTTGGAGAATGGAAGCATATGAATGGAGCCTTCCGAAGGCATTTGCAGGGTGTTAGAGTTAAAGAATCTAATGACATCAAAGAAGGAGATTAGGAAGAAGAACTTAATCCTTCCTCCTCAGGTCTCCTCTAAGTTCAGGGAGATGACAACTCTCAAATGACTATGGACATTGTTTCTCAAGGGTAGGGGATGGGGGAAACTATTGCCTATGATTGAGAAAGGTACTCTTAATGTGCAGTCTTTGTTCAGTGACTAATGCTTTGACACATTTCTAGAAAAACTCAGTCATATGTATAATATCATTCCTATTATATTGAACTCCTTACATAATGGAGCTTGTAAACTTTTCTCAGAATAAAATACAAAGAAGTTGGTCAAAAGTCATTTCATTGTGCATCCAGAGATAGCAAGAAACATCTCAAGGGTCATTTAGTCATCTTGCATTGGGACGTTCATGATGAGCAACAACGAAAAGATTCCCATGAAATTAATTGTTGTTTTTTGCCAACATGGCTGTGATGTAGTACAGAGAGCTCAACTTGGAATTATGAACTTGGTGTCACTGGTCAGAGTTCAAATCTTGGCTCTGCCACTTACTACCTTTGAGATCTTGGGCAACTCGCTTAATCTTTTTGGGCATCTCTTTGGGCATAAAAAAAGAGTTGGAATGTTGACCTTTAAGACCCCTTCTCACACTATATCTATGATCTATTGAAGAGGTTGAGAATGTAGAGCAATTCTATTAAGAGCTCAACAAGCAGACCCTCCAAACTAAATCAGTATATGCCTTGGTGCTTAGTGATTTCATTATGAAAGTAGGCAGAGAAAACTTTTGGAAAGTACAATTCTGGAGCAACACATGCAAGACCAAAGGTTTGCAACATTGTTCTTCATGCCTGTTTATCATTAAATTTTTTTTGAGACCCAGAAAGCATTAGATTTGGTGAATACCAAACAGTATTGGAAAAAATGAAATCAACTGCATTTTAAACAGAGTGGAAAGGACTAGTTACTGATGTTGGTGAGGATGATAAGAAAACATTGTGTGACCTGTTTAAATAAGCTGTGAAAGCTGTTTAAATAAGACTGTGAAAAAGTGGTAGTGACATTTGGAAGATCCACACTCATGCTGAGGATATGCTTGATGAAAACAGGATGAGTGAATAAGCAGGATTTCTCAGATGTTTTTATGTAACTCACTGTATTTTTTTTGGTCATGCAACTGACTGAAAACTGCAGGGAAAACATGCAATCCTATGTCTGCAATGTTATGAGGTTAAAAAAAAGACATTTGATTCCATAGAGCAAAATGCACCTTTAAAGACTCTTCATAAAGAGTCTACAATTCACGTTTAGCATCTCTGACAGATGGAACTAGGGGTACAACTTAATTTGATAATCTGTTGAATAACCACATCAAACAGGACATAAGAGAGGGGGACACATGCTCAAGTGAAGGGCCCACTTTTGTCATCGAAGATATCTGTGCAGAGTTCAAGTAGGTTTTCCTTGTCACTTCTAAATTTTTCCAAATATTCCTAGTTGAAGGTGAGGTAGCTCTATAACACTGCAAAATGATCTATAATAATTTGAAAGAGATCAGTCTAACACATAAAAAAAAATCACACATTGACTGAGCTGTTTTTCATTTGTAAAATGAATGAGTTGGATGAGAAGACCTTCTAGGTCCTTTGATACCATCACATACAGCCGAATGGACAGCTGTTGAGTTAGTTGAATAGGAGGAAGAAACTGGTACATATCATATTTGAGAATTATTTAAAGCAATATGTAGATTCTCAATTGTGATTCAGATACAGTCACCTCTTATTCAGCTCTAGGAGGTGTGAGTGTATTGTCTGTCTGTAGCACAAGGCATACATATACATGTACAGTACACATAAATGTACATACTATGTATGTATACACATCCATATGTACATACACACACATAAGTAACTCATGCTTCAGATAGACAATACTCTCACATTTCCCAGAGTTGAATAGGAGAATATTGTGTCTGTATCACATTTGATAATTTGTGTAATTTCATACTGCTTGCTACTGTAAAACCCTATCTCTTTAACAACAACATTTCCCCCAGTAATACCATGTAGTTGTGAATTCAGCTATACCTTGATCCTGGAGCAATATAAATTAAAAGTAGCCTAAAGGACTAGAGAAATGAATGGCAATTGTGAGTTAGCTGTAACATATATACCAATCATAACTTGCATACACAGTGAAAGTGGGTTGTCTAATAAGAATGGGAAATGACAGAAAGACAGCAACAGGAAGATAGCTCAAGTATTACATTTGGTGCCTCTGAGAAGTGAAATATAAGAGAATCCTTTACTGGACTGATCTCATTTGGTGTTTTTCATGAAGACATGAATAGGAATTGTTTGCCCAGGGTTGAGAAAATACACAGAAGGCATGTTTTGTATCTATGGAAGGATGAGATCACAGATCTTTAGAAGTATTTTGCTACCAAGTGGTTCTTAAACTGCAGCCATTCTAGTTCAGGCCCTCATCATCTCTTGTTTGGATAGCTGTAATTAGCATCCCTAATTGATTTACCTGCATCCATTCTCTTCTCTTTCCAAGCCATCCTTTTCATAGCTGACGAAGTAATCTTTTTTTTTTTTTTTTGCAGCGGGGAAGGCAAGGCAATTGAGATTAAGTGACTTGCCCAAGGTCACACAGTTAGTAAGTGTTAAGTGTCTGAGGTCGAATTTGAACTCAGGTCCACCTGACTCCAAGGCTGGTGTTCCATTCACTGCACCATCTAGCCGCCCCAGACAAAGTAATCTTAATGCAGAAGTCTGATGAAATCTCTCCTCTACTTAAAAATCTTTAGTGACTTTTTTGTAGAGAATAAAATACAAATTTCTTAATCTGACATTTAAGACTCTCCACAGTCTTGCTCCAGTCTTATATCACCTTCAGCCCCTTTATGCACATTATATTGTAGCCAAAATGGATGGCTCTCAGTTTTCCTCTTTGGGAATACCATCTCTCACCTCTCTGCATTTGCATTAGGCTGTGTCTTATATCCTGAATATACCTTGTCACTTTTGAATTTCAGTCCTGCTGTTGTTCAAGACTTTGCTCAGGTGTTGCTTTTTACCCAAAGCCTTTTTTATAACTACCTAACCCACTTGGTAAAGTTACCAAGTGTATTAGCATAAAAACCAATCTGATGGTACTAAGTTTTTGAGTTAATTGTCAACTCCTTTATTATTTGTAATTTTGATATTTCAGCCAAATTCTAGTAATTTGGTTCCTTCGTAGTTTTCTACTTATTTCCATGTCGTGAGGGGGAGGGAATGAAGGAGGTAACATTGTATTAAAGATGGGTATGTAGATCATATATACTGGATGTTCCTAGAAAGTCCTGAGTATAGAAGAAGAGAGTAGACCTTTTCTTTGTAAATGACCATTGTCAGACCCCGTATCCTGAGTTTTGGGGTTTAGAAAATGTGATGACTGTAGATATATGGGACAAAATGCAATAGATATCCTGATCCATACAGAGAGAGACTATGTTAATAGAGGCCAGGTGTGTGTTTTACAGAAGTTAAGTAGCGGAGAGAAGTGTTGTACCTCAGATAGGAAAGATGAGAAAGGCAGAGGAGTTGGGGATCTTCCAGCTCCTGCGATGTCTCCCCAGACTTGGCTTCCAGGAACACCCTGTCTCCAGGGACAGCAGTGCCACTCTAGTGGCCAGACGCCTACCAGGTCGTATCAGGACATCAAGGCTGCTGCAGAAAGACTGAGGTACCAAGTCACATGCTCAGCATCAATTTCACCTGGAAATACCCAGGAGTTGTATACTGTCACCACACACCTTCCCGACAGGGACCAAGAAGGAGCCAGAAGCCTGGTCAGAATTACTATTCTGCTTGACTAAGATGATACTGCTGCTTCTCTGCATCAGTATCCTCCCTCTTCTGGGAGGGCAGAACCTCCCAGAATGACTGGTCACTTGTAGTGTCTTACTGGGTTTCTTTTTTTTTTTTTTTTTTCTTTTTGGAGGGGGGAGGGTAGGGCAATTGAAGTTAAGTGACTTGCCCAAGGTGACACGACTAGTTTTTTGGTGTTAAGTCATCTTACTGGATTTCTTGATCATTATTCAACCTGGTGTGAGGTTTTTAGGGTTTTGCTGGAGTAGATATGTGGGAGCTGGATGGTCTGCTTCCCATTCAGGGAGATGGGAGCCATCTTGACTAGGAATCACCCCTTAGGTATTATAATGGGATTTGGATTTAAGTTTAAAGCTGGAAGGAATCATAGAGGCCATATAGCCCGACCATCTTATTTTATAGTTAAGAAAACTGAGACCCAGGGAAGTTAGATAACTTGTTTAATATCGCATGGGTAGTGAAGGGCAGAAACAGGACTCAAACCTATGCCCTCTAATTTCAAATTTAGTGACCTTTCCATTGTACCATGCTATCTTCCTCTTTCCCACTGGGAAATCTCTTAACTTCTTTAAGCCTCATGTTACTTGTCTTTACGATGGGGATAACAATACTTATATTATCCATCTCCCAAAGTTGCTGTAGGGAAAGTATTTTGAAGGGGCGGCTAGGTGGCACAGTGAATAGAGCACTGGTCCTGGAGTCAGGAAGACCCGAGTTCAAATCCAGCCTCAGACACTTAACACAAAAAAGTAGCCCTGTGACCTTGAGCAAGTCACTTAACCCCAAGTGCCCTCCAAAAAAAAAAAAAAGGAAAGTATTTTGTAAGCTTTAAAGTACTGTAGAAATATGAATAATTATTATTTATTGAGGGCCTACTCTGTGTTCAGCAGGTAAGATTCTGGGATTGCTTGCTGAGCCTTGAAACTTAATATTCCATTTGGTTAGAAAATGATAAAATTAAAATGGGCAGTATTTTTGTTATTTAAAGAAGGGGGCAGAGATGAGAGATACTCTTGAGGATTCTTCCAAGTTTTTTTGGTTTAGGACTTTAGGTAAAAAGAGTCTGTAGTTTCTTTTGAAGAACTGTTATCATCCTTAGGCTACATAGGGAATGTCTAGCAAAACTTAGCTTAATGGCTTTTCAAATTGGTCTTTGGTTTTTATAGTTTGAAGTAATTTTTGCATCGTTTGCATCTCATAAAATGTATTTATTATTTCTTGGCTAACTTCTGGCTGTATTTGAGATTCATCTTTGAGAGTGGGTGTTGGGATAGTGATACTCTGAACTTACTCGGCTCCACTTCTGTGTTCTTTTCTGTAGTAGAACTTAATCTTCTGAGGGCTCCCACTTATTTTCTTGTCTTTGTGTTTCCAACACCTAATGTGGTATTTGGCGCACAGTAGGTGTGTAACAGATACTTAATTGGATTCCGAATCATTTGCCATTTTTACTTCTTGTTTGCATGTGTCCTCGTAACCAGTTATCTATGCATATTTGTTTCTTCCTGTTAATTACGTTAGTGAGTCATTCCAGGATGTTGACTTTATAACTTAAGTTTTCAGTTGTAGTCACAGTTTGGAACACTAGAAAAAAAGTATTTTTATTAGAACTTGGTAAGATCTTGTCAGCGTGTCCTTAGGGACTGCATTTACTTTAAAAAAAAAAACCAAACCTCCATAGTTCATTTGTATTGTTTGCAAAATTACGTTCAGTGACTCAAAACTGGATGGAATTTGACCCTCACTTGAGATTTCTGCTCATCTAATTTACAGTATGTTTTGGAGTCCCTTTGTGGAGGTTTGCAGATTTAGAGATATCTTTACTCCAAACGTTCATGTGGACTGTTGGTAGTGTCTGGTCAGCCATAGTTCAACACGCTATCCCTTGACTCCAATGTCGTGATGTCATTTTGGTCCTCTTAGAAAATGAAGGATGATAACCAACCAACCATTTGTGGAGGAAGTCACATTCAGTTAGGGAAAAAAAATTTTTGTATATTTGTAATTATGCTTTTTTGAAGTTTGTTCCTGGACTGTCTTCTGCTATTTTTTTTCTTGAGGTTCTTTAAAATGGTATTGCAAAATTTGTTTTGTTTATTACTTTCGGATGTGTAGAGTAGTATTCTTTTAAACTTAATCTTGGAAACAATTTAATATGGTAATTAAGTTTGTAGTCCTATTTAGAAACTTTTATTTCTGGTTTTAAATTATGCAAAATAGAAAAGAAATACTTTAAAAAATCAATGCCTCAGATAAAGACATAAAAGGTACATTATCAAATTTGCAGATGACATAAAACCTGGAGGAAAAGGTAGTGTGATAAATGAGGGAATGGAATTCAGAATTATCTCCAAAAGCAATATTATAAGACTGAAACCAACAAGAGAAACCTTCTAGTTTGATTACTTCAGAGAGCCATGATTTTATTAATTTGAATATATCCTCCACTCATGCAGATTTCTGTTCCATGACTAGATGAATAGAGTGTGGGAGCTAGAGTCAGGATGATTTGAGCCAAATACAGCCTCAGATACTTACTGTTAGTTGTGTGACCCTGGGAAAGTCACTTAACCTCTGTCTGCATCATGTTTCTTCATGTGTAAAATGGAGATAGGAGTAGCATCCACCTCCCAGGACTGTTGTGAGGATAAATAAAATGAGATAGTATTTTAAAGTGCTTTGCAAGCATTAAAGTCCTCTACAAATGCTAGCTGTTGGTATTGCTGCTGCTGCTATCATTCCCCTCATTTCTTAGCAGCTACTTTCCTGAGTTGGTGGGTCCAAACAATTTGTCACTCAGCAGTCAACCTGCTGATGGGCCTTTGCAAACTTTGTCATTGGAGGGCCAGCCTAAGTCCATTTTGGCTTAAATTTGAAGCCTTTCCAGTTTAGTAATAAGGGCCAGGATCATTACTAGCAAAGCTTTGGAAAATCAGGGTCCTTCCTGCATCACCATGAGGTATTAGGGTAGGACCTTAATGGAGAAAGATGATGTTAACTAGTGATAAACACCATTTGAGTGACTTGTTTTAGTTTCTTCATCTGTTAAAAGGATTTGGATTAGAGGTTTCAAGGCCCCCTTTAGCTCTAAAATCCCAAGAAGATATAATAAAACTTCACATTTCTGTAGTATTTTAAATTTTGAAAAGTGCTTTCCATGCAGAAGCTCTGTGACAGTGGTCATTTACATTATTTCCCCCATTTTATGGGGCAAGAAACTGAGGCATTTGTTGTTGCTATTCAGTTATTTTAGTCATATCCAAGTCTTCATGACCTCACTTAGGATTTTCTTGGTGAAGATACCAGAGTAGTTTGCTGTTTCCTTCTCTAGCTCATTTTACAGAAAAGGAAACTGAGGCAGAGTTAAGTGACTTGCCCAGGGTCACACAGCTGTTAAGTATTTCAGGCTAGATTTGAACTCAGGTCTTCCTGATTCCAGGGCTGGTACTCTGTGCAGCTTGCCACCTAGCTGCGGCATAGAGAGGTAATATAACTTAGTTGTGGGCTCATAGCTAAGCAGTGGTATTCAAACCTAATTTTTTCTTGCTCTGAATCAGTTCCTCTTTCCCTTTAATCACATTGACTTATAAATATAATATAATGTCCAAAGATCTGTCTCTCAAAGATGAAACCTTTCCGATGAGATCTAATGGATGAAATGCCGAATAGAAAGTCAATTGCCTTTCAATTATTTAAGTACAAACCACTCAAAGATTAAATTAGAAATCATTTTAACCCATAATAATCCTATCAATTTAGATAATATATAAACATCAGAAATGTTCAAGTAATTATATTCTGGGAATGTAGAACCTGATTCTCCACTCTGATTTTTTTATACCTTTATATAGCTATAGACATCTCCCTAAGTAATACTCTGTAACTCAATTAGTATGCCAACTGACCCTGCTATAAAATAAGAAAAAAAATACTAGAAGATAAAAATAAAAAAAATTCTGCTTTCTCCCCATTGCATTGTTTTGTCGATTTTAAGGATTCGATTTTAGATGATTTTTCTTTTTTTCTCATAACTGACACAGATCAACTGTGAAGAGAGGTTCAAGGAAGGGCCTGGCCAGAAAAGATGGAGAAGGGAAATTCTAGGGTTAAACTAAAAACCATCAGTATTATTTGACTGAAGAGATATGTTTCATCAGAAGTCATTCCATTGGTCCCCTAGGAAAAAATGAAGATATGCCTGCTTTCTTCTGAATGGGGAGAAGGCATTGCTAGTACTTTGGTGAGCTCTCCCAAAGCCAGGTCTGCTGTATTGTCCCTCAGGGTCCCAGAGAGATACCTTGAAAAGTTGGCTCTTTGCTCTCTCATTCCACTGACTTGGGCCTTCATTGGCTGTGTTTCGCTTTTGTTCGGGATCTGTGACTAGAGTCTCAGTTCCATTTAACCATTTAATACCAGATAGCCTTTTACAAAGGGACATTTACTATGAAGTAGTAGTACACACTTTTTTTCTCTCAGCACTTCTCTCCCTCCCAAACACCTCTGAGGCATACTCTTTTCTGTATCACCTCAATCTCGGGGAGAGTAGGCTCAAAATAACTCAGCTCCTACATATAATTGGTGCTGCCAAGTTCATGTCCAGATGTCGCATGACTGTTGGATGAGTCATCTGCCTTAGCTTCTGTTCTCCCAAGTGTCCTAAAGTTCATTCCTTGCTCCTTGGGGCATCAGTTCTGGGCATGGCTATAAAACCTCATTTGGGATGCTGGAGTGCTGAGGAAGGTCATGGGGCTCCACACCCTTCACCTAGGAGGGAAAAGAATAAATGCAAAGGCCAAGGACTGGGGCCCGCTTCTTGGAGAGAAATATACCCTCAGCTCGGAGAAGACCCCAAAGCTTCTCCTCTTAGAGGATGGTTGAATCTCACCAGATGCTGTAGGTGAAGGATTCTTTCTAGTGAAAACAGAGCATATACCCTCAGCTCGGAGAAGACCCCAAAGCTTCTCCTCTTAGAGGATGGTTGAATCTCACCAGATGCTGTAGGTGAAGGATTCTTTCTAGTGAAAACAGAGCATTCAGGAGGACTGAGGTGATAGGAAAAGCTAGGCCACCAGTCAAAAAGGCTTCTCCTTCAGCTTAGCCAATGGAGGCAGCTACAGAAAGCCTAGTCTCCAAAGCACTTCTGTTACATACCATTATGTCTCTCCATTGCCGTTCCCCAGAATCTTCCGTCTAGAATGATTACGTCATCTGAGTGAGCTGATGGGTGTATGCATGGGGCAGACCCCCACCATACTAGTATCATATGACAAAAGGGAACTGCATTGATCTGGCTCCAGGAAACAGATGTAAATGTGTGAAATTAATTTAGTTTCTGATGCGATTTTCTCTGTATTGCTCTTTAATAGTCACACTGGAAGAAATTTTAACTAATGCGACCATAAATTTTGAGTTTATGATCTGACCATTGAAACAACAGGAAATTGTTATAGGTGAACAGGGGGGATTTAGCTTTGATAATTTGAATAATTTGTACATTTTTGAACTTGGCATTATAGAATATTCCTTTTGTATCATCTAAGACCATATTAAATTTCTAAGATAATAAAGCTTGAATCAAATAGCATTTGTCATAGAGAAATATGAGGAAAACACATGGCCTTGAGGAATATCTAACCCTTTTAAAAATATAACATAAACAGGGATACAGAATTACCTTGCATTTGTCCTTCAAAAAAAGGATTGGATCTCTCTATCTTACTCAGACTGGAAGTGCAGGGGCTGCACATGACTTCTTCATGTACACTACTGTTGATGAGCATGGGAATTTTGACCTGTTCTGTTTCTAACCTCGGCCAGTGTGCCCTTCCTTAGGTAATCTGGTCAAGAATTTAATAATTGTTTACTATATGTCAGGCACTGTGCTAAATACTTTCTCAGTCCTCCTAATACAAGCAGAGGGGAAAAAACCCCCCACTATCCTTACCATCAAGGAACTTACCATCTAATGGGGAAAGACAACACATAGAAGGAAGTTAGGGGCAGTGAGTAGGACTGAGGGTAGGTACCCTGCAAGCCTGGAGAGAGAGTCGAGTGCCACCTGGAGATGAACGAAGTCACAGGAGACTTGGACGTTCTGCTTAAGATAGGGTTTTTGTGAGGAGCCAGTAAATCAGAGGGAGGGGCTATAGTGGTATATACTTCTACTATGTGAAATTCAGGGCTGGAGAAAACTTCCTAGGTGGAGAGGTTTCTGGGGTATTATGGGAGAAGACCAGGATCAGAATCAGGAGTCTAGCCTCAGCGTTGGCAGACAAAAAGCAAAACAAAAACAAAATACCACTCTCAAAAACAAAACAAAACACTATTGTGATTGAGAAGATATCAATGGGAAGGACTTTGTTTTTGTTTTAAGAAAACTTTTTGGTTTTTTAAAGCACAAGAGTGGCATTAAATCAGATATTTCTTGGTTTGGAGCTCCTTAGATTCAACCTGTTTCTCCACAAATAAAAATAAAACCTAATTGATAAGCTAAGCTGCCTCCACTATTGTCAATAGAGGGTTCCATGCCCTCTGCAGGTCAGCCAGAAACTGCCTACCTACCAGGGTCAGCCCAACCCAACCGTCTGCACCCTCTTTTATTATCACTCCTAGTCTCTGTATCCAGGCTGTGGGTGACCAACAACACTGGGCAGGCCCTGACCCCGAGAAAGGAGAAGAGAGAGAATCCCATTCTTAGGGGTTCACCATATTAATGCCAAATTGAGTGTGTACACTATATTAGCATAGTCTGCTGCAGCTTATAACACCTGAGCTCTAGAAATCACCAGGCTCAGTCTCTGTGGTCATTGAGATTACAGAAGTGTGCCATCATACTCAGTTGTTTGTATTTTCAAAAAAATATGATAATGTGCATTATTTAATTTAGCTAGTAAAGCAAGTCTCTGATGTACAAAGATTTTGAAAGGCTATGTAGAAAAGATGGAAATAAAGCTACGTGATCATGAAAGAATACAAAAGAGTGGGTCTGGACCTGGAAGAATAGTGTCAGGAAGACCAAAGCTCAGAATGAACTGAGGACTGAGATAAATGCTAAGGACAACAAAAGGACTGTTAAAACAAGAAGAAAGAAGGGACAGACCCAGCTGCTTAGACCAGATGGTGCCATATTAGAAATGGCAAAGAGAAGTCAGAACTCTTAGGGTTCCATTTTATTCTGTCTTCTCAAAGAAAATTGTCTTCAGACTTTAAAGTACAGAACCAGTATGACCCAGAGGGAATTAAGGCCCAAGAGAAGTAGGGAGATTAGGAGAAAGCACCTAGCTTTGCAGCTCTTGGTTTGTTCAAATGATAATCAAAAGTATTGAAAGGACTTGTAGAATTGATTTCTGATTCCCTGTTTGAGGAACCATGGAAAATAGAAGTACTGGAATACTGGAAGGCAAATATTCTAATTTTCAAATGGAAGAAGGTGTTTTTTGGAAAGCACCTCTTTAACTTTGATATCCATCACGGGTAAAATTACAGGATAAATTATTAAACTGATGGTCCATGATCATTTAGAAAGGAAATGATCACTTGGAAGTAACACATGTTGGTTCACTAAGAATGACTACCTGTCTCCCAGCCTTGGTAATCATCCTTAACTCTTCATTCTTTCTTACTCGCCCTGTGTCCAATCTTTTACCAAATTCTTCTAATTCTACCCTGGTGATGTGTACGGTGCAGGTGTAACATATGCCCCTTCTCTTCTTTGACTCTGCCAAAACCTTAGTACAGGCTCTTACTACCCCATGTCTGGGCTGTTGCATTAGCCGGCCGGCCAGTGTCTCTCAAGACTCTCCCCACGTCAGTCCATTTTTCACTCAGGTATCAGTTTGATCTTTATAAAGTCCAAGTCTGACCTTATCACTCTCCTACTGAATAAACTTCATTGGGTCCCTAATCACTTCCAGGATTAAACATGAAATTGTCTGGTCTTTAAAACTATTCCTAACTTGGTCTCTTACCTTTTCGGGCTTCTTAGAGTTTATTCCTCCTTATGTACTCTGTGATCCAATGACACTGGCCTCCTTGCTGTTCCTTGCATAAGATATGCCAGGCATTTTTAGGCATTTTTTTCTGGCTGGTCCTTAAGCCTATAGTATTCTCCCTCCTCCACTCTGCCTTCTTTCTTCCTGGCTTCTTGAGGTTCCAGGTAAAATCTCACCTTCTGCAAGAAGACTTTCCCAGTCCCCCTTAATGTAGTGTTTTCCCTCTGAGTTTATCATATATCTGTATCCATATATGTATACATCTTTTTTGCATATAGATGTTTATATGTTGTCTTCCTCACTAGACTGTGAACTTTCCGAGAGTAAGGACTGGCTTTTTAACATTTATTCACCTCTTCAATGCTGACACACAGAAGGTGCTCAGTAGACACTTGTTGATTTGTCATCTAACCCTTTTTAAGGGGCAGTTATAGAATTTTTATGAAAAAGAGAGAGAAATGTTTGTTGGCTAATATTATACTTGAGTGGTTTCCTGACTGGTTGAAGGCTGATGGATTGATTGGTCAGTGCCGATCTGTTAATCTCCAGTGTTAGACCTCAGAATTTCGTTATTAGTATTTCCTGTTTGTTTTTTATGTGTGCCTTTATATTAAGGCATAGATGACTACCAAGATTTAGGGGACCAGTGCAATTGGAAATGATAACTGATGTTGACCATGAAATTGGGTTCCAAAAAGACATTAAAATTATTCCCTTAATCTTAAAAAATAAAATTTAATAGAGATAAATACAAAGTTCTTTACTCAGGTTAAACTTTATAAACACAAGACCATATTAATATGGCTCTACAATAGTTCATTGAAAAGACTTAGGGCTTGTAACTGACTGCAAGCTCCATATTAAATCAGTAGTGTGATATGGTAGCCAATAAAAACTAATGTGGTCTCTGGTCTAACAAAAGTGTAGTGTACAGAACGAGGTAGGTGCTCATGATCCCCCTGTTACTCTGTGCTTGTAGAACTGTGCCTGTAGCATTTTGTTCAGTTGTAGATGCTACTATGAAACAACTGAAATTGTATTCTTGCCTTTTGTTTTCTATATCATAGTGGTGGTTGTTGTTCTGTCGTATCCAACTCTTTGTGACCCTGTTTGGGGTTTTCTTGACAAAGATACTGGTGTGCTTTGCCATTTTCTTCTTCAGTTCATTTTACAGATGAAGAAACTGAGGCAAAGAGGGTTAAGTAAGTTGCTCAGGGTCACACAACTGTTAAGTGTTTGAGGCCAAATTTGAACTCAGGTCTTCTTGACTCCAGGAATGTTACTCTATCCACTGTGCTACCTAGATGCCCTGTCACAGTCATCTCCTCTTAATTCCTCCATACTCAACCTTGAATTCTTCCTTATAACAAGAGAAATAGCTAAACAAAGCTAGTCAGCATAGCGACCATGTTTTCATCTGATTATGTATGGTTCATTTTGCATATGTACAGTGTGTACTTGTTTGAGGATTGCAAGGAGTGTTTATGACTTATCAGTTTTGCAGGACTGAAATTGTTTAATATAATTTAATAGAATTGGACTTATTTTTATTATTCTTGTTCTTAATTGTAGTTGTATGTATTGTTTTCTTGGTGCTATTCTTTTCATTTTATATTCCATAAATTTTTCTACACTTCTCAAATTCTCATACTGATTTTTTCTTATGGAACAGTAATATTATATTACATAGGATAGTTGCAGGATTTTTTTCCAGTCACTGATCTCCTTGGGATATATACCAAGTAATGGGATTGCTGACTCAAAGAGCTAGTGATTTTTCTCACCTCATTTCAAGTTGATTTTCAGAATTATTGGATCATTTCATAGCACCAGCAATATATTAATTCTTCCTTCAACCTCTCTGATATTAATTCTTTCCTTTTTATCATCTTTGCTAATTATGAAAAATAGATTTTTATTGATAATTGTTATTTTCACATTGCCTAAATTTCTTTATCTATACTACCTAACTTTGCCAGTTTTATGAAGTAAAGCCTCAGAGTTACTCTTAATTTGCCTTTTTCTTAATAATGACTTGGACCAATCTTTCATATGATTGTTAATCATTTACTTTCTATTTTATTCTGAAGGAAATTTCATTTTCTTTGAGGACTGGCTCTTGGTTTTGTACTTTGGTGTCAATTCCATTTATTTCTATGCTATCAGACTTTTATCAGAGATGTTAATATGAAGTTTCCCCCCTCCCATTTGAGTTTCTCTTCTGCCTCCATTGATTTTATTTGATACAAATTATCCTTTTTCTTTTTTATGATTACCTTTGTCCTCTTGGGTTAAGAATTCTATCCTTCTTCCTAGTTTTGAAAGGTACTACCTTCCATTCTCTTTAAATTTGTGTATGACTTGACCTTTTAGGTTTCAGACCACAATCTATTTAGAGTTTATTTTGGTGGATGATTGCAAGGTACCAGCCTAAACTTAATTTTTCACATTACATTTCTATTTTCTGAGCATTTCTTATTAAATAGAGAGTCTTCCCCTAGTTAATTGGTGTTCTTGGGTTTATCAAGTATAGGAATGCTTTATTACATTACTTTTCAATGTTGCTTAACCAGTCTGTTCTACTAGTTTGATTTTTGGTTGTTTAGACTAGTTTTACTTTTGAGGATCACTGCCTTGTAATATAGCTTGTGATTTGTTAATTCGTTACTTCCTTCATTCCCACTCCCCTCCCCCTCCCCCCATTTTTCCATGGAGATTCTAGTTCTTTTGTTCCTCTGAATAAATGTTGTAATTTTGCCAAGTTCTATAAAGTAACCCCATTGGAAACTTGGTTGGCATAGTACTACACTTGTGCAGTTGTATTAGAAAGACCTTTAACTAAGGTGAATTTAGCTATATGTGCTTGTTAAAGAAAAAAGGAGAAATAATATAACTATACAGGTTAAAGATATAAAATCACTGAGAGACACTGAGGAATGGGTTTTTTGTATGCCACATTTCCCACACCCTATTTGCTTCTTTGCATTTAAAAAATGCTTCAGTGACCCTCTGTCTTTTTGACAATATAGTTGCTCTAATTTAAGGGTTATTAACCTAAGGTCTGTGAGCTTAAAAAAAATCTTGATGAATGTATTTCAGTGTAATTGATTTCCTTTGTAATCTTAATCATTTAAAAACAGAACATTAAAGAATAGGCACAGTTAATAATACTCTGATAATCTGGTATGCCAATGAACAAGTAAATCAATTTAGGTAGCATTCTTATTTATAAAATATTAATATGTCCTAATCATATTTGCTCTTATCCCTGCTGACATATTGTGTTTTAGTTGCATAAGAAATTTAGATTCTCTTCCCTCCCCACATATATATTAAGTTGGGGTTCAAGTGCGCTGTCCATGACCTGATACTTAGTAAATTTTATTCTGACCTTTCATTTTCTCTTCTTTTTTTCCTTTTGAAATAAATTTTTTATAATCCTTTTTTTTCCCATTACCCAAATTTTCTGCTCCCAGAGAGCCATCCCATGTAATAAAATATTTTAAAATGAAATAAAGAAAAAGAATAGAAAAAACAATTGGCAAAAAGTACACCTAAAAAATTCAAAAATACAGAATAGGCAGTGTTCTACACTAGTAGACCTGGGCCAGCATAGAGGGGCAGGGGGTCTTCTTATATATCTTTTTTTAGGGACATACTCTTTTTCTTCGTAATTTTTCAAAATTTACTTTTGCTTGTTTTGTGGTTTTTCTTCTTTTGATGATTTTTGGCTTTTTTTTGTTTCTTTACTTTTTGTTTTGACTTTGTGATAGTCCTAGTGCTTAACATTCCCTTGGTTTTGCATACTCCGCCCTGTATCAGTTCATATAAATCCTTCCTTGTTTTATATTCATGTTTTTTTTATACAATAGTATTTCATTACATTCACACACCATAATTTGTCTATCCATTCTCCACCTGATGGGCATCTACTTTTTCCCACCATTTCTTTGCTACTCTTAAAAAGTGTCTAGCCATTCATTTTCATTCTTGGTATCTTTATTTTTAAAATGCATTTCCTGCATACAACATACATGTTTCCTTATAAACTCTATAATACTCTTTCCTTTTATTGGGGAACTAATCAGTCACATTTAACATTATAATTCTTAGACTGAGGTTTTCCTCTATCTCCTTGTTTGTTGATATTCTCCGTTCCTTTTTCAATAGTCTCTTTTTGTTCCTCCACTTAACTTTCCTTATATTAATTTGATCATAATCTGCTTTCTTTGATTCTATCCTTTCCCTGCCCTATTGCATGGTTTAAAATTTACTTAAGTTATCATTTTCTCTTCTTTTTAATTTGTCCTCTCCGGATACCCTCCCGGTCCAGATTAAACAGATCTTTAATAAAATATGTTAATTTGCTTTTTCTCCCTCTCATTTCTTTCTCCTAGTAGCCTACTCTGAAATCTAGTTTCCCATTCATGGGTTCTATGCTCTTATATTTGGTTTTTCGACGTGGTTTATTTGAGGTAAAGCTTCTGATCTGAAGGATAAAAATTCTGTTCCCTTCCCTGCTCCATTTATCTGTTAGCTCAGTCACAAATTATGCTCACCACTTCCTTCCCTCCTCCCCCTTTGTTGTTTAATTTAGTCGAGGGTTTTTATTTTTAATCGAAGGGCCCTTTTCTGATGATCCTCCGTGTCTTAATGAGCGTCTTTGCTGGGTTTAATTTTTGTTTTGGCTCAACTTTTCCTTAATCCTCTGTTGCCCTTCCTGCCCTTGACCTTGTTCGCTTCATCAGCATTCTCGTAAGGTAGTTGTAGTATGAGGCTTTACAGATTCTGGAATTCTGGCTGCCTAGATTTAGATTCCTGCTCTTGACCCCTTTCCTCTAAACTTATGTACACAGGAAGTCGGGATTCAGAAACATTGTCCATGACCTCCCCTCTTGGGCCACATGGGAGAGTATGTCCACAGTTGTTATGGTGTTAGGCATGAACTCTTTCTTGATAGGCTACTGGGAAAGTCCCTGGAAGTCTCTGATCTCTGACCCATATTCAGAAAACTGTGAGTGATCAAAAATAACTAATATGTACTTCTGCCTCAAGGATGCCATTTCATGATTCTTAGTCACAAAACTATTCTTGAAACCTAGATCTGCTGGACTTTGTTCTGATCTACTCTTCAGACAGGTAAAATGTAGGAAAAACAGTGAAAGGGAGGACAGCAAGCTATAGGCTCTTTATTACAGGTCCTTACAGATATATGTCCTTTCCCTGGCCACTGCCACTAGTTTTTCTCTTGTCCAGTCTGGTAGACTTGATTGTTTTTAAGACTACTCCTTGAGTTGGTGGGTAGTGTGTGGTAAAGTAGGGTACATATGTCTGCCTGTTTGCTTCATTTCAAGGAATCTATTAAAGCTGGGTTTGAAAACCTTTGTTTTTGTTCTATATAGTTCTTGTTCCCTAACACACTGTCTATCTCCTGACTGGACTTGATGATTGTATTGGCTTCTGTGTTTAAAACTGGGTTTAAGGTCTTTGAAGTGGAAGTGATTTTTTTCTACACCAAAGATCCAAAGGCTAGTGGGGAAAATTGGATGGCTTGACAGGAGCCGGTTCTCAACCCAGCCCTATATAGTGGTTTCAGATCAGAAAGCTTTACATTATTTGAAATTGTTTCTCATCATTGTTTTTTCTTTCTGCAAGTTTAACATTATTCTATCTTGGGCATTATTTGTTGGTTTGAGGTTGTGAGTTCAAGGAGTTATGCTGGAAACTGGCTTGATCTACCATATTCCGTCATGTGACTATATGTCACATTTTATAGCATTATATTGACTATCTATAGGCTATCTACAAAAAGGGTGACTAGGATGGTGAGGACTCTTTAAGCTATATCGTATGAGAAATATTTGGGGACATTTCACCTGTGGAATAGAAAACTTAAGCGAGGTGAAGACATGGTAGCTATTTTCAAATATATAAAGTATGGTAAAATATACAAAGAGACTTAAACTAATTTCATATATTTCCCTAGGGTAGGATTGAAGCCAATGACTGACATGGGTTATAAACTATTTCAGGAAGGACTTCCTAATAATGAGAGTTATCTAAAAAAAGGAATGGGCTGCTTCATATGGCAGTGAGTATCATATCATTAGTGATTTTTAAGGAGAGGCTCAAGACCACTTATCAGGGTAAAGTTACACACACACACACACACACACACATCTCCTCTGGAATCATCCTAAAGTATCTATGTATATATCACTTGTGGAGTTTGGCTAGAGTACTACCACTGTCTTTTCTAGTTTTAAAATTCTATGATTACATAAAGTACAATTATAAAAAATACAAAATTGTATTACAGTGCTCCATCATGGTATGGCAGTACACTTGAGTTTTAACAGCTCAGCCATCAAAGTTCAAGCTCTGCCAAGTTTTACGTTGCTGGACAGGCTTCCAGTGTGATCTGGTAACAGACTGAGCCTTCTCTCTGAGGACCTACCTAGCTAATTAAGGAAAGGCTATATATTTGGTGATTTTATTTTCAAAGCTATAGTAGCCATAAAACAAAGAAAAATACAAAATGGTCTCTGCTCCATGAGACTCCTTTTTCTTCTACTTCATAAATAATGGTGACAGAGTGGCAAAAAAAGGGGAGGAGGGTATTAAGAACCATATGGGTATCAACTGTATGCATGTTTTGGTAGTCAGGACATGAAATCCGCATCCATTGATCAATTTCAAAATTTTACCATGAGCCCTTTGCCTCATGAGCCCTCAAATCAGCATTCCCGTGTACCTTAGTGTTAGAGGTCACTGGGGAGGATCTGGGAATGCTGGTGGTGGTGGTATGAACCATCTCTCATGGTCCCTGTAAGGCCTATATTAGTGTAGAGAAGGATGCCACTGAATCCACAGACCACATAGAGCTTCATTCAATCTGCCAGACCATTTCCCTGGATTGCCAGAGAGACTCAACACAGTTGACTTCAGGCATCCAGGGGGTTATGACTTCAGCCTATGGATATACCCCAATGTATGGCTCTCAGATACCCAATGTATCTGAGGCTCTTATACCCCCATGTAGAGTTCACAGAGCCCTCTGCATCATGGTAGCTGCACTCCACGTTATGGTTCCCAGGCATCCCTTCATGATGGCAGCTGTATAAAAACCCAGAGTGGTGCCTGGGATCCAAATAACCTTAATTTACCATCTAGGGCAAAGGAAAAGCATGAGTATGCCTTTGATGATGACCCCACCTTATCCCTGCAGTACTATTGTGGGACCCCAATCCTGAGACACCAGGCTACCCTGACCCCTAATTCCCACAGGTTAATGTACTACAGCCCACAGACTCCTAGAACCTCTGCTATGTATGTACAACATGGACCAGTTTTTGTCCTATGCAGCCCTCTTCCCATAAGACTTCTACTAGCCTATCCCCTAGAGTTATCACCAGGTGATGCCAAGTCCTTTTGGCTACCAGAATACCCACTCATCCACCAGCTGCCACTCCACGCTCTTGCCCATGGCTGTAATAGTAATGTAATTTAAAGATCCCTTTGTATTGGAAAGCTAAGAGGTAATTAGCACCTAGTTCAAATTAAGCCTCTGTTAAAGAAACAGAAGGTATGAACTCCTGTTGCTGATGTAACAGGAAGGGGCTGAAAAGGGAGGAGCAATACTGTATATAAGAAAAAGCCCCAGAGACAGAGTCAGAACTCCTTGGGATAAGCTTTGTGGAGGCAGAAGCAGCTGCTGCCAAGGAGGCTGAAGAGGAAAGGCCCA
>CM053588.1:152156492-152172380 GCA_028646515.1 Pseudochirops corinnae | reverse complement strand
AGGGAGGAAGCGAAAGAATCTAGAATTTAAAGCTCTATAATCAAATGTTAAAAAAAAAAAAAATATATATATATATATATATACACACATATATATTTATTATTACTATTATTATTAACTACATCCAACTGGAACTTAAGATTCACAGGCACTGTGGAAGGGAGATCCATTCTTCCCTATCGGAAAGTTAGAGGAGTGATGGGGGAGGACATAAGAGAGATTAGATTGGTGGAGGGGTTATACAAGGGGACGGCTATTTTGAGGGGGGGGGTAGGGGAAAGATGGGGAATAAATTTGTAACTCAAAAATCTCGTGGAAATGAACGATGTAAACTAAAATAAATAAAATATAATATTTTTTAAAAAGTGACCTTGCTTCCTACTTGGCTAAGGAAACAGGTCAGTTATAGTAAGAATCCACAATTCTTCTACTCCATAGTCTATCATTAACCACACTTTGTCCTTTCCTCTAGGGTCAGATGAGGTAAGCTAACTCTGCTTACACCAACTACTCAATCCATGCCCTTCAGCTCATCACCGTCTGAGACTATAAAACAACAACAATAATGATAATGATAGCATTTATGTTGTGCATTAAGGTTTGCAGAACGCTTTACAATTATTGTCTTATGCAGCCCTGGGAAGAAGGGGTTGTTATTATTCCCATTTTACAGATAAGCAAACTGAAGAAGATAGAAGTTAAGTGACTGCCCAGTGTCACAGACCTAGTATCTGAGGCTGAAATCAGGGCTTCTTGACTTCAGATAAAGAACCTATCTCACATATCACTCACACAGACACACAGACACACACACACATATACATACATATATACATATATATTATATATATGTGTGTGTGTTTATATGCATACATATATGCACATAGATATATACATACATGTATATGTGCATGTGTTTGTGTATATACGCACACATATATACACACACTTAACTTCTTCCTCTTCCTGGTTTCTTCCTCTCTGCCTAAAAACATATCCATATTTCACCATCTTAAAAATGTTATTCATTGAACTTGCTATGCTCACATCCTCTCTCTTCTCCTTCACTGCTAATCTACAAGAAAAAATAGTCTTCTACATAGGCTTCCTCCCTCACTATCTATTCACTCTCAGAACCATCCACTCTGGTTTTTGTCCCTGCCACTTTATTCAAATTGTTTCCTCCAAGGTTACCAGTAACCTCCTAATAGACAAATTTAATGGTTTCTTCTCAGTTCCTATTTTTCTTGATCTTTTTGAAACATTTGACATTAATCCCACTGCTTTTCTTGAATATTCTCTCACCACTCACCTTTTGTGACATTGTTCTTTCCTGTTCCTCCCACGTTTTTGACCCCTCTTGGTCAGTTTCCCTCTCTGGCTTCCTAGAGTGTAGTCATTAGCCAAAGCTACTTCCTTGACCTTCTTCTTTCCTCTGTGTTTTCTCCTTGGCAATCTCATCTACACCCACACTTTCAATTATCAGCTAGGCGATGACTCACAGATCTGTATCTGGAGCTCTGGCCTCTTGTCCCACATTTCCAACTACCTACCATATTATGTCTGTTTGGCTATCACATCTGACACCTCAAACCCAATTTTCAAAAGAGAATTCATCATCATGATGCCTCCAAGATCTTCCCCTCCTCCTAACTTTTTTTCTGCTGAATTTCATTCTTCTACAGGTCCCTCAAGTCCAAAAGCACAGTGAATCTTAACATGATTCTTCACTGCCCCTCAGCCCAGTATCTCATCAATTATCAAGTCCCCTTGATTCTGCCTCCAAAATATCTCTCAAATCAGTTTCCTCATCATCTCTTTCCTGAACTTTATAATTGTTTGATAACTGGTTTCCTCATCTCCTAGCTCTCTTTCTTTGCCAACATAACTTTGTAATGGCTCCTAATCTTCACCTCTTGGAATTTCTAATAATGATAATAATAAATATAGAAAAGTGCTTTACATGTTCTATCTCCTTTTTGGAGTGGGGGCTTTTCTTGGAGGGGGAAGGGCAGGGCAATTGGGGTTAAATGACTTACCCAAGGTCACATGGCTTGTAAGTGTTAAGTGTCTGAAGCCAGATTTGAACTCAGGTCCTCCTGACTCCAGGGCCAGTGCTCTCTTCACTGTGCCACCCCTCAATTTCCTTTGAGATTTGCCTTGCAAAGAAGATGTAAGCTCTTTTGGTTTGGTTTTCAAGACCCTCCCTATATTGGCTTCAGTTTACCTTTCAAGCCTTGTTTCCCAGTGGTCCCCTTTATATAGTCTAGCCAAATTATTCTAACCACTGTTTCCCAATCTCATGTCACACTCCTCTCCTACTTCCATGCCTTTGCATAGTCCATCATTCAACCTGGAACAGATTTCCCCATTCTTCAATTTCCACTCTCTAACATTCCTATCCCACTTTAAGGCCCCGCTCAGATGCTGACTGTTCCAAGAAGCCTCCCTTGATCAGCTAGCTACCTGGCAGTGATTCTCTCTCTCCTTGGATCTTTCATGTTATGTGGTTTGACCTCTCCTTCACACTGCATCATCTTCTGACCTGTATAACAGTCATTTGTGCCTTTGTCTCTCCTCTTCACTACAAAATATATCCATAGTTGAAAGAAGGGGCTGGGTTATTTTTTTTTTTCATTTTTGTATTCCCAGCATTTAGCACATAACAGGTGCTTAACAAACATTCCATCTCATTAGTCGTTCAGTTGTAAACATTTGTCCCAGTGTCTTTTTAGAACTTAGCCCATTTGGTTTTGCAGCCATTCTGTTTCAGCTCTTCATACAGCAGCTGCTTGGGCAGATTGCTTTTAGTCATTCAGTGTTGTTTTCTTCCAAAGTCAGAAAAGATTGAAATTGATCACTTCAATGATAACAGACATGCTACATTCCCAGAAATGTTTAAGACTCCTATTCTAGACCCTTCCCCATGTGGAGCTGGTCATACAGTCCTAAACCCCAAACATAAGGATACTAGCTGAGATCACACAGCAAGTGAGTGTCAGATTCCTGATTTTAATACAAGGCTCCTGCCCCTAAATCCACTGCCATTATAAATCCTGTCACTAAATCCACTGTTTCATCAACATTTTTGTGTCTCTCAAATAAAATCATTCTGTAAAATGGTAAAATACTTTTAGAGTTGTTTTTTTCTTTTTGAAAAAATGTATTGCATTGCTACATCTACCCAGTATCACACAAGGCCTCTGTGACCTGTGCATCGTGGAAAGACTGACTGAGCATAAGAATACAAAAAGAGGTCATAGAAGTCTCTCCTCAATAGCAATAGCTATATACCTTTGTGATTCCTGTGACAGCTGGACAAAGCCTTCAGATCCATCATACAAACCATAGTGATCTTTTCTACTTAAATAGTAGCTGAGGATATAATCCAATTCAACAGTAACAGTGAGTATCAGTGTCCAACATGTATTAGGCCGTGAACACTGCCAGTGCTCTAGATATTAGAAGTAATTGAATTTGAGAAAGATTACAATTATCAGGCCTAATTTTACCAAATATGGGATTCTTTACCAATTAATCAAGTATTTAATCTACTCATCATTCCATCTCAAGTATTCTTGGGGTTTTAATTTATTTTCTTACTTTAAAATTTATTTTATTTTATTTTCAATTCCAAATTCTCTTCCTACCCACTTCCCCCTCTCCTACCCATTAGAAGGTAAGAAATACAATATACATGTATGTAAAGTGCTTTGCAAACTTTAAAATAATTATTATTGTGGTTGCTTTTATGCCAGCGAACATTATGCTTTTTCAATTACAGGGAAAGTGTCACATGAATTCTGATAAAATCTTCCAATGATAGAAAGATTTTGGAATTGGTGAATGGACTCATTACATTAGTTTCTAAAGGGGATTAGAATCAGAATTAGAATTAGCAATGGGCAGCATTTGTCCTAAGCAACATCTGCACTGAGGGAAGGAATGCTTCCTCCCTTCCCTCTCCCTTAAGTAAAGCCATAATGACAAGCCCTAGAGGCCTACTCTATTGCTTGGCCCGCACAATGACTGCCCTAGCCAAGGGCCTTATGGCCAGATCTCACTCTCTCTCTCTCTCTCTCTCTCTCTCTCTCTCTCTCTCTCTCTCTCTTTTTCCTGCCTTCCCATAAGGAGACCTAAATCCCTATATGGGATAAAGAGAAAGGAAACTCAGAGGTTGATCATGGCTATGAATGATTGAGATAGACAGGAAATAAGTCATAAGAATTAAGGTGCATTAGGACCTGAAAGGCCAGGTTTTGGGGGGGGAAGAGAGGGACAAGTAATGATGGGGGTGAAGAAGACTATGAGGCAGGTCCTTTGCTTAATGAAAAGGCAGGAGAGTGACCTAGAGGTCCATAAATGACAGCAGAAAGAATCTGGAAAGGATGGAGGTATGGTTGCTGAGTGATGGTGGCAAATATGAAAGTGATAGTAGGATACACGGAATATGCCAACAATTCTACCTGATACTGAATGTGAGAGAAGGAGTCAGCAGGCCTTGGAATGGGAGTCAAGAAACACTTATCATCATGGGAATCACAGATCACAAGAATTCAAGGATTACAGATGCAGGGCTAGAAGGGATCTCAAACCGCACCTGGTCCAAGGATCTCATTAGAGCTGGGATGGCTGCTTTGCTCAAGGTCACACAGACAGTAAGTGGCAGAGCAGGGATCCAATTTTAAGTCTCACGACAGCAAAGTAAACAATCTTTCCTCTGTACCATGCTGCCTCTTTGAGAAGGAAGATGACTTCAGTGAGTACCAGGCGATGGGGGGAATGTAAAAGGAAGAGATGTAAGATAAAAGGAAGCCTAACGAGAGAGGACAATTCCAGACAACGTAATGAAAAGGGAAGGCAGAGGAAAACTGGGTTAATTGAAACAACTGGGGAGAGGGCAGCAGGCAGTTAGCATGTGCTTCCTTTGCCTTTCTCCTGGACATCTTGTGTGATGTAGCTCCTCTTATGAGAAGTCAAGTCTGTAGGAGATAGTTTGGCCATAGGATCCTTAGAGAGGACAATCGAGGTGGAAGCCAGCAAGGGGAGGGGCCTCTTGGACTTGCCAAGGTTTTACTAAGGGAGGCAGAGGGGAGGCATACCTTCCATTTCTTCAGATGTTGATGCCAAGAACAAAGTCCAAGCCATCCTGCCCATTGCTAATTCTAACTCTAACTTAAATACCCTTCAGACACTAATAGAATAACCCCATTCACCACTGCACTTGGAATCCTTTTGCAATTGTATGATTTTATCAAAATTCATGTGTCTTTTCCTATATTCCAAAAAGTAGTATTCAATGGCATAACAATAATAATAAATAATAAAATGAATTTATTCCTTATGCTGGAATTCCTAGTTACATCCCAATTTACATTAATGAACTGAACTTTTGAAATAAAATTCTCATAACTTGAAATTCTTCTCTTACTGAAAGACACAACTCAGGCACCATTTCTGTGAAGCTGTTGCTGAAAATCCCAACTGGGAAGTTTTTCAGTGATCTAAATATTTCAATCACTAGCTCATGGGGAAAAGAATGTTCACCTTTGGTAGAAATTTTCAATCTAAAATTAAAATTATTTTTCATTTTTGTTTGGTGAGTTAGCCAAGTGCAAAATGTTTATTCCCCTGCAGTATTTGCCTCTGAATGCCCTACTTGCCTAAAGTGATGGTAGCAGAGCTTAATGGCAGAATTGTTTCTAGCCCACCACTTCCCACTAGTGAAGTATTCAATGCCTCTGAATATTTTTTATGACATTCTGTTTGTGCACAGAGTTTAACAGGTTCATTAGTTACTCCAATCACACTCCACAGGCAAAACAAACCCAACTAAATGCTAATCAAGGGAGGGAGTCAAAGTCAAATTCATTAGACTTTCCATTCCTAAGGGTATCAGGAATCAATTTGGTCTGTGAGAGGCTGAATAAAAACAATGGGATTTGTATCAAATGAATATTAACATTTTCCAGGCACAAATTACAATGAATAAAGAACTGTTGAAGATGGTGTTCTGATAATTTTATTTAAAGAAATTATACCTCTTTAAAAAGTTTATCCAAAGGATAGATTAAAATGCAATCAAATAGGTTTTAATTGGAAGGCAATGTAGTCCAATGGAAGGAGTGCTGAATTTGGCTTCAAAAGACCCGGGTTCAAATTCTGACTGCCAGTATAATCACTTGTGTGACCTTGGCAAATCACTTAATCTCATTTGGCTTCAGTTTCTTCAATTGTAAAATGAGGGGGTTGGATTAGGATTCTAGTTCTTAGTTGTCAATCTAATTCAAAGTATTCGCTATTCCAAACACTATTAATATTATATCAACTTAATTTTCACAAAGCCCTTTCCTCCCAGCATCCCTGTGTGGTAGCCCATTTTGCAGATGAAAAACAGGATCAGAGAGGTTGACTAGCAGTAGATCCTATGTCATCAGAGCTGGGAACTGATTCCAGGATTCCTTAGAGTCCAGCACTCTCTCTATTAGATCATATGTCTCACAATACTCGCATTTATATAGCCCTCTTAGGTTTGTAAAGTACCTCCTATGTTAACTCATTTGAAATTCACAATAATCTTATTATTCTCTCCATTTTACAGATGAGAAAATTGAAACTCTAGTAAATGTCAGAGGTAGGATTTGAATTCTGGTCTTCCTGATTCCAAATCCAGCAACCTATCCACGGTGCCTGCCAACCTTCCTTTTAACTGATATTCTTTATTACCAGAATGATTATTAATGTTTTAAAGAAGAAACCAATAAAAATGACCAGTTGAAGAAAATTCAAATTTCAAAAGAAAAATGTATTAAAAACTTGATATCATATTCATAAAAATATTTTTTTGGAGGAGGGGCGAGGTGTTTCCAACTTGTGATGAGTTTATCTGTATAGGGAACTCCCTGTGTGGAAGTCTTTTCTAACAGTGGAGAAAAGACAACTGTTTGCATTTTATTGTCTGAAAGATTTTCCTGGGACTCAGAGAAGCTTGTGACTTCCTCATGGCACAGAGCTAGGTCAGAAATTGAAGTCAGTCTTTCCTGTTTCCAAGGTTAAGTGACTTGCACAAGGTCACACAGGTCATATGGGAAGAGTTCAGATTTAAATCTAGGTCTCCCTGACTAAAAATTCAATGCTCTTTCCATTGCACTTCTACCCTGTAATGTCTGGATCGCTGGGGCATGCAGATTTAATCCCTTTCCTTGGTCTACATTTCCACTCACCCATTTTTATTCCTCATATTCTTCTTATTCGGTCAACAATCAATAAGCATTTATTAAATACCCACTGTGTGTCAGGCACTATGCTAAGAGCTGGGGGGTGTAAATAAATGCAAAAAACAGTCCCTATGCTCCACAAGCTCACAATCTACTAAGAGATACAACATGCCAGTGACTAGGTATATACAAGATATATATGGGATAAAGTGGAGACAATAATAGAAAATTTTGTGACTCTTAGTTCTGTTCAAATTTTTTTTAAATTTAGAAAGTACAATGAAATATGTATTTTATTTACATAACTAAGAAATGGGAGATTTTAAAATCTATAGATTTCTGAACATGAACTTAGAACAGGAAAATGTCACTGCAACCTATAAAAATGAAACGGAACTCATTCTTTAGAGCTAAACCTCTCTATTAGCATACTTTAATGTGAAAAGTAATTCACAGAAAGCATTTTAATACATCAATTTATCATCACATAATATGAGAGTGCCTATAGTATCGAGCAAATGTGAGAACTTTTAAGACACTGTATACTTGCAGGACTTATGAAGACCCTGAGCATGATAAAGCCATCACTCACAATCAGACCAGTCTAACAAATATGATTTATAACTCCCAGCAGCAGAAAGCATATCAAAATGCAGATTTTCTAGACAACACATTGCTCCAAGTATTTCAACAAGATGATACTGGCATTTTGGGGTGTACGGGGTATTCCAGAAGGACTAGCACCTCTGGCATGAGGGCTTGCTGAGCCCTTCTCAGGGCTGTTCATCCACCTTTGGTGTCCACTAGTCACCAAGCTCTCACCTGTGGTTCCAAAAGGCTGTAACATGTGCAGCAGCCACACCCTGGTAAAACTATCTCTACAGACAGGCTAAACCAGGTTGAAGGCAATGATAGGTCTCAAACCCATTGGCATGTGAAGACCTCCCCTAGCAGAATGGGTAGATCAAAACAATTTGTTTCAATAGCCATGAAGGCAGCTTAAGCAGGTACCATGGAGTGCTTAGAGCATGGACAGACATCAAAGACATCAAGCTTCCCTGACCCTCACCAGTCTTTATCTTTGTCCTGCTGCTGGATTTTGATGACTCTGGAACTCTGCCTTTCTTAAATCCAATTCATGTGAAAAACAAACATTGTCTTAATGTCAGTGGTCCTCTTGGGAAAATGAAAGATTACCAACAACAGCTATGTTAGCATTAAAGATGGCAGTCATCAGACATAACAACTGTAATTTTTTTTAGTCTTCATACTGTGATGTAATTTTTATCTAGAAAAAGATCTTTGCTAACTTACAAATCTCAATGATAAGAAAAAAAATTCATCTTAAGTAACACAAAGAATTATCAAGCACCAGAATGTTCTAGGTGTGGAACAGAATAATCAGTTCTTTTACATAACTTTTATACACCCAGTCAATGATCTGTCCCACTTTCTACCCCAAGAACATATTTCTGCTTTTGTTTATTCTTCTATGCACACAGAAGAGCATTTTGCTATTCATCCTACAATACCTGTCCCTTTTGTACAGTGAGTGATTCCAACATTAGCTATCTGAGCAAATATCAGCTCAAATGGTAATGCCTGAGTCACGGCAGCAACGGGTCATTTAGAGTTAGAAATTCAGGGAACACAAGAGAATGTCAGTGTCAAAGCAGAGACTGAGCAGCTAGCAAAAATGGAGAGTATGCAAGTGTATTGTTAAGGTCTTTAGGCAGGGGCTAAGATGGTCAGAGGATTGTAGAGCTATAGCTAGAAGGAAACTAAAAGGCGATCTAGTCTAAACCCCTCGTTTTACAAAAGAGAAAGCTGAAACCCAGAAGCCTTAAGTAATTTGCCCAAAGTCACACACAGAGTAAGTGAAAATTGGCAGAGATTTAGAAAATTCAAGATTGATTGTTGAAATTTATTACCACTCCAAGATTTTATAATTCAACTAAAAATACTCTACTACCAGATACTTCAATATAATCATAATATCAATGACAGGGGTGCAAATTTCCAATTTTTGCCTAATAATTAAATTGCTCATTTTTTAATAAAGCTATACATGAAATCTGTTGCATATGTCAACATTATACTTTTACATTTTAACCTTTTTTTAATTTTAAAATTTAAAAATTTTACATTTTTACTCTTTAAAAATGGTCTCCTTGATTCAGATCCTGCAAACACAACACTAATAATTATAGTGCACAAAACATCCACACCCACGGGATTTCAATTTACTTTGTCTTCTCTAGAGCAAATAGTTAGCAGATTAAAGTATTAACAAAAGAAGATGCTGACATATTAATCCTGTTCCAACTGTGACAGTTGTTCATCCCAAACATAGGACCTTCTAGATGGCTCCATGTGAATTAGAATGGAAATGGAAAAAGAGGGTTCTGAGCTTTTCATACTATTTTAAAATCTGTTTAAGAATTCTTGTGTAAATTTTTTAAAATAAAACTCCTGTTTTTATTAACATATACTAAAATAAACCTTTTTTAAAACTTCCAAGGTGAAGTATTTGGAATGAAGGCAGAAGAGGGAGGGAAAAAGAGAAAGAGAAAGAAAGAGAGAAAGAGGGTAGGCTAAGAAAAACTCTACAATTGTGTGATTTTCTCATCATTAATTACCATATGGCTCCAATTAAAAACATATTTCCTAAAACAGGGCCAAAGTACTATTGTACTTACTGTATTCCCACAACCATTTTTTTCCTGAGAAACTGTGACAGTTTCTAATTCAAAAGGTACAAAATTCTTTGCCTTAATAAACGCAGTTCCAATGTGGGATCTCAGAGTCAAAAAAGAGCAAATCAATAACGTACCTTTCCCTAGAATGGGGCTGGTCAGTGGCACAGTGGTTAGAATGCCAAGCCTGAAGTCAGCAATACTCAACTTTCTGAGTTCAAATCTGGCTTCAGGCACTTACTAGCTGTGTGACCCTGGACGAGTCACCCAACTCTGTTTGCCTCAGTTCCCTCTTGGGTAATGTAAAATGATCTGGAGAAGGAAATGGTAATGTTGGGGTATCTCCAGTATCTTTGCAAAGAAAACCCCACAAGGGGTCATGAAGAGTCAGACATGACTGATAACAACTAAATTAAGCATAATCATTTGTTTAAATGGGCAGAAGTTGTTGCAATTTGAAAGTATATATAATAAGAGTTATATATAAGGGTTTTTCAGCCTATATGACTGCGTCAAAAAGTCTAACTACCTTATTCCTCAATTTCTTCAGCTTTCATAATCTACTCCTCCAATTCACCTCAATTGCACACAGAGATTAACTCACCCTTGATCTTGCCAACACCCACAAATATTTTGCTTCCATATGAAAACCTATAAAATTCCCTTATTTGACCACAATTTCCTGTCTTTCCATCTCTCTATGCCTTGTCACTCCTACATCTCTTCTTCCTCCCCACCAGTACCTCCAATTCCAACATTCCTGAGTAGCTTTCCAGGACATCACCTCTGCTCCCACTTTATTCTCCTCCTTTCCCAAACTCACTCATTATTAACCAGGTCAGTTCTACACTGTCCTCTACTCTCAAATGCCTTGCCTCAACATGCCATGACTAAGTTATTGCCATCATCTGCCTCCCCCACTCCTACTCATATACAACTGAATAAAGCTGGAGGAAATCATCCAACTGAGCTGATTGGTTCCAAATTTATATTATATAATTTCAACTGGACCCTCACAGTAGGAAGTCAATTTTTTTTTACACCTCCTTAACTAAATCTATTTCATTCCCCAGAGCCCATTTCAAATCTCTCCTCTTATCAAACTTCCATAACCTATTCCATTCCCAACCTCTCAGCTAAGGATGGTACCTCAAACTTTATTGAGAACATACAGTCCATTTACCATGAGCTCTCTCTTCTCCAACTCTCAAATCGAGAAATAATATCTCTAAAGTGCTTAGCACATACTAGGTACTCTATAAAAGCTTGTTTACTTCTCTTTCATTCCCTCTTAACACAACTTATCAAAAATCCTCTATTTGTTCCAACTTTATTCCATTCCCTGAGAAAGAAGTGGCCCTTCTCACCAAGGTTAAGAATAAACTCTTTAAATATATTCTAAATCTCCTCTCTCCCATCTGTCTTCTCTAGCTGATTGCTCCCAACAATCATCTCTAGACTCTAATCTTTAATCTTTTCCCAACTAGTGATTCCTTCCTTCATATCTAAAAACACAATGTTCTTGGATCCTCATTAGACTTTACCATGCCCTCAAGCTATCATCTCATCTATCATCTTCCATTCATAGTCATGCACTCTAGTTTCCATTTCCTCTCTATTGGATCACTTCTTAACACTGCAGTCTGATGCCTGACTTCAGCATTTCATTGCAGCTGTCCAATCCAACATTACCACCTGCTAAATCTGACCACCTTTTTTTCAGTCCTCATCTTATAGCAGCAATTCTCCTCCTGGACACTATCTTCTCTGGATTTTCACAACAATCCTTCTTTTGGTCCTCCTCCTCCCTATCAACCCCTTCTTTGCATCCTTTGCTGATCCATCTCATACCCATACCTGTGAGCATACTCCAAGGATCTCTCCTGGCCCCTATTCTCTTTTCTCACTAGGTGACTTCAGCAGTATAATTTCAATTATCATTTGTCAATAATCATCTCTATGTAGATGACTCAGATTTATATATTCAGCACTAGTCTCATTCCTGAACTTCAGTAATACACCAATTACTTACTGGGCATTTTAGACTGTATGTCCTCTAGCCACCTCAAATACAACATGTCCAAAACAAGACTCAGCTTTTCCCAAAAAAAAATGCATCACTCTTCTGAATCTCCTTCCTACCACATTTCATCTAGGTTTATAATCTCAGCCTTATCAAGTACTCCTCAGCTCTCCCTTGGCCCACATATCCATTCAGTTGGAAAATCTTTTTTTCTACTTTCACAACAGCTCTGGCATCTGACACCTCTCCATTTATTCTAGTTCAGGCCCTCATCATCTCTGGCCTAAAGCACTGTTGTTTGTCCTTTGTTTTGAAGAGAACCAATGACATCATAGAGTGATGACTGGCATGTGAATTGGATTTAAGGGAGACAGAGTTGCACAAAGTCCCTCACTCTCTCTTCTAGAGGCACTTTAGTCCAGGGCCAAGACAAAAGTTAAGATGTTTAAGATAATGGCCTGGGATGAAGTGGATGATCTTGGCTTCTTCAGTGTCTGATCAAGTTCTAAGAGCTCCACAGTACCTGCTTCAGCTGCTTTCATGGCCATTAGAATTGTTCTCCTCTGTCCATCCCACCCAAGAGAAGTCTTCACATGCTTGGGATAGACAACCCCTTAACTCACCAACAGGTTTGAGGCCTGTAGGTTACCCTCAACCTGATTTATCTGGTCTGCAAGACGGTTTTACCCGGCTATGGTCCCTGCTCATGTTACAGCTTCTTGAAGCCACAGGTGAGAGTTGGGTGACAGCCCTAAGTGGGCTTAGCAAGTCCTTACGCTAGATGTACTAATCCTATCTGAACATCCCATATACTCCACCTAAAGCATGACAATCACTTTCATCTTTCTCCTTTTCTCAAGTCTCTCCTCACTCCAATCTATCCTTCACTCAGTTGCTAAAGCAATTTCCCTGAAGTACAGACAACAGTCAGTAAACTTTTATTAAGGGCCAGGAAATGCAATGAGTGATGGGACTGCAAGAGGAGCATGAGTCCCTGTCCTCAAAGAGCTCACAGGCTAATGGGGGAAACAACAGCCAACAAATATGTACAAATAAGCTATATGGAAGAAAGATACGGAACAATTAACAGAGGCAAGGCACTAAGATTAAGAGGAGCCGAGAAAGGCTTCTTGTAGAAGATGGGATTTTAATTGGAATTTAAAGGAAGCCAGTAAAGCCAGTAGGCAGAGGTGAGAAGGGAAAGCATTCCTGGCATGAGAAAATGCTATTCTGACCATGTCGCTCCCGTACTCGATAAATGACTGTATTGGACCTCCAGGGTCAAGCACAAACTCTTCTCTGACATATAAAGCCCTTTATTACCTGGCTCCAACCTATTTTCCCAGGCTTATTCTACACTGTCCCCCTCTTTGTACTCTACAATCCAGCCCAGCTGACTTTCTTGCTGTTTCCCACCCAGCACATTCCATCTGGGAACTTTATCACTGCCTATGCCTCCATGAATAGAAAGTTTTCCCTTCCTCTTTACCAACATGTTTTAGAATTCTTAGTTTCCTTCAGCAATCAAATGGCTGGAGCATTACCTTCAATATCAAGTCTTTTTAAATTGCCCTTGCACCCAGCTTCTAGTGCTTACTCCCACAATTACCTTCTATTTATTTTGCATATATTCATATATATATTTATATATGTATATATTTATACATATTCATATATATTTATATATTTGCATACACATAAATATATGTGTGACTATATCCATATATACACATATACATACATACATATGTTTGTGTATATATGTATATGTGTATATATATGTGTATATATATATATATATATATATATATATGAATGAATGAATATGTTATCTCCCAGAGAGAAGAATAGAAATTCCTTGAGGGAAAGGACTATGATTTTTGAATCTTCAATGTCTTCCACAGTGCCTGGCACATGGTCAGCACTCAGTATATGCTGATTAATTGATTGATTTTATATAACATTTCTCAATCTGTATGTGTAAAGAACACTGGATCAGGAGTCAGAAAACCATAGTGTCCAAGTCTTGCCCCACTCCCATTTGACCCTCCCCCAATCCCACTTTTTAGGTATGAAGGTCAAGAAAACCTTTACAGCATAGGATATCTACAGTTGGTCCAAATCTCTCAAGACAGCAGGATCAAGCTGAGCAGAACAGTATCTCCTACTTAAAAATATCTCTGCCACTGTCTATTACAATATCAGAAGTCCTACCATTACAGATTCATTCCCTCTTGTACTGAAGACTTTGGACTCTTAAAGAATCACTTAATTGGGGCAGCTAGGTGGTGCAGTGAATAGAGCACCAGCCCTCGGGTCAGGAGGACCAGAGTTCAAATCCAGTCTTAGACACTTGACACACTAGCTGCGTGACCTTGGGCAAGTCACTTAACCCCAATTGCCTTGACTTCCCTCCTCAAAAAAAATCTCCTAATAAATGAGTATAACCCTACAACTATTCTACCTGATTAGTCACTGCTCTAGAATATACCAAGAGAACAATAAGGGGTGTGAGAGGGCTGGAAGCTATGTCATGCAAGGGCTGTTTTAGGGAAATATGTATTCTAACTTGGAAAAGAGAAGAGTTAGGGGACAAAGTTATATTTTCTGTAAAAGATAAACTACTGAAAGGCAGTTGTGTGGAAGAAGTAATAGTAATAATTCTGCATGTATAGTAGAACTTAGACCAATGGGTGGAAACTATGAATCATCAAGGTACCATGATGGCATTATATTTAAGAAGCCAAGTTCAAATCCCATTTACTGGGTGACTTTGTTTCCCTTTCTCAAGCCTCAGTTTCCACATTATAAAATGACAATGCTACAAGAAGATAAAGCTGTGAAAACCAGAAGGCAATCTGGCAGAAAATACACTTAATCCAGCTTCTTATAACAGGGCATGATATATTCCACATAGACAAATTATGTAATACAAAAAGTTGAGAAGGAAAGGTCATATATTTCACAGCTATAGATAGTTAAAGAATCCACAACCAGATCTAGGATAGAGGAGATTAGAAAAGACAAAATAGACTATTTCAATTATGTAAAATTTAAAAAGATCTGGCATAAATCAAATCAATGTGGAAAGTCAAAAGAAAATAAGTGGATTGAGGAAAAATCATTTCATAAAAAATCTCACATACAAAAATTTATGGTGAATGGTGAATCTTAAGAGCTTTCTTCAAGGAATCAAGCGATGCAAAGATACAAAGAATTAGTCTTCAGAAAAAAATATCAACAATTAGCTGAAAGATTGTTCAAAATGATTAGCAATAGAAAAAGATAATTAAAACAGTTCTGAAGCACCACATCACATCTATCAAATTGGCTAAGGTGATAAAAGAAAAAAAAATTCAGTGTTGGAAAGGCTATGGGAAGACAAGCTAATCTGATGAATTGGTCCGGCCATACAGGAAACTAATTTTGAATTTTACAAGAAAAAGTTGCTGTTTTTCATTCCTTTTAATCCAGTGATTTCAATGACAAAAATAAAGGTTCCATATGAGCAAAATATACAAAGTAAAACTATTTTCAATAGTAAAAAACTAGAAGCAAACCATGTTGCCCAACTCCTGGAGAATGGCTATACAAATTGTGTTGTAAGAATGTAATAAAATATCATTATGCCACACTGAATAACAAATTGGAGGATTCAAAGAAACTCTGGAAAACTTATTTAAAAAATGATGCGTAGTACAGAATGTAGAAACAAAAATATATACAATGACTACAAAACATAAATGAAGACAACACCAAAAGCGAACAAAAACTCAGGTCAAATACAATGGTCGATATTGGTTCCATAGTAATAAAGTTACCTTTTCTGTTAACAAACCAGAAACTAAACATAGTTGATCTTACTCACTAGTAAGCTATTGGACTTGACTGCTTTTATGGTTATGTCCTATTGGTGAGGGGAGGAGGACAAAGAGTAATTAGAGAGTGAATG
>CM053588.1:152120482-152156392 GCA_028646515.1 Pseudochirops corinnae | reverse complement strand
GAACACTTGTCTAAGATATTGGGTTCATGCTTTAGGTTAGAGTTGGATTAGATAGATTTTATTTTTTTTTCCAAATTCTATGATTTTCATTAATCTGTAACCAAAGATTAGCATATAGGTAGCTGAAAATAGGACCTCGTAGGAAAAGGGCCTTGGAAGGGGTGATGGGAAACCAAAAAAGAAGAAAGGGAGGTTACCAGGGATCAGAATTTTGTCTACTAAGAGCGGGCCTAGTGACAAAGCCCAAGTTAATTTCAGCCTAATTTAAAGTTTCATTCTCCAATTGTAGGAAAGACAGTAGCTCAAGAAAGGATGATGGAGACTTGAGAGGTAAAAGGAGAAAGTGATTTAACTTATGCTAATTGTTAGATGCTTCCTTCATATTCCCTGGCAATTCCACAATACATGATTAAGTCAGAAAATGCTTGCCTGACAAACTGTTGGAATATTGATTACTCTCCTTTTTTTACTTTAATTGGATGGGGGGTCGGGGGGGGGGGGGGGGGGGGGGGAGAGGAGGAGAGAAGCATGAGTTACAACAATGCTAAAATCATATTATGTAATGAACATATAAAGTCTATAAGCTGTTTACCATGTTTATTACTATTTATAATCTACATTAAACATTTCTTAAATTGATGTCCTTGTAAATCATGAATTTTCTTTAAAAACTTCTTATTTATAACTCAGTAAAGACCATAATGTACAACAATTTTTCAAACATATCTTTAAATTCCTCTAAAGCTGAATTACTTTTCAACATAAAGATCAGCAATAAACACTTCAGAATCTAAAACTGTCAGCCTGTTTTAATAGATGAATTCTACAGAGATACGCTTTGCTGACTAATATCGATCCCACTTAACAAGTGTTTATTGGATTTTAAGATGCTCAGAGAATATGTCTGGGTCACAAAGAATGGTAAAGCTCCCATGTTCTGGCTTGCTGTAAAAACATGTTGTTTAAATTCACTGGAGTTTTTTAACCTAATCGTCAAGCTATAACACTGGTGTTTCTCATCATCAAATTAAAATCTGATTAAAGGTCTGGGGGAAAAACAAATATTACACCTTCATAATAACTTTATGTTTTTCCCTCCCATTAAATTTTATTTTGTTTTCAGTTCTAAATTCTCTCCCCCATCCATTGAGAAGGCAAGAAAAATATACCCCAGATAATAACTTTAAATTGGCAAATTAAGCTCCAAAATCAGTCTAAGAATTTTATAGTTAGAAGGGACCTAAAAGATTATCTCTGCCAACATCTTAATTTTACAGATGAGGTAAGAGGCCAGAATGGTAATTTGCCCAGTGATATACACAGTAAAAGGCAGAGCTGGGGCTCTCAGGGTATACTCTCTATATAAATGCATTTATTTATGCATTATTTAAAGAGCCCTAATATATGTCTGTATTTATTTTTGAACATTTTAAACTAGATCTGGGGTTTCTTAGGAACTCTCTAATGAAAAAATATACACTACCAATTTAATTCTTTACATGCCCAGAAACTTAACAGTCAGAGAAAGCTTTCTGTGGCACTGAAGAGGATCATGACATCAGGAAGGTGATGCCATTGATGTACAAGTGAATTGGATTTAAATGAGGGAGGGTTGTGCAAACTCACCTGCCTCACTTTCTCCTCTGGAGCCCTCTGAGTCCAGGGGCCAGATATAGGTCAGGACAACTGGAGATGGCCCAGGATGCAGTGGGGAACCTTGGTCTTTTTAAGGTAAGGTTTTTAAAAGGTCTCAGTCAAATTGAGACAACACCCACTCTGTGGATAAGACTAGGTAAGAAGCGGGGCAGAAAATAGTCTCTTTACCTAGTCAAAAAAAAAAAAATCAGTCTAGGAAGGGAAGATCCTCAGGGTTTCTGGCCAAAACAGAAACAGCTGCTGTTTACATTCACTTTGAGCAAATTAGGGCCAGAACAATGACCAAGTGGGGCTTGGGCTGGGACCTACTGTTGGTCTACCAATGAGAGCCAAAGTGATATGGGCTTAAGGTGTGGTCGTTAAGAAAAAAAGGTTTGACCTAAGGTCCAACATAGGACCTGAACCCTGATCCTCCTGACATGGAAGCCAGCTGTAATCACTATGCCACACTGTCTCTCACAATGTGTGTATAGTATGTAAAAATGCAATTCCAACATATTATAACTATAATCTTAACCTTCCTATAACTATTTTGCTTGATATCATTAATAAACAATAACTGAATATTTAATTAACAATTTGTTCAGCACATCAGAATTTAGAACAGCTTGGGGGGAAGGAGATTGAGAAGGCTCAAGTTCCTTTTAAAAACTGTCTAAAGATGTTTGAACTTAAACCTTTTTCTCTTTATGTAAGTTTCCCCATAGCAAACAAAGGCATTAAAAAATCATTCTGTAATCTATTTTTCACCAGCTATACACTAAAGATATGAAGGTAAAAATGAAACAGGTTTCCCCTTAAGAAGCTCACATTTGAATAAAAGTATATACTACAGAATACAAGGTGGGTTGGGGAGGGGAGGCACTAGCAGCTGGAATGCACTCCTTCCTCCCCTCTGACTCTTAGAAACACCTATCAGGTAGTGTTCTTTTTTTTTGGAGGGGGGAAGGCATGGCAATTGTGCTTAAGTGACTTTCCCAAGATCCCACAGTTAGTAAGTGTGTCAAATGTCTGAGGCTGAATTTGAACTCAGGTCCTCCTAACTCCAGGGCTGGTGTTCTATTCATTGTACCACCACTGTGCCCCATTTTTCAGGTAGTGCTTTTGAACTGTCTTTTTTTTCCTTATTTTTAATTATGAACTTAACAATCACAAACATTACAAGACACAAAAACAGGGAAGAGGATTGTGTAAGTAACTCTCAACTCATGCAACCTTTTTTTTTTTTTGGAGGAAATACAGACAGCTATATAGCACAGTGAAGAGAACAAAATACATGGAGATAAGAAGGCCTGAGTTCAAATCCTGCCTTGAATACTTAGAAGTTGTATGATCTTTAGCAGATCACTTAACTTCTCTCAGCCTCAGTTTCCTTTCTGTAAAAGGGGGATAAAAATAGCACTGATTTCCCAGGGTTGTGAGAGCCAAATTTATACACACACACATCTGTATATATTAATATGATGAATTAATATAATGAACTGTCTATAAGAACACCAGGGTTTCTAAGAGTCAGAGATGATAAAGGAGTACATTCCAGGCATGGGCGGAAGTCAGAGCAAAGACACAGAAATAGATAATGGATAATTCTGTGTACGAAATCATGTAGAAGATGGATTGGAGCAGTGAGAGGCTTTTGGCAGGGAGACCAATGAGGACACTATTGCAGAAAGATGATGAAGGTCTGAATTGAGGTGGTGGCTGCATTGAGTGAAGAGGAGGGGACACTGACCACAGACTTTGTGGAGACCGAAACAAGACTTGGCAACTGAATGGATATGTGGATTGAGAGTGATAGATTGACCATGACACCAAGGTTTAAATTTGATTAACCAGAAGAACTATGATGCCCTCCACTATTACAAGGAAATTTAGAAGACACATATGGGGGTGGCAGAGAGCAGGTATGGAAGATAATTAATTCTGGTTTGGACATGTTGAGTTTTACATGACTATAGAACATCTAGTTTGAAAAATCTAATAAGTAGCTGGTGAAATAGAACTAGAGTTCAGACATGGGACTGGATAGACAGGATAGAGAGATAAGTGAATTATTTGCATAAAGATAATTAAATCCATGGGAGCTGAGAAGGTCATCAACAGAGAATACAGAGGAGGATCTAGGTCCTAGGGAAAGCCTTGAATGTACCCATAGTTAGGAGGTATGTCATGAGTGATGAACCAACAAAGAAGACTTAAGAGGATCAGTAAGACAGATAGGAGAAGAAGTAGGAGAACAATGTTGCAAGAGGAGAAAGCTGTAAAGCCAAGCAAGAGCAGCTTTCCAGAGGACTCCTGCTATGAACAGCTTTCAAGGTTCTGATTACATAATATAGTGAATTCTCTATTCAGTAACAAATTAAGGCAAAACATTCACAGAAAATCAAAATACAGCATTCACAATGTTATGGCATAACAATCTATCAGTAAAATGACCACATAGTTTTCACCAAAGTGGTCACATAGTTTTAAGAAAAAGATAACATTCATTTAGTGACACAATCATTTAGTAAGTCCTTAATTCAATCATCCTCAAGGAGGCAAGTCTCCTTAATTGATACAAACTACAAAGGTCAAAGTCCTCCACCCCTAGATCACATTGTCTTAATCTCTTCAATCAAAAAGTCCTCTTTCTTCTTAATTGGAGAAGTCCTTAACTCAATCATCTAACTATAAAGGTCAGAATTCTCCACCCCTAGACCAGTGAGTGAGTCATGATTTCCTCAGTTTGCATTAAATACCCAAGGAGAGGTCTTTCCATCTTAACTCAAGGTAGGCTCTCAGCTTCCATGGTTCCTCTTCCACGGTCCCAGCTCCTGCCTGAATCTATCCAACTGCCCCCTAGATTCAAAGGCAGACAGCTCTCAGTTCTTTGTCCAGCTTCTTCTGCAGTTCCTGTTCCACACTGAAGCTCACAGTGTCTGGTCCACCTGAAGTCCTTCACAGTTTCTGTTCCTGGGAAGGCAAAGCTTAACAAAGCCACAATAACATTCGTTCATATTGCCCGCATCCTCATTAATTCACTTTTTGCCTGTGACATCAACATAGACCCAACAACAAGGTCTGAGGAATCAACACAAATCATCAGTACAATCCCAGGACCTCTGAAATAATCAGCAAGACCCTCCTCCAGGATTTCTGTAAACAAACAACAAGAAAATCCTCTTTCAGGGCTTCTGAACCAGACACAAGGTCCCAGGGCTTCTTTAACAATAGCACCATCCTCTATCAGCAGACAAATCTGACAAAGTAATATCAAAACAGACAAAGTACTTTCACCACAGCCTTGCCTCCTCCCAGTTCTCTTCTCTTCTCATTTCTCAGTTGTTCTCAATTCAGTCCTCAGTTCTCATTTCTCTTCTCATTTCTTCTTAGTTCTCAGTTCTGTTCTCAGTTCTCTTCTGTCTCTCCAACAGTAGCAGCCCTGCCTCCAGATGCTCGCTCCCAGCAGTTCTGGCCTCTCTGAGCTTGGTTTTCTTCCTTATATGCTGTATTATGCTGTTCTGCCCCTTCCTGTTATGTAAACAAGTTCATCTCATTGTGGGATTCCCAAGTTCTGGGTCTCAATTCTTGACACCATCATTAACTTGAAACAAGGTGCTAAGTACCTGTTTGATTGTAAACACAAGGAGCAGGGAAGATCTTCAAATTACCATTATCATTATAAGAGTATTAAGGAGGAGAAAGTGGTCAACAGTGCCAAATATAGCAGTGGTCAAAAATGATGAAGAATGAAAAAGGCCATCTGATTTGACAGTTAGATAACAATAATAATTAATAACAATAATAAATAGCAATATAACATATATAGCTATATAATAATAGCCAATAATACTGCTTAGTATGTGCCACAAATATCATCTCATTTGATGCTCACAACAACCCTGGAAGGTAGGAGCTATTATTATCATCATTTCATGATGAGGAAATTTAGGCAAACAGGGGTTATGTGACTTGCCCAGGGTTACCAAACCAGTTAGTAATCTAAGGTCAGATGTGAACTTAGCTGTTTCTGAGTCCAAGGTCCTGGTGTTCTATCCACTGCATCACCAATAACTTTGGGAAATCAGTTGCAGTTCAGTGATGAGGTTAGAAGTCAGATTTCAAAGGGTGAAGATGTGAGTGAATGGAGAGGAAGTAGATATGCAGCTTTTTTTTTTTTTAGGAGTTTTGTAGTCAAAGGAAGAAGAAATATAAGATGACTATTTGCCAGTATGACAGGGTCTGGTAAGGGTGGGAAATCTGGACATACTTGTGGGCAACATCAGTTCCAACAGGTAAGAGGAGCCCTGGATGACAGTATCCAGAGGGAGAGAGCAGTCAGCAGTGTCAACAGCAGCTAAGAAGTCAAGGGGGATAAGGAATGAGGAAAAGCCATTAGATTTAGTGGTCAGGAGATCTATGGTAACTTTACAGAGAGAAGAGTTTTAGTTGAGTGCTGAAGTTAGAAACCAGGCTGTAAGAAATAAAAGAGCAGAACATGTGGAGGGCTCAAACTTAGATGACTTTTTAAAGGAATTAGGAAAAGAAGGGAAGGAAAGATAAAGAGCAATCATTAGGAATAACAATCTACTAAGTAGTTTGTTTTTTGAGTATTTTTGAAGAAGGGGCAGATTTGGATGAGTTCATAAGCAACATGGAAGGATAGGGAAAGATCAAAGATTAGAAATACCAGGGGCATGATAGTAGGGACAATCTGTTGGTGATTGTGGAAGGGGAATAGGATTAAAGGCACATGTAGAAGAGCCTGCCGTGGGGAAGGGCCCCTTCATTAGAGAAAGGAGCAAAGTGGGAGAGAAATGGTCAATAAGGATGTCAAGGAGTTATGGGAATAGGAAGAGGAGGAGGGAAAAAGAGGGACAGACTTAAATGGATGCTCAATTTTTCTAGCAAAGTATGAGGTGAGGCCCTTGAAGAAGAAAGAAGTTCAGGAGACAGGATGCTTGTTGGAGGCTTTAAAAAGAGAAGAAAAGGGAACGGCTAGGAGGCACAGTAAATACAGCACCAGCCCTGGAGTCAGAAGTACCTGAGTTCAAATCTAACCTCAGACACTTAACACTTACTAGCCGTGTGACCTTGGTCACTTAACCTCAATTGCCCTTCCTTCCCCCCCTCCAAAAAAAAAAAAAAAGGAAAAGAGAAGAAAGAAGACTGGAACAACCATTATGGAGAGAAGGATAGAGAATATCTAAAAATCTGATGACATTATTAAGGGGTGTAGCTGTAAATGTTTGAAAAGCAGAAATCTTGCCCCGAACACGTTTCTTTTGTTCATCTTGTCTTCATTCTGTTCCTCTCCTACCCACAGCAATGGCAAAGGACAAAAGAAGATAGGAGGCAAAGGCAAGTCATAAAACACACCTTTTTCTTTAATTAAGAGATATTTATGGACTAAATGAATGTGACCCCACCTACCCACACATTCATCTTGGTTTGGTTTTCTTTTAAAAATACACAGACTGACAGATAGTGCTTAGCACAGTGCCCACCACTTAACATAGTGCCTGGCACATAGAAAGTGCTTAATAAATGCTTGCCTAATAAATGGTGTACAGACAAAGGGCTATAAATAAGTGCATTCCCTTTTACCCAGCAATACCACTTCCAGGGCTGTATCCCAAAGAGATCATACAAATGGAAGGAGGACCTGTATGTACAAAAATATTTATAGCAGCTCTTTTTGTGGTGGCAAAGAAATGGAAATCAAGGGGATGCCCATCAATTGGGAAACAAGTTGTGGTATATGGATGTAATGGAATACTACTGTGCTATAAGAAATGAGGAACAGACGGATTTCATAATAACCTGGAGAGATTTATATAAACTGATGCTGAGTGAAAGGAGCAGAACTGGAAGAATATTGTACACAATTACAGACATTGTATGTGTGATGACTAACTTTGATAGTCTGGGCTCTTCTCAGCAATGCAAGGTTATAAGACAATTCCAAAAGACTCATGATGGAAAGGGATATCCACATCCAGAGAAAGAACTATAGAGTCTGAATGCAGATTGAAACAAACTACTTACTCTTTCTCTTTTTGTTTTGTTTCTTCTTGCTCATTGTTCACTCCATTGGCTATAATCCTTTACACCTTGACTAATGTTTAATGTGAAGGTATTTGTAGATCCTATTTGATTGCATGCGGCCATGGGGGGGAGGGAAAGGGATCTCAAACTCAAGGGATTGTGGAATTGAATGTTGTAAACTAAAAGTAAATAAATAAAATTCTTAAAAAAGAATACAATAAAAAAAAATAAATGGAGGACAGAAACCAGCTTCTTGTACTCCTTCCCTACACACTGAATGGTTGCTACAGCTGTATCTTTCAAAATACTGCTCTTAGTTATCAAAGCTCTATGGCACATGTCAAGTTAATGAGGATATATTAAGCTATTTCATCCTAATGATGAGTCTTCTACAAAACTATGGGCTGGAGACCATCCACTGCACTGAAAAATTTTTTGGAAGTTCTCATCAACTGCTCTTAATGTAGTTCTAATTATCAGAAAAGTTATTCCTCACATTCATCTGAAATCCACCTCCTTCCAACTTTGAATCATGACTTTTAGAGCTCTTAAATATGTTTAGTACAGGAGTTTGGGCCTAATGAGAGTGATTTGGTAGGAAAGAAGACAGAAAGAGATCCAGAAATAGTAGCTTTCAGAATAGCAGTAATAAAACTTTGACATTAAAGTCATCAGAAAACAGATGGCACAATCTCTACTAATATATGTAAAAACAAACACTCATTTCCTAGTTTGTATAACTGTAACTATGTTTTACCCCCATAACTGGATGTAATCCTTGGAAAATTCTAATGCAATTCCCTGCAATAAAAGACATTTCTTCAAAAATCGTATTACTTTAATTTTCATAAAGGAAGAACCGTCTACCATTACCACATTCTAGGCATTTTTCTTTAGCCAAAAAAAGAAACCATATTATACAAGCTGTCCTGACCTCAGCTGAAGTATTAATAAGCACCTATGAATGAAGTAACAGTACAGGTTATGCTACAGGAACAGTGAGAGGAAAAGAAGAAAGAAGGAATGAAAGCAGATGGAAATAAAAGGGTCAGTTTGAGCTATTCCATGATAGAAAGCTCTCATTTATCACAGAATGATCATAATCACTAGCATGTATAAAGACATCCTCCTATGGAACCACTGAGAATAACTTCCCTTATTCAAGCAAGCCAATGAGAAAACAGTATTTCATTTATAAAATTTCACTTGTTAAGTTAACTTTACAAGAATCAATCAACATGTATTTATTAAGGGACTGTTATGTGGAGGGCAGTAACATGCACTAGTTTGTAAGTCACATGTACTAAGTTGTGAAGATAGGATGGGGACAGCTTGTGAAGAGTTTGAAATACCAAACAGAAAAGTTTGCATTGGATCCTGAAGGCAGTAGGGAGCCTCTGGAGTTTATTAAGTATAAAAGAATGTGACAGTAGGATTTGCACTATAGGAAAATCAGTTTGGTAGCTATGTGAAGGATAGATTGGAAGGGGAAGTTTGAGACAGAGAAACCAATTAGGAGGTTAAAACAATAGTTAAAGTAAGAAGTGATTTGGGTCAGCTCTGAGGTAGGGGCTATATGAGTGGATAAGGCAGTTATGTTAAGAGTAGCAGTGTCAATCTCAAATCGAAATGGGTCCCTATGGGTTCACTTACTGACTTGGAAAATCACAAATAAACACTATGTTATATAGAATTTTTATTTATTTTGCTAAACATTTATCAATTACATTTTAATCTGGTTCTGGATGCCAGAAGTTTGGCACTTGCTATGTGAGGTGATGGAGAGCATGGAGTCAAGGAGGACTGTTAGACTGGGAAGGTGCATGAAAGATCATGAGTTTATTTTTGTTATGTACCACCAGCTGTAATGTTAATGGAATGGGAAGATTTTTCCTGTCATTAATAGGCATATATGACCTGCTTTGAGTTCAAGCCCAATTGACTGCTGTAATGGAGCCTGAGTCAAATGAAGTTCATGGTTGGAGGAGCTTGCCAAATGGGTGGAGCAGAAAGAATAGGGCAGGAAGAGAGAGCGAGGCAGAGCTAAGGCAGAGCAGCTGGCATGAGTGAGAGAGGGAGGAATTTTGCATAAGGGAGCTTGTTTGTGGGGAGGACTAAGGGAGGAAAGGGTTGGGAATGGTGGTACTCCCTGAATTGGTGATGTGTATAAATATCTCTGTTACCATGGTGGAATAGGCCTTCTGGTATCTGAATAAATATTTTAGTTTTACCTTTGAGGAAGAGAGTTATTTATATTTTACAAATTTGCACTGGAAATACCCATGCATATTCATAGTGGCTGCTATGGCTATCTCATTGACAATATACCAGCTTCTATTTACCCAGGGCTCGTGTTTTCAAATAGCATTCACATAAATTACCTCATTTGACTTTTACAACAACCCCAAACTAGGCAAGAAAGACGTCAAACCATTTTATATATGAGAAAAATGAGTCTGAGAGGTAAAAGTGATTTGTCCAAGCTCACATGGCTAAAATCCAGGTCTTCTGCCTCCCAATCCAATGTTCTATGTACTATAACCTTCTGCATTTCTATATCAAGAAATACTTGTAGATTTTAGGGCTAGTGGATAATTTAAATCCAAAAGTAATCCAAATCCTCATTTCAGTTACTCATCTTCAGTTCTAGTAGTCATCTCCAAATTTTCATTTAAAGTAACAGTAGTAGAATTGACTGGTTAATGTTTCATGTGTAGTCGTTTTTTTTATTCCTCCCACTCAGATACAAAGTAGAGATGTGGATGAAATGGTCAATCTAGGCTAATGAAAATTAAAGGGGAGGTAGGAGGCAAAACACCCCTAGGTAGGATGGGAAAAAGAAGTCACAATTTAAGACTTTAAAACTAGGTAATTATCTCCTGAATATGAAGAGCTAATAACATTTTGTTCTCAAAAAGAGATTTGGATAAAATAAGTGTTAAGATAAATGCTTATCACTTAAATTCTTAATTTGGTGATTAAGATCTATGCTCTAAGATAACCTTTCGGACACTGTGCCTCTTTGCTGAGGCATCAGAAATTAAACTGCAGAACTATAAGACCAACAGGAATGAAATGACTTAAGAAAGAAAAAAAAAAGGCAAAGAATCTTACCGTATGTGCAAGCTATATGTGAGTTGTAGAAATCTTCTTCAAGTAGCATCAACACCACCTTGTCTCAGATCTTAACAGTGATGGCAATTAATGTAAAAACTAGAAAAAAATGACAAAAATTAAACATTGGTAAGGAAAAATCCAACTAAAACATTTTAAGAAACCAAAGTTTAGATTATACATTTGAACAATTCAGCAGGGGCAGTTCTAATCCCCAAACTAGTTCCCTTTAGTGCTGATGAGTGCCTGAGGTACACAGAAGGTTATTATAGGCCTGGAAAATATTATAATTCTCACTCACAATCCCAGAAGAGCTATATTGCTATCTTTAAATGTCTAAAGTGAATGTGAAGAGAATAAATAAGCAGAAGAAAAGAAATGTGAGGTAAATTATGGCAGGCAGCTGAAATACTCAAAATATTGACCCAACATATACTTTGTGTTAAACATCTATTTATGAATGCAACATGCAGAACAAGGGATATATGAATAGGAAGGCAATGAAATACGTGTGTTTTGGTAACCACCTCCGGGCAGACAGCTACATAGGAAGAAAATTAACCAGGAGATGTAAAGGCATGTGGACTCATTTCTGCCACATCCATACAGTGCTAACTTTTGAGCACAAGTCAATGGCACACGTATAATTCCATAATGAGGCCAGCAACAGTCTATGCAGTTCATCTGAAACTGAGATCAAAGAAAGGGGAAAATAACGTATATGTGCAAAAATATTTATAGCACTTCTTTCTGCAGTGGCAAAGGACTAGAAACTATGATGAGTGTCCATTAATTGGTGGCATGGTTGAATAGATTATGGTATATTAATGTGATGGAATACTTCTTTCTGCATAGTAAGAAACAATGAAAGGGCCAGTTTCAGAGAAACCTGGGAAGGCTCACAGGAACTGATGCAAAGTGAAGTAAGCAAAACCAGAACATGCAGACAATGACAACAACACTGCAAAGGCGAACAAACGTAAACAACTTAAGAATTAGGATCAATGAAATGACCAGGTGATTTCAAAGTACCAGTGATGAAACAAGCGTTTACCTCTGCTCAGAGGGGTGACGGACTCCAGATGCAGAATGAGAAGATATGAAATGAGACGTGCATTTTTTTGATGTGGCTAAATGTTGGAATCTGTCTACTTAATTATGCAAGCTCCCTTGCTACAGGGTCACATTACAAGGGTTTTTTTCCCTTAAATGGAGATAGTGCGTAGCAGGGAAGGACATAGAATCTTCCCCTTTCCCTAACAAAAGAGAATAGAAAGGTCAGAAGGAAACATCGACAAGCAAGCCAATTTCAAAAAGTACAAGTTTAATTTATATACATTTAAGTAGAAAAGTAAGTTCTACATAATAGATTTATGGCTTCATGAACAATCCTCTAGTTCTATAATGCATATGGAAATGTTCTATTGACTTGATGTTTCTCAAGTTCCAAATAAAATAAACAAAATTTAAAAATACACACACACACACACACACTCACAACTGATGAATGATCCACAACAAAACAAAATACTGGTGGTCGCTCAACACTGAAAGACTATCATGTGAAAAGTCAGTAGCTGGTCACATTGCTGGCAAGATGAACAACAGATGAGCTACCCTAACAACAAACCACTTATGGTCCTGTGTGAACCAACCAGGAAGCTGAAAGCTCAAATGGTATGAGCCAGTGAGCTTCCTCTTTGGACAAAGATGAAAGGAGTGAGTGCAGCATCACTGGTTCTAAAACCAATAGTTCATTATTGGCTCTGCCCCTAAGTGTCTGATTGTGGTAGCCCCGCCTGCCTGAGATCCATAGAGCTCCCTTGCTACAGGGTCACATTCCATCCTCCTGTATAACACTCCCTTCCTTTCTTAGAATTTTCCATGTTAGCTACTTCTAGAGAAAAGAGCTCACAGGCTCAATACCTGGCATTTCCCTATCTGTGAAGTCAGAGATGTGAAACCAGATATATCTGAGCAAAAAGTTTCCACTCCCTAGAAAATCCATGGTCCTCCCCAGCTACGGCCCTGCTATGTCTGGGTTGTCATACTATGTTGAATATGACATAGATGTGCCGGGTCTGGAGGGCAGACTTAGGACCGTTGTTGATTCCTTCCTCCTCCTACTGCGGCCTGACAATCACCCTGCCAAAGGTTCTTGCCAACTCTCTGGTTACAGCCCTGATTGCCCTTCCCCCTCCTCAGCACCATCCTTTATTATCCTTTATTGTTCCTTCCAACCCTAGTGTCTCATTCTAAAACTTAGCTCTTCCCTTGTGTGAATTAAAACATATCCATAATAAAGGCTTACTGCTTTTAGCATCAGTGTTTGATATGACTTTTGCTAAGGTCTTTAGGTCCCAAAGCAGCTTTAATAGACTGGGATGGAGACCTAAAACAAGCCCTTAATCTTTCAGGTCTCAGTTTGCTCATATGCAAAATGAGAGGACTGAATGAGAAGGTCTCTTAGAGTTCAACCACATACACAGTAATAGGCACTAAAATATTTGTTGAATTGAACTGAATCTATTAAACTGCAATACTGAATAGTTGGCCTGAGAAGGCAAAAGAAAGAAATGTTAGGTCAGCTTTTACTTTTTTAAAAAGTGCTTTGCAGTAGAAAAAAAAAAAACACCTAGCATTAACATCTACAAATTGAACACCTAAAACTTTAAGCAAAGTCAATGGATGTTTTTGCTTCCTACAGGGAAATTTAGCAAGAGAAAAATAAATCAGCTTAAACCCCTACAGAAAGCTTTTTTATTTTTATTTTTATTTTTTTACTTACTCATTTACTTTTAATTTACAAGATTCAGTTCCACAATCACTTGAGTTTCAGATTTTCTCCCCTCCCTTCCCCCCCCCCATGGTGGCATGCAATCATGTATAGGATCCGCAAATACTTTCACATTGTACAATAGTTTGGTCATATAGAAGGGCTGTAACCAATGAGTGATCACTGGGAAAAGAAAAAAAAAAAAAAAAAAGCAAAACCAGACATGAAAGAGAACGATAACAAGTTTTGCTTCAGTCTCCATTTAAACTATAGACTCAGAAAGCTTTTTTAACAAGAGAATTGAATCATCTCTAGAAATTTCTTCTAAATTCTAAGAAAGTCAACAGTTAAATATTTCTAGTTTACTAATAAGTACAAATATATATATTACCTTGTATACTCTTATGTATAACATATATTTGTATATCTATGTGTAGATATAGCTCTATGTATATAGTGAGTATCTATCCATCTATTATCTATCTATATTTTGGGAGTAAGCTAGAAACTGTGATTCCACTGGTGTAAAGAGCTCTCAGTGAAGGACTTTACTCAGTTAGCTGTGAGTAGCAGTGGGGGGAAATGAATAGAAAATTGGCTTTAGAGTCAGAAAGATCACGGTTCTGATCCTTTCTCTGCCTTATGTATACTGACAGTATGACTCCAAGCAAGTCACTCAATCAAGCCCTAGACAATTCTCAGACCATAAGCAGTCAAGAAGATGCCGATTTGCATTGGTAGAGAAAGTTTTTTGCTGGGAGTTCCTCACACCAATGAAATCACAGTCCCTAAGCAATCCCCAAAATACAAACAATAGATGGGTAGATAGATGGACAGAGAGACAAATGTTACTTAGCAGCCATATTTATGAGAAAAGGGTATTTTTACATTGTTGTAAATCAGAACCTCCCCTAAAAGCAATACACACAGCACATTAATGTCTATTATATAGGACTGAGAATAATTTTTTTACTATTTTGAGTGATTTACCCTTATTTAAAGTTTTATCTTTGGCTCCATGACAGGATAATATTTATGATTTGTGAATCCATTCCTCAATTGTAACATTCTTACAGTAAAATGTAATCATTTTAAGACGCTGCTATGTGATATGCACATTCTAGAACAAACTAGTGGCTGTTTGAACTCTGACGGCATTGACGGCATTGTCAGTTACCCCTTCAATTGCTAAGTGCTGGGGGAAATTTCTGAGTGAAATACCGGAAAGATATTTTTAACCAGACAACCTCTGGGGTTTCCTTCCAGTTCTAGGTTTCTGTGACTCCATAAAGGTTTGCAAAAAAAAAAATAGCATTTTCAATCAATATGATTGATACAGCATCATGTTTACAGGGAGCAGTCTATAAGCCTCTTGTTTGCTTCAGAGGTTTCTGTTCCTTTTATGTAAGAATTCTCTTTTATATAGAAATTAAGTTCACATTGATCCCTTCATCAGTTTTAGATAATATAATCTTCCATGACATACCAGATGTTGGATTTTGATTTATTTGATTTGCATAGAACAAAAGCATGTTAAAATGAATAAGTAACTACAGAAATATTAGCCTGGTTCAATAGACAGGTCAATCACAGTGTAAAGGGCCCTGAGTGACTGTTGTTTGTTGTTCTGTCATGTCTAACTCTTCATGATCCCTTTTGGGTTTTCGTGGCAAAGATACTGGAGTGATTTGCCATTTCCTTCTCCAGCTCATTTTACAGATGAGGAAACTGAGGCAAATAGGGTTAAGTGACTTGCCCAGTGTCATACAGCTACTAAGTGTCTGAGGTCAGATTTGAACTCAGATCTTCCTGACTCCAGGGCTAGCACTCTATCTACTATACCACCTATAAGGGATCACGTTTCACTGGATAGTCTTTGAGAACCCAGGATCAACCTCCTTGCTACAATAAAATACTAAAGTAGGGTGCTTTTATTCTGAAATACGTAATCACAAAATTAGACTGAAGGCAGTGAATTTCTGACTATGATGTTTGTATGTTCCACTAACTAGCGAAGTGCTTGGCACATAGCAGACAATAAATGGTTTTTGACTGATTGATAAAATGCACTGTATTAAATTCCTACATATTAAGTAACTCCAAATTCTTATCTCCCTTCTAGAGGCAACCAGTATGGTTGAATCCATGACATCAGAGGATGAGTTGAAGGAACTGTGGGCAGGGTGTTAACTTGAACAGCAGAAAATTCAAGGGGCCATGTGGTACTTGATCCCCAAGTATCTGACAAATTGTCATGTGGGAAACGATCTAGATTTTTTTTTTTTACTAAAGAACCAGGAGCAGTAAGTGGAATTTATAAAGAAACCAATCTGGGCTTCACGTCAGGGAAAAATTTCTAATTCTAATAGAATTGTTCAAAAGTAAAATTTAGGTGGTAAGTTCCTTTTCAATAGTTTTCTGGGTATGTTTCAGTGAGGATTCCAATTGGGTCCGGGTTGGACTAGATGGTCATTGAGATTCTGAGGTTTTATGATTCTGACTTGGAGTCTATGAAAAGTTAGAATCTTCAGCATCCAGAATGTTTGCCAGAAGGTAGAGTAGAAAACCAGATTATCACACATCACCACTCTATTTCTATCTAGGGACAACTGGTGCTGTATCCCAATGGTTGCTTCTGTTCAAGGTTTCCCAAGGCACATCTAAGAAATAAAATTCACTGATTCTTATCTAGCATCCTTACACATCCAATCAACACGGTAGTTGCAGAAATATGGACAAGGTAGCGGAGGAGAGTAGAAAAGAACAAGTATAAGGGAAGAGTAACCAACATAGACAATAGCTCACATGTATGTAGACCTATAGGGTTTATAAAGCATTTCCTTATAACAGCCTTGTGAGATGGGCAGATTAACTATCATCCCCATATTACAAGTGAAGACACTGAGAATTACAGAAAATAAGTCGCTTGCAAGTTATCAAAACATTTATTTTCAGAGCCAGGACTGGAACCCTAATTTACTGGCTTCAAAGTCCAGTACCCTTTCCACTAAACTTTCAACTATATACCCCTCAACATTTCCTTCCGTGCATTTCCCTCACTTAAAATGGTTCTATGCCACAAAAATACTTTTTTTAAATGTAGATGCTATTTACAGACTCTAACCTTATTATAAAACTGAATATGAATTCCAGTACCATACAAATGTGTTTAGTTATCTTTGCCAAGATGTCATCTATTAATAGAGTTTCATGTCCTTAACCATTAGATTCAAATTCTAGGGAGTTTAAGATATTAATGTGCATTAGCCTATAAAGTTAGGCTATAAAACAAAAAATTTATAACCTTGAGACTTCATTACTCATCCAAATTGCTAAGGTATAGAGACTACCAGTTAGAATAAATACATGTATGTTTAAAATGTTGTATAGTGCATTGCATAAAAAGGGGAAAATTATTGACAACATTCCATGAACAAGGTTCCCAAATGATTATAGGAAAAACATAACTGATAATGAGTATTCTAATAAGCTGCTAACAAAAGTAGTATGACAGCATTGCTGAGGAGAACTGTGGTGATACAAAGAGTGCCTGGTACTTCATGCACCAAGTGTAGCCTCTCCAAGCAATGCTGCCTTAGGAGAACTGGGCTCAAAATCTCTCTTCAGGTACTTACTAGCTGTGTAATGATAGACAATATATGTAACCTCTAAGAAACTCAATTTTCTACATATCAAGTGAGAATATATACAAAAGCACTTTGCAATTCTTTTAGTATCACAAATCTGCTGATATTATAGATAAAAGAGGCAACATGTCATAGTCAAGAGAGACAGACAGACAGACAGACAGATAGACAGACATCTGACCTCAAAGCCAAAAAGACCTGGATTCAAGTCTCACCTCTGACATACTGGCTATGTGACCCTGGGCAAGTTAACCTGCCTTGGATGACTTTTCTAAAGATTTAATTTCTCCCTCCTCCATTGCTTCACATTATTTTATGAAACTATGCTACTCCCAGACATCCACCATTCTCTTCCATAAGGTTTTACAAATAAGTTTATATTTTCAACTAATATCTTGCTAGCCACATCTCTTCATGTGCCGAGGAGATAAAGTGCTTGTTGGCTAAGCTAAGTGGAGGACTCTTTTGGCCCCCTCGCAATTACACACAATTACACTTCCATATTTTTGAGCATGTCCAGCTTGTATAAATTGGGTCAGATTGGAGCTCTTACAATGGTATGGTACATGTTCTCATATTTATCCATTTTTCTATTTGGTTTTTATCTTTGCTCTAATGACTCAAAGGTCCGACCATGTAAGTGACTAATTTTGATATGACTCCCACATCAGTTGTTTCATGCACAGTAAGGATGTCAATATTGGTATGACTTCGTTCCTCCCAGAGTATGCTGTCTCACTAGGCAAGGATTTCATGTCTAGCGTACCAACAGTAAAAATAATGTTTATAGTTTCCTGGCATCCTCTTCTCTCTTTTATACCACTCCATAAATATGGATGAAAAAGTGAGCTAGATAGAACTAAGGGCAATTTAATTTTTTTCTTTGTTTCATGGGCTGCCATGGCTGAAAACTTCATCAGTTTATAACCATTCTACAACTGGTGATAGGCCTGTCCATACTTAACAGGGCTAATACTCTAAAATATTAAATATGAAAATGTTTTTATCAAAACTTATTACCTCTGGCAATTTTCTGGATGAAACTAGGCCTAATTTTGCTGAAAAAATCCACCCACACATAATTTATTCCAGGAGTTTTTCAATACTTCTGGATATACATTCTACTTCAATACCCCATGCCCCCATTTTAGCATTGGCTTATGTCAATAGATTGGAAACATAAATGTATCCTAAGGCCCAATTAATTTTTAAAATATTGATAAGATCCAATGTCTTCATTTCAAAGAAGAGAGGGAAAATAAATGAGAAGAACTAATATAAAGGCCAAATAACTATTGGTGAATTCAGAAATAACAAACCAAGACTGAGCATCTTATCAGATCACCACCATACATCTGGATAGAAGATTTTATAAGAAACTCACAAAACCTATTCTGGGTCTTATACCGTTACTCAAAATCAGTAGGCAACAAAATCCATTTTAAAGATTAGGCTGGAAAACCTTGGGCTAGCTTAGCAGTTCAAAAGAACAGCATTTCTAAATTAAATCCTTTACCTCAACAAATTCTCCTGCCTTCCAGTAAAAAAGGAAAAATAATCACATCATGAAAACATAACAGTCTACAACTTGGGGGATCATCATAAGACTGGGCTGACCAAGAAAGCTGTCTTCATAAAAAAAGAAATGATTGCTTAGTAAAATATGCCCACTATAAAAGAGAGTCCCAGAGAGCTTTACTACACAAGAGCCCAGCTGTACTCATCAAGAGAGGTTTGCCTTAAAATGCCGCTCTAGACACACAATCACTCCCTAGACTTTCAAGCTGGGGTTAATCTGTATTCTGAAAAAGATTTCTGAGCTTATGCAGTATGTCATTTTGGTCCCATATTTGCTCTAGAGAAAGCTAAGTCTGTGGTTCAGTGAGGCACACTCTTTTCTAGCCAAAACCAAGACAGGGTTATTGACTTTCACCAATTTCATGGCATATTCCTTTCCAGAATAATAAGCATTTTCATGATGTAAATTTATCAGAACATCATGAAAGGCTTTCATCTGATATCACAATATTGAATCATGGTTGACATTCAATTATAATTCCAAACAAAGCAGCTATTTCTAATCTTCTATTTAGTCCGCTGGCTTAAAGAAAAATCCATCCAGAGCATTTTGTTGTTGTTCAGTTATTTCAGTTGTGTCTGACTCTCTGTGACCCTGTGCAGGAGTTTTCTTTTTGTTTTTTGCAAAGATACTGAGTGGTTTGCCATTCCCTTCTCCAGCTCATTTTATAGATGAGGAAATGGAGACAGAGTTAAATGACTTGTCCAGGGTCACACAGCTAGTCATTCTCTGAGGTCAGCTTTGAAATCAGAAAGATGAATCTTCTTGACTCTAGACTCAGCACTCCATTCACTGAACCATCTTAGCTGCCCAATCTAGGGCATATACGTTTTTAATATAAAATTTACAAACGGAGTCATATCAAAGTGTTTCAAACAACAAAGAACATAGTATCATATAACCAGGATTGAAAGGTCTCCTATGAAGAAATCTACTGTACAGCCACCAGCCTCTGCTTGACTATTTCTAGTGACAGAATTTCTTACCTCACAGAGATTTTTAGATTTCTCTTTCATGAAGCTCCCCTTCATACTGAACTAAAGCCTATCTTTTCTTTCAGCAGTCTCTACTCAAACATCTCCAGCTGTTCCCCTCAAGCACCTGACTCTTCTGGTGATCTTATCTTCTTTTCCTCCTCTGAACCAGTGGATCAAAATCAAATACGAATGGGACCACTAAACCATACATAAAAACCCCTGGGGACTACATATTGACTTTAAAAACCACATATTAATATTATCTGTGTTTTATTGTCTCTTTATTTTGTTAAATATTCTCCAATGACATTTCAGTCTAGTTCGGGTAACACTCAGGACTGTTATGGACAATATGCCACATGTTTGACCCTTCTGTCTTACAGAATTCTTTGTACTGCTTTTTTGGTGCAAATTCTAGGCTGCCTCATATTGTTCTATATCTTATTTATTATACTGTCATGTGAAAGGGTTTTTAAAATTGCAAAATATCCTGCAAACAATAACATCAAAATCCCTTTCTACTGCTTCACTTCGGGAGAGAGAGGTGTCCCTGGAGATGTCAGCAGCAAAATGTAGAGAAGATGGTACCCAAGCAGAATTGGCTTTGAGGGCAGGCCTGATGACAGGCTATCATCCAAAAAACAGACAGCTTAAGTTTTTAAAAAATCATTACCAAAAGTTTCATTGCAAAATGGTAAAAAAATTTTTGTATTTATGAATTCATTAAACTGTAAACATGAAAGTATGGAAGAGTTGAGATGTCTTTGAAAGGAGTATCTGTATTGGTGAAATAATGGATTTTTTCCAAGTACTGAAGTATGATTACGTTATTATAGTATCAATAATATAATAATTTTTAAATACCTTATCAACCCCATAAAAACGCAAAGATTTGGCCAAAGAGCAAACCAAATGTACAGTACAACAAAGCACAATTCAGTCATTGATACATCAATTAAAAAAAAAAATCTTCCTGAGAGTGAAAATATTTAAGTGGTACAAAGGTCTTTGTTTTTTATATTCAGACTATCATGACCCTTTCCCTTTTCATAACTGTGGTCACCTTTATCACCATAATTACACCTCTGTTAGAGTCTTGTAATCACATATAATGAATGAATTAAATCATAGGTAAGAAATAGACTCACTCTTCAACATGTGTGGCAAATTGTCAAGTGATGTCCCTATTCTACTCCATCTATCTGATTATAATTATTATGTTATAAAATTATATTACTCTTTCAAATATATACAAATATCTATGAAAAAACAGCATGCAAGATTGTATATGCAAAATACCAAGTGTGGGGTAAATAATTAATGCTACAGTCATTCAAAGAAAGGAGCAATTCCCGACCATTGGGGGCCTCCAGGAAAGGTTCCAGGGAAAAGCTAAATCTGAACCTTAAGGAAAAGTTAGGATTAAAGAGATGGAATAATAAAGACTATTAGGTACAATAGCTGCCTGCCAACCACAATTATTTGATCTTAATCTCAATGCATTAGGATTTCCTTGAGAGTATTTTGATCTTTGCATTCTCTATCACCCAAAGGATAGCTTTGTAGACTACAGAAATATTCTGCTTTTGCTGGACAGCTCACATCCAAAGAAAACTCAACCAAACTGCAATCAAACTGCTTTGTCTACCACTTCAGACTGCAAAAGGACCTCCTTCCTTCAGATTTTAACTGTAAATAGTTGTCTATTTAGAAACTCATGACATTTATTTTCTTAAGTATTTTACTGGCAAGGTATAATCACAAGAATCTCAAATGCCTTAGCATCTTTTTAGAGACAATGACATTTTACAAAAAATATTAAAAAATGCAGAATTAGAAGTAAGGCACATTTTATATCTCAATAAATTAGATATATTTCCCTTTCCTTGTTCTCTTAGTTTCTGGTATTAATTTTACATTTTCAAGCAATCTAGTTATATTTCTTTCCCTTTTGCTATTTTCTAATCTCTATAAGTACTTTTTAAAAAGATGTAACTTTTACCATAATCCCCCAAAATCACAAAGCCAAAGTTCTCTGACAAAAATATCTCTTCTCTAAGAGGTACTTGAAGAGTGCTGAATCTGAAGTCAAAGGACCTGGCCTTGAATTCTGACCCTACTACTTAGCTACAAATGACCCAAGGCAAGACAAATTACCTCTCTGGACCTGTTTTCTTATTGAAAAAGCAAAAGGAGCAGAACAAATGATTTTGAAGACCCATTCCAACACTCAGTCCACAATGATCCTCTCTCCCACATTTTGAGTCTAGGATCATGTAATCCCAAATTACTCATGGTGATACAGAAAGTACATGGACCATTAGAGGCTAACAAGAGGACACAAACTGTATTACAGCCAGAACACCCTAATACCAAAACTAAGCCAGATGTTTCATGGCCCAAACATCTGGTTTTGCACAAAGACTTTCAACTCTTTCCAACATGGTTAAGGAATGGGAAATATCAGATAAGTGAACCAGGCAGGGAAGAGTGAACCTAAAATATCAGAAAGGTACCCAAATAGTTGAAAATCATTATTATAATCACAGAAAAGTTGGAAGAATTTTAGAAGTCATCAAGCTCAAATGTTCATGTGCCATCCAAATGCATACAACTCCTAGAACATCTCTACTTGAACCCTTCCAATGGCAGGGAGTTCACTACTTGATTGGCCACCTTACTCCATTTAGACAAATTAGATTGCTGAACATTCTTTATTTTGTGCTAAAATTGCAATAATTTTTGCCTTCTAGAATAACATTGAATAAATGTTATTCCTTTTCCAAACAACTGACCAATCCTTCAAATATTTGAAGACAATCATGCCTCTGAAAGACCTTTTTTTATCAGATGACAAGTTTATCTAATTCTTTCAATTATTCCTTAGAACATGGTTTACAGATCCTTCACCATCCCAGTTGGCCAGACATGTGGTCTGGTTAATACACAAAGTATAGTTAATCTATGAACTCCCTTAATCTGGCAATTACTTTCCTAATTATATAGTTAGATTTCTGTCATCTTTTTACACTTGCTTATTGAATGTAAATGTATGACTTTCCATGGATCCACATTAAATTTATTATTGTCCATGTGTTGTTGTTTTTCCAAATTTTGAGTCTCATCCAACATACTATTAACTTACCACATTTGTGTCACATTCAACTCTGATAAGCACATGTTTAGTGAAGTCCTATACGGCGCTGAACACAACAGGGTCCTATGGCAAGTTACTGAAGATCATCATCCAAGCTGCCATCAATCCATTAAGCAACATCTTAGTACAGTTCTTCAGCCAATTACTCCACAGTTAAGGTAGTTCAATGGATAGAGCAGTGAACTAAGAGTCAAATCCTCATCTGAGTTTAAACTTGGCCTCAGATACTTACTAGCTATATGACTGTAGGCAAGTCATTTAACACGTCTGCCTCAACTTCCTTATCTACAAATTGAAATTAAAATGACTCCTATTTCCCAGGGTTCTTGTGAAGACAAAATGAGACAATAAAATCATTGTTATTAATTATACTAAAAATCATTATATGTCTTCATTTCCCCACAAGGATATCATGAGAAACTTTTGATTAATGCCTTACTAAATCAAGATACATTACGTTCACAGATCCTCCTGACCGATCAGCCGAGTAGTGCTATCAACAGAATGACCCAACATGGCTTATCACAGCACCGATCAGAGTTCTAAAGTTTTTCGAAGTGCTTTTCTTTATGTTATTGTTACATGAATTGCTAGAGATTAGAACACAGAGATATTGCAAATAAATATGAAAAGACATAGTAAACTCATCATATAACACGACAAATATCGTCATCAGTTCTAAAAACAAAAACAAAAGACAGACCCAAAAGAATAATTAGCAATGAAATTCTAAATAATGAGTGGGCTAAAGAACAAATCTTAGAAACAAATGACACAACCTAACAAAATTTCTGGTATGCAGCTAAAGCAGCCCTCAAGGAGAAAACAACATCCCTATAAACCTACATTGACAAACTGAAAAAAAGATTTATGAATTGAATATGAATTTTAAAAACTGGAAAGCCAACAAACAAACAAGCACAAAGAGGAGATATGAAAAATTAGAGAAGTAGAAAAACTGGAAACTGAGAAACATAAGAATAATTTTTAAAACTAACAGGTATTTCCTTGAAAAGACTGACAAAACTGATAGCCCTCTAGAGTCTAGACGATACAGAAAAAGAAAGTTAAATTAACAAAATAACAAAGAAATGAGATGAAATCACAACAAAACAAGAAAAAGTTTAAAGATCCTGAGTTTACTACACATAGTTCTATGCCAGCAAAACTGAGAGTAAAAAGAAACGGAGGAATATCTTCAAAAATATAAGTATCTGAACTAATAGAAGACCAAACAGAGATGTTAAGCTGATCTGAGAAAAACAAAATAGAACTGACCACGAAGGAGCTGTCAGGTAAAAGAATTCACGATCCTGACATATCCATAAGAGAACCCTATCAAATTTTACAAGAAAATTAATACCAAATACGACACAAATTATTCTCAAAAATTGAGAAAGAAAGTGACCTACAAAATTCCTTTTATAAGATAAATATAGTATTAATACTTAAGTGAAGGAAAGATAAAGCACAAAAGACCAATACATATAATCACTGAATCTCAATTTCGAAAATTGTAAATGAAATTCTGGCATACTGAACACAGCAATTTATGCAAGAAAGCATTCTTGCATATAAGAAATCACTCATGACCAGGCAAAACATTTTTTTAACGAGGTATACAAGAATGGCTCAGCATTAGAGAAACAGTCAACATAATTAATCATATTAAAAACAAAATCATCATAAAACTAGTATGTACCCTTTGATCCAGCAATATGGCTGCTAAGTCTATATCACAAAGACATAAAAAAGGGAAAAGGATCTATTTGTATAAAAATGTTTACAGGAGCTCTTTTTCTGGTGGCTAAGAATTAGAAATAAAAACGGTTGCCCATCAATTGAGGAATGGCTAAACAAGCTGGGGTATATGATATTGATGGAATATTATTGTGCTATAAGAAATGATGAGTAGGATGAATTCAGACAAACCTGGAAAGACTTAGATGACCGTGAAAGTGAAGTGAACAGAACCAGAGTACTGTACACAGTAACAACAATATTATACAATGAAGAACTGTGAATGGCTTAGCTATTCTCAGCAATATCATGATCCAAGACAATTCCAAATGATTAATGATGAAGCATACTACCCACCTCCAAAGAAAGAATGGATATTGTCTGAATATGAACTGAAGTATTCTATCTTTCACTTTCTTTCATTCTTTTTTTATTTGAGTCTTCTTATACAAAACAACTAATATGGAAACGTTTTACATTGTCACACATGTATAAACCATATCTGATTGCTTACCATCTCAGGGAGGGAGGAGGGGAGAGAGAAAAGAAGGAAGGGATAGAATTTGGAACTTAAAACTTTTCAAAAAAACTAAAATATTTTAAAATTTGTTTTAACATGTAATTGGGGGGAAATTTCATATATATATGTATATGTATATATATGCATATGAATATATATATTTAAAAATAAATGCCTCTTCAAATTAAAAAAAAATCATCCCAAACCATGTTTATTTCAATAGATGTAAATAGCTTTGACTCATTTATACTGAAAACCCTACAAAATGTAGGCATGGAGGGAATTAATATCATACAAAGTGTCAAAAGTAAGCATCATATACAGTGGGGATACAATAGAATAGAATTTTTCTCAGTAAATATAGGAGTAAAGCGCATGGATGCACACTCTTAGTGAGAAATAAGATAAGAGAAAGAAATTAAAGGCATTAAGAAAGGTAAAGAAAGGATAGAACTATTCCTATTTGCTGATAACAAGATATAAAATCTTACCAAATCAGCAAAGATTCAAGATGTTCAAAGACAAATAAAAGCTTCAGCAAAGTTTCAGAGTACAAATAAACTTCAAAGTTCAACAGCATTTCAATATTTCCTATTTCAAAATTTCTTTGCATCCCTCCACCTCTATAGCCACCTCCTGCTTTCTCCCAGAACTTCCACTTTAAGAATATCCATGCTTCACAATTGACACTTCTCCCAGACTTTCTCTACAAAGTCTCTGACCAGGTTCCCTCATCCCCTAAATTTCCTCCAGCTTTCTTTATGTATTGTCTAAACTCATTACAATGTAATGAGCACTGGACATTGAACATGGGGACTATCATCTTTTTTCTTTCTATGTGTATTCCAGAGCTTGGCATAGGACCTGGCATATAGTAAGCGCTTAATAAATGCTTGTTCACTTGACTTGTTAACTGTATAATAATAACAAAATTTAAGAGTTGAAAACAGAAACAGAAATTCCATTCTTTATAACTACAAGATACATAAAATATCTGGGGATTAGTCTACCAAAGCACACAGAATACTTGTACATATCCAATCACGAAGTGTCCCTTATGGGCATAAAGAACAATTTTAATAGCTGGCAGAATATTCAGCGAGCGTGGCTGGGCTCTGCCAAAACAAGAAAAATAATAATTCTGCAGAAGTTAACTTATATTTTAATTCCATGCCAAGCAAATTTTGAAATATATTTTATAGAACTTGATAAAATTAACAAATTCATTGGAAAAAATAAAATATCTAGAATACCAAGGGAAATCATAAAAAGAATAAAGGTGAATAGCACTTATAAATGTCAAAATACAGTAGCAGTGATCAAAACCACTTGATATTGGTTTAAAAAATGGAAAGGGAGATCAATGATGGTGGTTGTTGTTTGTCCTTCATTCTCAAAGAGGACCATAACATTCAAGTAATGTCATCACTTGCAAGCGAATTGGATTTAAGTGACGGTGGGCTGTGCAAAGTCATTTACCTCACTTTCTCCTTAGGAGCCATCTGGATCTAATGGCAAGATACAGACCTGGACAAGTGGAGATGGCCCTAGATGCAGTGGAATACCTTGGTCTTTTTAAGCTAACATCTTTCCTAGGTCTCAGTTTGTCTGAGGCAATACCCATTCAATAATTAAGGCTAGGTATAAAATTAGGCGAAAAAAAAAAGGTCTCTTTTATCTACCAAAAAAAAGGCCTCTTATCTATCAAAAAAAAAAAATTAATCTGGGTGGGGAAGACCCTTAGGGTTTCTGATCAAAACAGAAACAACTGCTACTTACATTCACTCTGAGCCATTAATGGATCATATTAGATGAGCAAGAACCAGAAACAATGAAATTCAATAGTCCAGGGTTTGATAGACCAGAAAACATAAATTATTTAAGTAAAGAACTCCTATTTCATAAAAAAACTTCTGGGAAAACTAGAATTCAATTTGACAAAATTGGAATTAAACTAACACCTTACACCATATTATACAATATATTCTAAACTGATATATAACCTTGATATTGAAGATTATCATATAAGAAAAGAAAAGATCATATACCTTTTCATAGCTACAGGTAGAACATTTTTAATCAAATAAGAGATAGAGGAAATTGCAAAAGTTAAGTGGATAACTGTAATAACATGAAATTGAAAAGCTTCTGAAAAAACAAAAAAGAGGGAATGGTGGGAAGCCAGGAGAGGGAAACAAAACTCTCTGTGAGATTTCTCTGATAATGCTCCAAATGACTAATAATAAGAGAAATGCTTGAGAAGTAGCCCTTCCCATTCACCTCACACCTTGCAAATTAACAAAAACAAAAACAAAAAATATTCCAATAGTTAGTATTGGAGTGGTTGTGGAAAGGTAAGAACACTAATGTGTTACTCACAGAGATGTGGTTCAGTACAATCATTTTGGAAAGCAATTTAGAATCACGCAGATGAAGTGATTAAAACGTCCATACCCTTTGACTCAGAGCTTCTACGTCCAAACCTCCAAGATGCTTGTGACAGGAAGAAAGTTCTCATATATACCAAAATATTTATGGCAACACTTTTTGTGACAGCCAAGAACTGGAAATTAGCTATCCATTGGGAAATTACTCAACAAATCGTTGGGTATAAAGGTAATGGAACATCACTGTGATAGAGAAAATAACAAACGCCATGAGTGCCAGGAATCATGGGAAGATCTATATGTATTGATGAGGAATGGAGCACACAGAGCCAACAATACTATATATATGCAATGACTATACCAATGCAAAAGGAATAAACAACTATTAATTTTTTTAACTGAACGCTTCAAAATGACAAAGAGCAAGCATGGCTCAAAAAAAGGAGGGGAGAGAAGATGAGAAGACACTTCTGATGTCACCTCTTTATAGAGGTGGGAAGTCTACAAATGTAGCACATTGCACATATTTTCAAATTTTTCAATGTATTGATCAATGGTTTTCCCTTTTTTCCTTAAAAGTACTATTTTTATATGCAATACTGGGGGAAATTATAGTGATGTTAAAAAAAGACACCAAAAAAAATTTTTTTAAATAAAATAAAAACAAAGGCTCTACTTGAGTGCCATATGGAAGAAATGAGACCAATCTACATCTTTTCTACTACTCAGCCTGCCTTTATTTATTTACTTCATCTTTCACATTATACATTGAAGTTGTCCTTGCAATCATGGCCAGCAAACATGCTCAGAATTTTACAAGCACCATTAATCTCAGAAAACAACACTCTCCTGAGGAAAAATAAAAGATCAAGACTATAAAGCTATGTTACAGAGGTCAATTGCTACCTTTCTTATCATCCTCTGGAGCTTGGGGAGATACTTCTGAGAAGAATAAAGATCTCTGTCCTGGCCCTGGGATAGTGTCAGAGACCTGTTCTCTCTGGGGGACAGATGTAATTGTATTGTATCCTATCTTTTGTTGCATGAGATGAACTAGATAACCAAACTTTCAGATTCTGGGATTTTATGAAGGGAACTGTGAGGATGCAAAACACCCTGTCAACACTTTTGCAAAAAAAAAAAAAATACATAGCAAACACAACCACCCTATTACTGCTCAAAGATTGGACCTTACGGTGATAATGAATGGATTCTGTGAGTAAAAAAGCAATGAAATTCAGTATTTGAGCTGCTTCTTCACTCCCAACATCATCTGCCTCTGAACTCCTTAAGGAATAAGCAATATGGTGATAGAACCAAGGTTACTGGTGTAAATGCTGGGTGGGGAGGGCTGCTATATGATTCTTTCAGATCTAAAAAAAATCTGCATGAAGGCACACCCCCTATGTTACTTATTTATCTTTTCTCCATACTGTACAGCATATAGAAAAAATATCATATTACTATTTTGCCCTTTAAATATTTCTATATTCAGTAAATATGCGGAATTGAATTCAAAAATTAATATTTTACTTATCACTTACACTTCACCACAAAAGCAATTAGTAGTCTAGAGAGCACTGAGCAGTGAGCAGCGAACAATCACTATCTACCCTGCACAGCATTTTCCTACAACAGAAGCAACTTCCAAATTAGACAAATACCTTCTTCTTGAAGAATTTTCAAAAGTGAATCTTAAGTCAGAGAGCATCTCTCCTGAAAGCTTTATCACGTAGGATATGAAGTGATCATTAGGTTATTTTTTTTTCAAAGATGCACTTCCAGGCAACAGAATGTACCACCACATCAGGAAATATTCGAAAGGATCATAGGCTTAAGACCCATGAGTACTTTAAAAGATGAGCCTCACTTTACAATTAAGGAAGTCGAGTTTTACAATTAAACTCATTTTGAATGGGAAAACAACTGCAGTGTCCCTTAAGTATCAAATGATGGTTATATGTACAAAGCAAAAAAGCAAGTTTAACCTAAGAGAATTGCGTTTGGTCATTATACTCACAAAGACAGCAATTATAACTTGTTAATACATGTGGGAAGCTTGGTGCATTGGAAAGGACACTGGGTTTGGCATCAAAATACCTGGGTTTTAAGTCCTACTCTGTGACATTGTCCAAATCATTTAAACCCACCAAGTTTCAGCTTCTTCATCTGCCACATGAGGCTCATTGGACAGATCATTAATTTAACTTTATTTTACAGAAGAAGAAACTGAGATCCGTAGAAATTACATGACTTACTAAAGTTTCCATATCCTCTAACCTGGAAATACCATCAAAGAGAAGAGAGTTCAGAAGAAAAAGCATTCCCATGTCTGAACATGTTTATGGTAGCTCTTTTCATAGTAGGAAAAAAACCTGAAAACTAACAAGTGTCCACCAGTTAGAGAATGGTTAAACAAATCATATGGCATGTGGAGGTAATGAAATACTATTGAGCCCTAAGAAATAACAAAGTGAACAGTTTCAGAGGAAACTGGATAGAACTCTAAGAAGTTACGCAGAACAAAAAGTGAGCAGAACTAGGAAAAAAATTCACTCAATAATAACACCATAAAGAAACACCCTTTGAAAAACTTTGTTCAATGCAGTGACAAACCATGTCTTTGGAGAACTGAAGATGAAGCATGCTCTTCGTACCTCCTGTCTGCAGAATGAGACACGTGTTTTTGGACACGAACAAGGTAGAAATTTGTTTTGTTGGATTATGTATATTTGTTATGAAGGTGTTCTTTTTTTATTGTTGGGGGCAGAGATGTGGGAAAGAGAGAAAATAAATGGTTACAGATTTTTAAAATTACTTTTGTAATATCATGCGAGTACAAGTATCTAGAAACAGGATTCAAGCCTAGACTGACTCATTGTACTCAGACAACACTATTTGTTTTGTTTACTTTGCAAGGGTATCAAACATTCAAATGGGATAACATGAAGCATTTTTGATAAAGCATGAAACAAAGTTGAGTCCTGTTAGTAAAATCAGTATGAGAGGAGGAAGAAATGGGAATTACAGAAGTAAAACATGACAAAAGAAATTGGAGAAGGAAAAGGGGGAAATCCAGATATATATCAAAATAGACACCATCTAAATCATCAAAGGAAAACCCACACACTTGATCATCTAAAGCACAGTTCACTTCATCATTTCACTACAAACAAGACCCTATCTCTAATGGAAACAGGACTGCTTCTTGCTAAGACCACATCTGGATTCTAACTTTCTGTCTTCAGAACAATGATAACAATAAGCAACTCCAAAAGCCTGGTCTCTGCGAGAGACTGCATTTGAGTTCATTTTCATAAGCCCATTGCATGCATACTTAAGATTAACATTGAGCATTTTTTGTTCTGACAGTGGGATTCAATGAGATCTTTAATATATTTTAAAAGTAACTCCATAAAAATAAAGAGTAGTTGTATTGTATGACTGTAATCCCTGCTACCAGGAAGGCTGAGACAAGGGACCACTTCAGCACCAGAGTTCCAAGATTCAGTGGGCTAAAGTTAATTTGATGTCTGCACTAAGTCAGGCACCAATATGATGAGCCCCTGGGAGCAGGGGGCCACTAGGCTATCTAAGGAAGGAGGATCAGCCCACATCAGAAACGGAGAAGTGACCTTTACGGACCAAAAGTCATAGCAAGCTTATAAATATTCACAGCATTTCCAGCCTGGATGAGATTTTAAAATACTTTCAAATCTCCATTAGGACCCTAAAATTTCAAATATTGAATTTAGCTTGTTTCTTCCCAAAAGTTTACAAAAACTGACCTATTTTTCAAGTATTTCTGAAGACAGAAGGTCTTAATCATTTGATAAGAATTTAACACTGCATATACTGTCTTACAGTATAAACAGCCTTCATCAAACTATAGAGAAGACTATCACTCATCAATGCAATTTTCTTTAGCTTTAAGGAGAAAAAAAATTACCTTTCAAGTTACCAAAATCTCATCGATTTAAACCAGGCAAAGAAATGGATTAAAAGTTACCCTGCTGATAAGTTATCTTATCCTCCTGATACTGATATTATTTCTACTATTTATCCTTCTGAGGAACTCTGGATGTCTGGCATTTGTTGAGGATGGAGGGAATGGAGAAATAAAAATGGGAAGCATTTCAGCATCTGGATTAGTTGCTGCCCCTTATAAGCAATGACCACCCAAACTCAAACACTAGCCCTATGTCCAATATATCAGTCTTTATAGTCACCACAACCAATCAAAGCACTGTCCAAAGTTGGTCACATAATTATAATAAAATTTATTTGCATAGTATTTTCTAATGTATAAAGTATTTTCCTCCTCACAAACCTGTGAGGTAGGTAGTTTAGATATACCTGTTTTACAGAGAAGGAAGCTAAAGCTCAAAGAGATTATAAAGGGATATATGCAGAGAATTAGCACTAGCCAGAACTCCAATACAAGCCATGTGATTTCAAGTCTATTTTCTTTTCACTACACTCTGCTGTCAAAACAAAATGGGGAGGGACAACATCCAAGACAGCCGCTATGGCCAGCTCTCTCCCAACAAAGATCCAATAAGAACACTAGATTGAAAACACAGTACAACATCTTATTAGCACAAGATCTCAAATTCAACCCATAGGCAAATTAACAGGGCAGTAACTGTGTAAGAGGAGTGGGCAAGGATTCAGCCTCCAACGCTCTCAGTAAATAGGAGATTTAGTTCCAAGTCCACAACAGGCAACAATATAGTAACTCTGAACCTGTTGAATCTTTCAGTTGGCTGACAGTGGGTAGGGCCAACTACTGTCTACTAGAGTGCCACCTAAAGGAAAGTCTGTAACTGTACTGCCTAGATGCAAACAAGTACCCTAAGCATGGAAAGCCCGGAAAGGTATCAATCAGACCTTTCCCTTAATCCGACTCTATAGAACCTATTGAAAGATTGCAACTCCCAGGCTTAAGCCAATAAATTTGAGTTTCTCTTATTTTTGAAGACAACACTCTAACGCAAAGAACACAGGGGCAAGACTCCAGATAACAAAAATTATGGCAATGATAACAATCCCACCAGAATTTAACAGAATCTGATTACAAACCAAAATCAAAATCTGGGAAATAAGACTGGCAGAATGAGTAACACGTGGTTGGTTGGTTGTTCTCGAAGAGGTCCAAAATGGTATCACCATAAGCTCAGAATGCTCCACTACAGATCGGGCACAAATAGTCTGTGTGAACATTTGGGGTGGGTTCTACAAATCTGCACATCCTGCATTTCCTTTGAGTTGCTTCAATTCTGCTTTGTTCATAGAGCACAGCACCTTCTGTTATGTGGGCACACCATGCTGAGCAGTCCTGTGCCAGTGTCTCCCATGTCACATAATCAATTCCAAAAATCTTAAGAGAGATCTTAAGAGTGTCCTTATATTGCTTCTTTTGACCACCATGTGAACACTTGTCCTGTGTGAGTTCTCCATAACAGTCTTTTTGGCAAGTGTACATTTTTGAATAGAACTACATGATCAACCCATTAGAGTTACACTCTCTGAAGCAAGTCTCAATGCTGGGCAGTTTAGTTCAAGAAAGGACCTTGGTGCCTGGTACCTTATTCTGCCAGGTGATCTTCAGAATCTTCCTAAGATAATTCAAATGGAAGTGATTCAGTTTCCTGGCATGGTTCTGGTAGACTGTCCAGGTTTCACGGGCATACAACAACGAGGTCAGCACAATGGCTCTATAGACCTTCAGTTTGGTAGTCAGTCTAATACCTCTTCTCTCCCAAACTTTCCTTCGGGGCCTCCCAAGCACTGAGCTAGCTCTGGCAATGTATGTCTCAACCTCATTATCATCCCTGGAAAGTATACTACCAAAATCTAAGAAACAAAAGTAGAAAAATGAGTAATACAGAGAATATATTATGAAGCATGTGTTAAATAATTTATTTATTATTATATAATAAAAGAAAGAAAGTGCACGCTATTATAATGCCAAACATGCCCAAGACACAAAATCATTCTCCAGAACACTGATAAGCAAAATCTCAAAGAAAAATAGATTTTGGCCACAATGTCAATTAGACTTCCTAAAAGAACTGCAGGGAGCAAACATTCCTAGAATCTCACTTTCATCTGAACTGAGCAAAAGGAAGAAGACCTACACATATATGCAACAAGAGCTTAGTGTAGAAATACATTCAACTCAACAGGAAAATAGGAGGAAACAGGGAGTGGGGAAAGCAAGGAATAGGTGAGTACATTTACAGAAGTATTAATTGTAAGCAAAAAGCAATTAAACAAAAACATCTAAATTTAGAGGGGGAGATTATATAAAAGAGTTTAAAAAGAAAATTTTACAACCTGTGATTGGTATCTATTTTTTAAAATCTATCTTATTTTTATTGATGCCTTTTGTTTTTATATCACATTCATTTCTGAATGCATCCTTTCTCTCTCACCTAATGGCTAACATTAATATAGTCCTTTAAGGTTTGCAAAGTGCTTAAATATATTAATTCACTTGAACCTCCCAACAATGCTAGAAGGTAGATGCTGTTATCATCCTTATTTTACATATGGAGAAACTTAGGCAAGCAGTTGCAAATGACCTGCCCAGGGGCATATAGTTAGTAAATGTCTGAAATAATTTGAATGGAGATCTTCCTGATTCCAAGTTTCACAGCCTATCCACAGGGCTGCATTGCCCAGAGCACCATTCTCTATAGCAAAGGAAAAAACTAAGAAGAAACATTTAAGAATTAAAATGGGGGGAAAAAACTATTCAGCAAAGTTGACTACCACAGTGATTGTGTCTGACAGTGTAAGCAGTGTTTCATACCCACGATCCCCAGAGTTTGCAGAAAAAGGAAGGAGGCATATTGTCTCAGCTCTTTTTAGGGCTAATATAATTATAGAGCATTCAGTTTGGGTTTTTCCTTCTCTTTACATTATTATAGTTAAGATTGTAGCTCTTATTCTTTTCCTGGTTCTGCTTACTTCATTCTGCATCAGTTCATATAAGTATTCCCATGCTTCTCTGGATTCTTTATATTCATTGTTTCTTATATTAATTCCCCACAATTTGTTTCACCATTTCCCCATTCCTCATAGAGACATATATTTCTATCACAAAAAATCCTGCATCAACATTTTGGCATATGAACAGTTGATTTTTAGATAAAAAAAAAAGAAACAAAATAAATATTTGAATATTACCAAAATAAGGTGTGTCTTTTGTTTTTTAATTATCACATTAAGGAAACAGTGAAGATGGTGGTGTAGGAGCAGCAAGAAATTGCAGCTCCTACACAGGCACCTCAAAATACCCATAAAATATGACTCTAAACAAATTCTAGAGCTCTAAAACGCACACAAATATACTTTCCGCTGAAGGCAGCTGGGCTAGGAGGGACCATCTCAGCGCTGGGAGCCAAAACCAGTGCAGTCTGAAACGGCGGCTTGGCCCTGGGGGCGGCCTAAGAGCCGAGCCAAGCCACAGCTGGAGCTTCAGGAGAGCGGATCTGTGACAGCTGTGGTAGTTTCCAGAATTATCAAGCCATAAGAAAAAAAGGACTAAGTGAAAGGTCAGTGGAACTCAGCTAAAATTGGGGGAGAAAAGCGGGTCCGACTAAACTGCCTCCAGGGCAAGGAAGGAGCAGAAGCGGAAGCCCTGATGCCACCTGCACGTTGCTGCTTCAGAGCTCCCAGCCTGCAGACTGCAGGGGGGCCAAGCGATCGTTCAGAGGCCAAGTGCTCTTGCATTGAGCAGCCTGGATCCAGATCGTGGTCCTGGGTGGTGGTCCTGGGGTGCGTTTTCAGTGAGCCAAAGCTGGTTGGGGTTGTAGCAGCCTCCTAAAAGTGCTGGCAGCTGGGAAAACCCCAACGATTTGGGACAGAGATTTCCCCCCTGGAAGCAGAGTTCCACAGAGCTAAAAAATCAGTGACTGGACAACCATGAGCAGGCAAAGGAAGCAAAGTAAGAACAGCAACCAAACTCTTTGGGGAAAAGAAGGATCAAAGCAGGGAATGGGAGGAAGACAACACAGTCAGAACTCCTGCACCAAAAGCTTCCAAGAAACATGAAGATTGCCTAAAAGCTAGAGATCAGCTGAAGAAGGATTTTGAAAACCAAATGAGAGAAGTGGAGGAAAAATTGGGAAGAGAAATAAGAAAGATGCAAGAAAATAATGAAAAGAGAGTCAACAACCTGACTGAAGAAATTAACATCTTAAAAAATAGATTAACTCAAATGACAAAAGAGGCCCAAAAAGCCAATGAGGAGAAGAATGACTTAAAAAGTCGACCTTGCCAGATGGAAAAAGAATCTCAAAAGCTTTCTGAAGAGAATA
>CM053588.1:152083312-152119982 GCA_028646515.1 Pseudochirops corinnae | reverse complement strand
AATTTTAGTGTCTCACTCTTGTCATCAGGATAATTTTCTACTTGGCCTTTAAAGAGTTTCATTGTGTGGCTCCAATTTATTTTTCTAACCTGATCACACGTGTACCTCTTCTCGTGCATGCTGCATTACAGCCAAACTGGAGTATTTGCTATTCCCCTTACACAATGCTTTATCTTTTTTCCTCCTTGCCTTTACTCAGGGCACCCTCCATGTTTGGAATATTCTCTCTTCTCACTCTACCTTGTGTAATCCCTGCCTTGCTTCAGAAGATAGCTTAGGTGCTACTTTCCACATGAAATCTTTCCTGATCCCCTCAGTTGTTAAATGCCCCACTTCTCACCTGTCTGCCATAATCACCTTCTATTTACTTAGAATATGTTTTCCATGTATTTATCTGTGTTAATGTTCTTCCCTCCTCTTCCTCTACTAGAATATAAGCTCCTTATGGGGAGAAACTATCTTTTTTCTGTCTTTATAAATCTAGTACCTGGCACACATTGAATAAATGCTTGTTGAATCGAATTTATACTGCCAGAAGGTGTCAGGAAAAAGTTCTGAGTAGCATCCTGTGTTGGAAAGTTGAGATGAATTGGGTCTACAGAATAAAAGTAGGCATCTGTCTCCATTCTACATAGCAATCTCAATTCCAGGATTGAGGAGCTGGTGGGATAAAGGGAGAGCACAGGGAAACAGAATATGAGAGATACCAGCACCAATACTCCCCAGTAATATTTGAATATATTTTTCAGCTTCTAGGCTTTGAAGAAATTTTAAATTTATTTTCAGCAATTTTCTACATGTAACTGTGGAGCCAAGAGAGTTTTGAAGTGCTTTTGTTACCAAATTAGTTTATTACATGTTGCCAAAATTACATATAAAAGTCACAGTTCCACAGATTTCTTGAGGTGGTTATTGAAATAAGACATTTAATAATGTTCTTGTTGTCAGTTTGTTAAATATTGTGATTTAGTGAATTAGAATCAGAGTTGAAACCTTTAAGCTTAAAAATATACATAATTTCACTTTTCTTTACTTCCATATCATTTTTGTAGAGATGATAAGAAAGACGGATTAAAGTTCTATACTGATCCTTCCTATTTCTTTGATCTCTGGAAAGAGAAAATGCTACAGGATACAGAAGACAAAAGGAAAGAGAAAAGAAGACAAAAGGTAAATCATTCCAGAATAGAAAACATGTGTATTCATGGACTAATTTGGATATGATACCCAAACCAAATTTTTGAATCTTACTCTGAATTGGTAGGTGTGTCAGACAGTGTTGAAATTTTTTCATAGGTAACATTTTCAACATAAAGATAATTGAGAATCACATGTGGTCCTAATTTTTCAATATATTCAATTTTCAATATATTCAATATATCAATATTCTTAATTTTTTTTCCTTCTCATGTTCAGTCAGTCTGCTTCATTTTAACAAGAGAAGATGCTCATAATTCCATTTTTGTGTATAAATTTGTGATTAAAATTCTCTGCCTATGGTTTCATTCACATCTTAGAAAAACTCCTGTTATCGAAAGTTTAATTTTTTAAGTATGGTTAATGGTTGGGCTCTCACCCGCCCGCTCCAATTTTTTAAACGATATGTTGCATGGATTAGAATGAGAAGCCAGTTTGATATTTATATTTAGGAGGAATTATGTGCCATAAACAGTGTTCTCCTGGGGGGTTGATGGAGGGCAAGGGAGATGAGGTCATAAGAGGCACAGACACTACCTAAAATAGTCTCAGCAGAGGTTTGCCTTCTCTGTTGGAGATATGTTTCATTTGTCGTTGAGGAAAGTTAAGGAACCCTCCCTGAAAGTTTTCCTGGCATCTCAGAAGTTTAATTTTTTTTCCATTGGAAGACAATCTGTTGTGCAGACTTCCTGGGAAGAGCATTCCAGTTTGTATGGGCAAATACCCAAAAGCTTTGGCTTAGATCAGAGGTTCTTAACTTGTCCACAACTGGATTTCAGAAGGGAGGGAGCCTGTTAACTCAGATGAGAAAAAAAAATTACATCTTTATTTTCTCTGACTCTTAGTTTCATTTGTAATCTTTTATATTTTATTTTATGTATTTAAAAACATTTTGAGAAGGGGTTCACAGGCATCACTGGACCATCAAAGGGCTCTATGACACACACAAAAAATTTATGAACCTCTGACTTAGAGAAGTGTTTGGCATTTGGTAAGCCCAAAGGATTTTTCAGTGATTTTTATCATTTAAATAACATAAGCTACAAAGATCCTAGAGAGAGGGGGCTTCAAAAGGAAATCTTCATCACATGTGTTTGGTTGGATTTGGGGAATTTATTAAGAGTGAGAACATTGTGGGTGAGTTATAGGATTCTGCAGGCATTGTTTGTGTGAAGAAAAGATGGATATTATTGCCTTGAAAAGAAAAGCAAGGAAATATTTGATTGGAATCCTAGTGATACCTCCCTATACATTTCTTATGGAATGTAAAAACTCATTGAGACTGTAACAAAGAGTGCTTTTCATTGAATATATAATTTACCTTTCAGTGACCTTACAGATGCCTCTTACAGATGATCCAAAAATGATGCTTTTGGCATAAATATATATATATATATATATAATTATTTTTCTTTGCCTTCATGGAAAATGTATTTATCTGTAATTATCACATCTCCAAAACTAGTAGCTCTTTCTAGATCTTTGATTTCATCCTCAGTTCCCCAAATACTTGTAATTGTGGTGATTGCATCATTCTCGTATCACACTGTCTTCAGGTCAAATAGAGATTTTCTAAAAAGTCACAATAGTTATTGTTTGATTCGGGGAGTAGGAAAAAAGATTGTCCTGTCTTTGGAAAATTTAGGCATTGGAGCTGATCTTAGAGTTTATCTAGTCCAGTCCCTTAATTTTACAGATGCAGAAACTTAGACCCTAATAATGAAGAGACTTGTCTAAGGTCACATAGGTAGCAAGTGGCAGAGCAAGGATTTGAATGTGAGTCCCAATCCAATGTTAAACACATGCATGGTGACTTCATTTTCATTTGTTTTTTTCCATTTGTATAAAATCCATCCATGTCTATCTCAATCCATCCATGTCTTTTCATCATGAACCGACTTACTGAAGTACAAAATCCATTCATTTTTCATTGTGATATAATAGTGCCTACAGTGAAGTCTTCCTTCAATGGCCTCTTAACGGTATGGGAAGACTTTGGGTTTCCAAAAGTTAGGCGAGTATAGATATGGACAGGTCTTACTAAACTAGGAAGGTTTTAATTGTGGGCTTTGCATCTGCCCAGCCTAGCTGTAGTCAAAAGAGATTCACAGTGGCTCTCAAAGACAACCTACCAAGCTGTAGAGATACCATAGTCTGTGTTGGTGGAAGTACCCCTGATGTCAAAAGCTTGGATTCTTTAAGATAAAATAATAGCAGAAAACCAACAAATTAGATTCACCAGTGAAACAGGCTTTAAGTACTAGCACCTCTATTGTTTTTGTTGAGTTGTTTTGGTTGTATCCAACTCTTCATGACCTCGTTGGGGGTTTTCTTGGTACAGATAATAGAGTGGTTTGCTATTTCCTTCTCCAGATCATTTTGCAGATAAAGAAACTGAGAGAAACAGGGCTAAGTGATTTGCCCAGGGTCACACAGACAATAATTGTCTGAGGCGAGATTTGAACTCAGGTCTTCCTGATTCCAGACCCAGTACTCTATCCACTGCTACTCTTAGTTGACCAACACCTCTATACTTTAACTTAGTAATTTCATGATGGTTTAAATCAACCATATAATTAGACATCTAGAAAGGACAAATACAGCACAGAGTCCTTAGGATGGTGATTTCCAACTATATTACTGTCATAGCCTCCAGCTGCTATTAGCTTGATTCTTCAATACTTTACCTGGACACCTCTCACTCCAAAATAAAGCAAGTGAAAGTGAATTCTATATTTTCTTCTAATTTTTTGGAGAAGTTTTGATACTATTTGAGGTGATTGGAGACATTCAGAAGTGGCTCAAAATCAGAACCATTGGTCTTGGCGGCTGCTTTTCTGGATCCTCCCAGTACTCTTGTGGAGAGATGATGTGATGACTATGGAAAGATCATTGGACTCGGAGGACCCAGAATCAGATCCTGTCTCCCCCACTTACCTGCTTCTGTGCCACTTTATACCTTAGAGCTTCACTTTCATCATTTGCAAAATGGAGATGTAACACCTGCATAATCTACCTGAGTTTCCAACAGAGCTGTCAGAAACCCCCTTTATAAATCTTAGCCTTAATTTTCTTTTTTTTTGGCATGTAAAAACAATTTTTAACATTTTATTTTTTAAAAATTTTGAGTTCTAAACTATCCGTTTCCCTCTATCCTCTTCCCCCTCTCTTAGATGTTTTAACCTTCATTTTCAATAGAGTTGTTATTTTTGCTTGGTCTTGTTTGTGATACTTACTGCATGTTGTCCCTGAAGTTGATCAGTCTAAATGAGTTGAAGAAGAGTTGAGTGCCTCACACTGAAAATGATGCAGTTGAAAATTTAAGTCACATAGAAGTGGAAAATCCAGGCCTTGTCTTTAAGGGGAATAGCATTTTATGGGTTACTTAGGACAAATGAATATAACAGAGATGAAGAGTTACCACTCTCTGAGATATCCATGTAAATCCTAAGTATTTATGAATAAGGTTGTACTGTTGTGCCTGTCAGTGGTGGGACCATGTTCTTGATTTTTGTATAGGGCTAAAGGGCTGGAGCAAAAATAAGTGTTTGACTAATGGGGCAGGTAAGTTTTCTGTTTTTCTACTTAACCATTAGCAAAACTGGCTTAAATATCATTTGGAATACCTCTTGGAAACTGAGAATAAAGGTTATTTATCTTCATTTTGGAAGAAAAATATTTTGCTATGCAGATGTTCTATATCAAGATTTTTTTTTTTTAAATGCAGTGGTGGAAAACTATTTCCCAATCATACCTTGCCAGATGTTTTTATCTAGGCAGTAGAGGGAAGCTAAAGAGCATCTTGCCTTATACAGCATGAGTTGAAAAATACAGACTGCTTCCTCTTGACTCTATTGTATATGATGGTTAGACTTCTTCAGAATTTCCTTTACAGTTACAGTATGGCTTCCATTTGCATATCAGGTTTATATTTCTGTGCATTTTAACTGCATTTAACCTGCTGTTTTCCCTTTCCCTTCTGTCTTGGCATGCTTCCTTTCTTTTCCTGGACATCAGGAGCAAAAGCGTATAGATGGCACAACTCGTGAGGTGAAAAAGGTTAGAAAAGCCAGGAACAGGCGCCAGGAGTGGAATATGATGGCCTATGACAAAGAGCTTAGACCTGACAACAGGTTGTCTCAAAATGTGTACCACGGAGCATCTTCCGAGGGATCCCTGTCCCCAGATACTAGGTCTGTGTGTATTAAAGCTCCCTTATCCACATGTGATGGTTATGCATGAAGCATTTCATGGTGTTTTGTTTTTTTATAATATAGGCAATACATTCGGTATTTATTGTTGTGTGTGTGTTTTTTAAAAATAATTTGGAAATGCAGCAATAGCTTTAGTTCTCAAAAAAGATCTGGACTATATCTTAGAACCTTCTTATGCTATACATTGAAAGTATTTTGTTGAAGTTACAAGATTTTTTGTGTATTGTTTTTCTTTGTATGATTTAAAACCCCTGTGACTTGAATTTATTATTTAGTTGAGCTACTGATGTTGAATTTAGCTCTCTTCATTTAGAAGATCTTTAGACTTCAATTTAACTATAATGATACTTTCATTTTTAGCTTGGCATGCTGAATTGCCATTGATATACAGTGTCTGAAAATGATTGGTAGTTACTATTAATAGCATAATTAATAGAATAACTCCATTGTTCTGTTTGAAAAATCTCACTAAGAGTAATGGAAGAAAACATTCTGTTTCTGCTCTTCAGATAACTAATCTCATGTGCTCTAATTTACAGGAAAAGATCGTCATTGGAACTCACTAAAAGACCATTAGCTGTTCAATTAAAATGTTTCTTCATACAGGTCTAGATGACACGGCCACTAAGTGACAATTGCGGTTCATTGCAGGGAGTCAATCCAGTGGAGCTAGCTTGATAACTTTTCACTGTTTGCATTATTTTTCTGCCTTCTAACTTAAAATCTTCTATTGAGGAAAAATAGACTTTCTGCAAAGCCTTTTGTCAGCACATAAGATAGGAAAAGGCATCTCCTGTTGCTCTTAAGGCTTATTTATTTTTCAAGATTGTTCCTCCAGATTTCCTCTTGGTGGTTTTTATATTTAAAAACAAATAGGATAAAACACCTGGGGCTTACATTTATTGTGGTTTTATTCACTCCCCAAATTTTGGTTATCACTAACATGATATGAAAAAATTCTTCAGGTAAGTTTTGATGCAGTACAAGAGTTTCGAGTTAATTTTACTTTCAACTTTGGAATTTTAATGACCGTGGTTTTCAGCAAAACGGGTATTAGAATACATCATGAGAGGGTCACTGCTCAGAAGCATTTCTCTTTCTCACTGGCAGTCAGTGGGTTAATTTGTTATTTAATTTCATTACTGATACGTACATGCAGAATGATGTGATTATTATGGTTCTGAACTTTTTATTCTAAGTGAAACATCTTATTTCAGGTAATGTTCTGCAGAAACCCTAATGGAATAAGATGAATATTCTTTTTTTATGTGGTGGAAGGTCCTTGTGTGCATCCTGAATTTTAAGATCAAATTGATCCTACTTGACTACAAAATTGGTGGTTGTTCAGACTCTAGCCTCTTTACACATAATTATGTTTTTAATATTTAACTTTCTTAGTTTCATTGTATAAACTGTACTTTCTATGAATTTCTAAATTCCATCTAGGCAGCCAGGTGGCACAGAGAATTGAGCAATAGGCCTGGGGTCAGGAAGACCTTAGTTTAAATCTGGACTTGGAAACGTATCAGCTGTGTCAATTTAGGCAGGTCACTCAAACTTCCTCAGCCTTAATTCCCTCAACTATAAAAGAAGTATGAAGTGTTTTAGCAAAGTGCCTACCAAATATAGGGTGCCATATTGTATACACTATATAAACAATGTTGTCATTAGGAGCAGCAGCCACAGCATTATTGTGATTTGCAACTCATTCCTAGAGCACTTTGCTATTCATCAACCAACCTTTTCCACCACTGTGTACAGTGTAATTCATTATTGTCTTTGGATGATTTTTTTTCATCAGGTGTTCATATGAAAATACATTCAATTGCCAGATACCACACCTTTAGCTTACATGTAAATTGAAGCATTTATAAGCAAGTGATGCTACCCCTACATAGTCTAGATCAGTGATTCTCAACCTTCCTAATGCTGCGACCCTTTAATACTTGTATGTGGGCGTATCTGGGCCTATCTGCATGTGGGCGGACCCGCTTGGAGATGGATAGAGAAGGGGTGTCTTGGTTCCTAAGACCATCGGAAATATGTGTTTTCCGATGGTCTTAGGCAACCCCTGTGACCCCTGTGAAAGGGTCGTTCGACCTCCAAAGGGGTCGTGACCCACAGGTTGAGAACCACTGGTCTAGATCATTGGGAACATCATCTTCATAAACACAGGATCATAGTTCTGTGGCCTCTCATTGCAGCAAGGCAGTTCTTTTACTTCTTTCTCATTGTTTCTCCTTCTCATTACCTACAGAAACTACTCCCAAATCCTCTCTTCCTTTCTCACCTTTCCTTTTGCACCTAATACTATCGCCCCCTTGTCAGCTGAAGACCTTAACTCTTATTTTACAGGAAAAAAATGGAGGCCATTCAATTTAAACTCCTGCTTCCCCTCTTCTCTTCATCTCATCACCTCCTGTGACTTCATCCACTACCCTTTCCTCCCCAGGCTCTGATAATTGCACGAATCTTTTTGCCAGAGTCAAAAGTCAACCTCTCTCTACTCTCGTGCTTAATTTTAATCCTCTCCCATCTTCTCCAGAAAATTACTCCTTTAGTCATTCTCTGCACTCTTATTTTAAACTTTTTGCCCATTTCCTACTTTCTTCCCTACTGCCTTGAAACATGCCAGAGTACACACACACACACACACACACACACACACACACACACACACACACACCCTTCACTAGGCCATGCCATTACCTCAATCCATCGTCTTAATCCCTCTTTGATATTCATTTCTCAGCCACATTCCTCGATTAAGTTGTCTACACCTTCCACCTCTACTTCCTCACCTCTTACTCCAAAAACTTTGCAGTCTAGCTTCATACTTCATTATTAAAGTGTCTAAAGTTATTGATTATCAATTAATTGGCAAATTGGATGATTTTTTTTCTCAGTTTAGACCTCTCTGCTGCATTTGAAAATATTGGCCACCTTCTTCAATTGACAGGCATCCCTGCAATTTCTGCCTCTTCACCACCACAAAGAGAGCTGCTATAAATATTTTAGAACATATAGGTTCTTTTCCTTTTTTCCCTAATCATCTTGGGAAACAGACCTAGGAGTGATCTTGCTGGGTCAAAGACTGCCTTCTCCTTTTGGGTATTCTCTCCTCTCTAGGTTTTCATAACAATACTCTTCTCTTTTTGTGTTTGTTCTACTTGTTTGATCACTCCTTCCCAGTCCATCATTTCATTTCATCCTCCCCAACTATGGGTATTCCCCTTGGTTCTGGCATAGGCCTGGATTTCTTTTCTTTCAACACTCTCTTGGTAACCTCATTAGCTCCCATGGAATTATGAAAATGACTAACACACACACAGACACACAAACACACACACGCACACAGCTCTTATCTCTCCCCTGAGCATCATTCCTGCATCATCATTCCCTATTAGGCATCTTGTCCAAAAAGGACTCTTCATCATTCTCCCCAAACCCTCCCTTCCCCTGAACTTTCCTGTTTCTCTTGTAAGCACCACCATCCTGTTAGTTTCCTAGATAACACCTTCACATTATCCTTACTCATTGACCTGACTTTCACACATCTAGACAGTTGCCAGATCTTAGCATTTCTATTTCTTCTATCCCCTTTTCTCTACTCATACCACTAACCCCTTAGCTTAGGCCCTCATCGCTTTTCACCTAGATTATTGCAGTGGAATCCTGATTGTTTTTTGTTTGCTTCAGTTCTCTCTCTTCTCTCTCCACTCCAGTCTATCTGATATACTGTTGCCAAAATGATTTTCCTTAATCACAGATCCAATCATATCATATCTCTACTCAATAAACTGTAGCATACTCCCTATTACCTCTAGAATAAAATAAAAACTTCTGTGTTTAGATTTTAAAGCCCTAGACAATTTGACTCTAACCCATCTTTCCAACTTTATTGGACATTATTCCCCCACCACCACCTGTGCTGTGATCTAGACAACTTGCCATGAAAACCGATTTGCCATCTCCGTGCCTTTGTGCTAGACGCCTCCCATTCCTGGAGAGTACTCCTGCCTCACCTCCACCTTGGAATTACTCTCTTCATTCAAAATGTAGCTTAAACACCATCTTATGCATGAAGCTTTTCCTGCTGTTATACTTCCTCCTAAATTTATTTATCTTAATTACTTGTTATTTTTTTTTTTGGAGGAGGGAAGGCAGAGCAATTGGGGTTAAATGACTTGTCCAAGGTCACACAGCTAGTAAGTGTTTCAAGTGTCTGAGCTGGATTTGAACTCAGGTCCTCCTGACTGCATAATTTCCTGATTCCTTTATTCACTGCACCACCTAGTTGCCCCAATTACTTGTTATTTATTCATTTTTAAGTTTTATTGTGTATATACTTATATGTATTTGTGTCTTTCTCTGTTAATGTAAACTCTTTGCAAGTAGGGACTTTTTCATTTTTTGTATTTCTGGTATCTATAACAGTATCTGAAACTTAATAAATGCTTATTGATTGATGGATAGATTTAGAACTATAAAGGAGTTCAGAAGCCATCTAATCCTATACCTTCATTTTCACATGAAGAAACAGATCTAGAGAGATGAAGTGACTTCTCCAAGCTCACTTAGGTAGTTAGTGTCAGGGTTAGGATGAAGATCAAGATTTTCTAACTCCAAAGCCCACATCCTTTCCTCTGTATCACACTGCCTCATGCTAAAGAATTGTTAGGCTGGCTGGAACAACTCTAGAATTATTTCCATCTCTTTCTGGTCACTTAGGCATTGTGAATATGTACAGTCTCATCTGAGTCCGGTGATTCTTCACCTGCATCCATAGCTTTCTCTTCCTGATGCCTGCTCTGGAATGACCCATTTTGTTATTGGTTCCTACCTACCTTCCAAGCTCTTCCTCTTCTGCAGTAGCCTCTGACCTCCCTAAAGACACTCCCTGGACCTGTTCTTTGCTGTCAGTCCACTGGAAGATTAGAGAGATGTAATGATATGCTATTCAACCTCCTTTGACTTCCTGCTCTCCCCTGGGGCTCCCACTGACCTTTCACCCCTCCATCAGGAGAATCTGCCCCTTTTAGGTTCCCACTCCTTACTAGCTATAATATTGTAATGAGCATTATAATAATTGCTATTAATTTATATAGAGCTTTAAATATGCAAGGCACTCTATAAATATCTCATTTTACCTTTTCAACAGTCCTGGGAGGTAGGTGCTATTATCATCCCCATTTTACAGATGAAGAAACTGAGGCTTGCTCAGGGTTACACATTTAGTTAGTGTCTGAGGCTGGATTTGAGCTCAGTTCTACCTGACTTAAGGTTCAGTGTTATACACTGCCCTATTGTAAATTTGTGATTCTAGCTCTGAAATACAACTTTCCCACCTTGATCCATTCCCCGTTATTATACTATTCACCCTTCTTTATTTTGTTTCCCCTAGCTCCTTTCATTACTACATCACAACCCATTTCAGAGGGGTTCCAAAGCAGCCCAGTCCCATGTTCTTGTTTTTTTAAGTAGATAATTTCCTTAAATAATCCTCATTAATTTTTTTTAAAAAAATTGACTAAGGCTCTTTTAAAAGCAGTCAGTATCTCTCTTCTCTTTTGGTCCTTCCCCCTTGTCTTGAAGGTGTTTTCTTTAACTGCTGCCCTCTGTAGTGGCATTTGGTTCTGAGTATGGCCACGTCTAGAAAACACACCAAATCTCAGGACAGGACAGGTTTTCCCTACACTTTGATGCATTAAAATTTTAACTCCTTTACTAGCAGCTTACACACTACAAAGATGCTTTCATATTTGCACCATCTTCCGGAGTTTATGCTACAAGTCAGGGACAAGGACAGCTATGGAGGATTCTATGACAATGACAGCTCCTCTGCATTGAAAAAAATCACTTGGTGCCTTCACAGGACTGCACTGCACAAAATCCCAGAGCTTGACATCCAGTCTGTGGCTTTTCCACCAATGTCTCTTTGCCTGTTTTGCTTCAGAGGGAGAAACACAAGCTGAATCCTAACAGAAACCAGCAGATAAATGTGAGGAAAGTCAGAACAAGAAGAGAAGAGTGGGAGCGAAGGAAAATGGGTATTGAATTCATGAGTGACGCCAAGAAACTGGAACAGGCAGGGAGCATGAAAGAGGACAGAATGCCCAGAGGGTTGGTCTTTTTTGCTTTATTCAGAGCCCTGGCTTTTTGTTGCCTGCCCTGCTTCAGTCTTCCTGCGATGATATGCATTCAATTTACTGACTCAATGTGTCCTTTAACAGAGTGCCAGAACTGCACGATTGTCTCTTACTAATGCCACCTGGTTCTCCGCAGCTGTGGGACAAACAGGTCCTTTTACTCATTCCCCTCCCTTGGGCTTAGCTGGCCCTGGACTGCAACAGTCTCTGCATCTTTGTGAACTCTGCTCAACTAATAAAATATTTGCATTCCTTTCAGCTTGTTACACTCGGCTATTTATGCAAAGAAAACAAGGCTTTTAAATATTAAACTTATTAAATCACTACACTCTGCTTTGGTTAAATACATTTCCTCTGTTTAAGCAAAAAATTATTCACTGCATTGCATTCTTAATTTCTTTTACTTCTCTTACTGTTAATGTTTATCCAATTCACCTACTATTATATAATTTCTAATTACATGCTGTTGATATTTCATTGTCCTGGAATGCTATGTCTGTCTTAAATACTGTTGTTAATTTGATTTGTTCTATACTACTCTGTGACTGAGTGAAAGATTCCTAAAGAGCTGAAAAAAATCAGGAATTGGTATTTACTGCCTGTCAGTTCATCTGATAAAGTCATTTTGAAGCTGTGAATTTCATTTCAAACAACACTTGCGTTTTCTGGCTAAGATAGTAATCCAGTTATTTCTCTGTAGTTTTCATGACAATACTGGAAGGGGAATAGAGAATTTATAACTTATGAATTGATATCAGAAAAGCAGATGTTGTATGTATATTATAAGGGAAAAAAACCTGAAAGTCATTTTATTTCTTCTCCATTAATTATAGGTCCCATGCATCTGATGTGACTGATTATTCTTATCCTGCGACTCCAAATCATTCTCTTCATCAGCAGCCAGTGACTCCTTCTTACGTAGCAGGGGATGCACAGCAGTATGGGGCTTCAACCCAAGCCTTGGAGCATGAGTATAACAGGCCTCCTTCTGCCACCGTCAGGCACATGACCTTGAACAGACCTCAGCAACCACCCCCACCCCCACCCCAGGCCTCGGAAGGCTCACAGGCCTCTGCACCTTTGGTACCATCGGACTATGGGTAAACTTTCTTCATGCCTGGACTCTTTGAAAATATAGTAGATGTAGTTGGCATTTTGGTTTTGTTTTTAATAATTCATGGGCTACAATGTTTGCAAGAGAAAACCTGACTTGTCTGATCGATAATTCTATCATGAATGCCAAATTACAGGTAGAGAAATGGGGTAGTAACACACTAGTAGACTATCCTCCTTTATAATTGTATCATGTTTAACAACAACAATCACAACCACATTTTATAGGGAATTTGAATGAATTGTTTCATGAGGCATTTTTAAGCCCATAAGCTAAGCAGAGATAAACAATTTTCTTTTCTCTTATTAGATTGTAAGCTCCTTCAGGCCATGACACATGTCCCATGTATCTTTTTAGTTCTCTTAGCACCCTAGCCCAGTACATTGTGCATGGCAGGCTTTTAGCAAATGTTTATTGAAATGAGTGGAGAACTTAACTCCAATCACAAATTTTACAGGAGAAAAGAAGATGAAATACTTAACATAAATCAAAAAATAGCTTCATCTAACCCCAGGCTGTCTCTATGCCTAGCCATGTGCTTCCCGTCCTTAACCTTGCTCATCTTGGCCTAGCATTACGATGTCTTCTCACTAGGACCCCTAATTTTCTCTCATGTAGGTAGAAAGAAAATACCTTTCTTCTTCTTAAAATGAATTCTATAGTTCCTGAATGCCCCTTCATTTAGTCAAATATGCCACTTTTATTATTACTCTTTTCAGCTTAAATATATTCTGTGAAGCACTGCCTTACAGCAATGGCAATCTTTGCCTTTTTTAATACACTTATTTTTCAGTAAATTCAATTGTACCACTTCTATCCTACAGTTATTCACAGTGATTTTCTTCCTGACTTGATTAACTTATGTGTTTCTCTGCTACTTGCTACCATAGAGTATGCATTAATAATGATCTTCCTGCCTTCCTAGATTTTGTGATCAGCAGGGAAATGATATTCTTTTGTCCCACAAATATTCTTTTTACCTTTGGAAACATTTTTATTCCTGAGATGAATTGAGCAAAGATATGATATCCTGTGGTAATAAATTGAACAGAACCTTTTGAAACTACTTCCAGAAAATGGTTATGCTTGCACTGCGTAGTTCTAATTAGTTCTACAATGTATGATGTGGCCAACAGTGTCTAACCTGACATAGATTTCAGAGCCTCAGAAAATTTCACCTTCTGCTGACATTCTCGTGACTTGGTGTGTTTTCCTCTTTTTGTTAGGATGCTCCCAGCACAAATAATTGAATATTACAACCCATTAGGACCACCACCGCCTCCCCCACCTCCCGTGATTCCTTCAGCACAGACTGCTTTTGTCAGCCCTCTCCAGATTCCTACACCATCTTCCTATCCTCCATTAGCGACTGGCTCCACACACACTGCTACTCCTCACCCGCCTTCTGCTGGGCTTGTGGGTGCAGCTCCTCCCCCCCCGGGCCCCCCGCCTCCCCCCCCGGGTCCTCCTGCGACAGGGCCTTCTCTTTCCTCCTCCCCCATGCACGGTCCCGCAGGGGCTGAAGCAAAGAGACAAGAGCCAGCTCAGCCCGCAATCAGTGATGCTCGGAGTGACCTTCTCGCGGCCATTCGGATGGGTGAGTGTAAACACGCCACGAAACATCTTCCTTTAAGAAAGTGAGTCTTCGATGCTCCCTTCTTGTTATATTTCTGCCTTCTTGGAATAACTAAGGTTTGTAATAATTGTTTTGAATAACCATTGCCCAGTTATACTTTAACTGGATTCCAGTCAACCCTTAATTAACTGGTTCTTTTCTCCCCATGTGCTGCATCCTGATCCCATTATACTTTTAGGAAAAAGATGTGAATAATAAGGAAACACACAAATTTAGGCTAATCATAAAATAAGATATTTCTTAAGGCAGTGGTTGCAACACAAAAGTGTCATGTTGGTTTTAGGTTTATAACTAACTAGGAAGCACATTGGATTGAGTTGTGGGTCCAGAGTCAGGAAGAACTCAGTTCAAATTCAGCCTGACAGTTACTAACTTAGGTGACCCTGGGCAGATCACTTAACCTTCATCTGTAACAGTTTTCTTAACTTTAAAATATGAATAGTATTATCTCCCAAGGAGGTTGTAAGGATTAAATGAGAAGTATTTGTTAAGTACTTATCATAGTGCAGGGCACATAGTAAGTGTTTAATAATGCTTATTTCCTCCCTTCCTCCGTCCCTCCCTACCTCCCTCCCTCCCTTTTTCCCTTCCTTCCTTCCTTCCTTCCTTCCTTCCTTCTTCATTAATCTGTTTGAATAGCTTACTTTTTTTGTTCACATCCATCAGCACTAGATTGGAATATCACACCCTTGTCATGATATAACTTTGTCACTCTCTTCCTCAGTAAGTTTCAGTGGCTCCTAATTGCCTCTAGTATCAAGAACAAACTCCTCTGTTTGGCAGTTAAATCTCTTTACAACCTGTTTCCAACCTGTCAGTCATATCATTTTACTCCCCTAGTTCAGCCAGATTATCTGGCCTTTTCGCTGCTCCTCATACATGACATTCCAATTCCTATCCCCATGCTTTTGTCCAGCTTCCCATTTTTCCCCATCTTCTAGGATCCTTAATTTATCAACTCAGATATTCCCTCTTACACGAACCATACATATTCCTGATTTCCCCTCGTCCTCTGAATTACTTGGTAATTGTCTTTACTTGTGTGTGTGTGTGTGTGTGTGTGTGTGTGTGTGTGTGTGTGTGTGTGTGAGTGTACATGTCTTTCCTCATAGAATATAAGCTACTTGAAAGCAGGAATGGTTCCATTTTGTATCCCAGCATGTAGCACTATTCCTGGTACAAAACAGGCTTTTAATAAATGCTTGTTTGTTGATTTTTGAATAGTTGTCCTGATTGGCAGAGGGAACACCTGTTTCAATGAAGCTGCTGCTCCCTGAAGTATTTGTATGCACCACCTTTTACTAAGGCAGGAAAGTAGATGAATACATTTGAGAAGTGTGTCCAAGAAGAAGGATTGAAATAGGGAGAGTTTTCTCACCAACTTTTCACTTCATCAGAGAATGCAATTAGGTAGAACAGATCTGACTACTTCTCCTTTAAAAAGTGTAGTACATAAGGACACATGGTTTGTTGTTGTTCAGTCGTATCTGACTTTTTATGATCCCATTTGGGGTTTTCTTGGCAAAGATATTGGAGTGGTTTGTCATTTCATTTTCCAGCTCATTTTACAGATGAGGAAACTGAGGCAAGCATGGTTAAGTGACTTGCTCAGGGTCACACAGCTAGTTAGTGTCTGAGGACCAATATGAACTCCCAAAGGTGAGTCTTCCTGATTCTAGGGTCTGCACTCCATGCCCCGAACCACCTACCCACCCTCGGGTCACATGGTAGCATACTATTGTGTGAAATTTGTTCTTGTTAGTTTAGCTCATTTCTTTTATTAAAAAGGGCAACTTCTGATTGTGTAATGGATGAGTGTTCATTCATTTTTCTGCTTAAAGAAATTTTAGCATTGCTTACCCTAAGTTCCCTTAAAACCTTTCATAATGCCTTCCCTACATTCCCAATTCTGGTATCACTACTCTAATAATGATTTTGATTTTTTGCATTTGGGTCAGAATAAGGGAGTTCATTCTAAATGGTTTTGTCTACAGGAATTCAGTTGAAAAAAGTGCAAGAACAACGGGAACAGGAAGCGAAACGAGAGCCCGTGGGAAATGATGTGGCCACAATCCTGTCCAGACGGATTGCGGTGGAGTACAGCGACTCTGACGATGACTCGGAGTTTGATGAGAATGACTGGTCTGACTGAGGCTCCCTTCCTCAGTGCACCACGTGGGGCAGCTAATTGAAACTGACGACACCAGTGGCCAGTGAGGAAGGCCTCAGTGCTTGTGTAATGCTATCATAACACCGTAGCTTAGCAGCTTTTGTATTAATAATGTGATTACGCTTTCTGCACATCCAAAAATTCCAGGTTTGTTTTTTCCAGTATTTACTGTGTAACACTTGAGTGCCACTAAACATAGCAAATCACGTGCTTCATACAAGAAAATGTGCTGTTGTTGTTGCACTGTTATGGAGAGAGCCTTTTGTTTCCCTCCTGGCCAGGGAAGGAGTTTTATTTCACATTCATTGTTCAGTATGACTCTGCTGACTTGAATTCTATTTGTGAAACTGCCTGGTTGTGAGATCGTTGCAAAATTCACAGCTTTGTGTCAGAGTGATTGTCTTCAGATCAGTCAGACAATTCACTGTGTTGCTTTGTTCTTAGTATATGCTTCTGAATTTGGCACAAGGAGAGAAAAATCGCCACGTGAACACAAACAGAATCTCTTAACATGCTTCTGTGCTTTATTTCTTGGTTTAGTAGCCTGTGTGTGAACTCGAATGTTTTCTCATAGAACATGATTTCCTTTTCATACTCTTTGACTGTCCTCAGAAATCACTAGGAACTGTAAAATTGCAAAGGCCCATTGTTGGGAATTCTACATGATTTTCCCTCACCCTTTGGGCACTCAGTAAATACAGTTCATGTAAAGACAAAGGGCTCCAGGGCCTTGATGCTGGTAATGCTGGTGAAAGAGGGGGCATTTCTTCCTGGGGGTCGGTGGGGGTTTCCAATGGATGTCTGTTGAGTTTTGACAGTGATTAATTAATGGTAACTCTTCAGAGGTAGCCTAAGATCAATTGAGAATCTTAAGTTTTCAGTGAATTAATTGCAAAAAAACAGGTCTAGGAAACCAGAATTTATATAAAACTTGTGATTAGTATATTCCCACTTTTAGTGGTTCTATCTAGAGGCAGAGATAACCCAGACTGTTGGTGTCCTGGAAGCACATAATTTCTAATGCAGTTGGCTTTGGGCACATAGAGCAGAATTTACCTCACTGAATTTTCTTGATCATCTTCATGGATAGAACATCTCACTAAACTCCCCACCCCATCACCCCATTTAGTTTTTTCTCATGGCTATTGTTTATTTTTGTTTAGGCTTAAGATCCACAGAGACCAGTGTTCCACTTTGGAACGATCCTTTGGAAATTCATACATTAGATTTTCTGTTTTTTAATTCTGGGTGATCGATTAACCACTTATTTAACTGAAGTTAATTCCCCATGCCCTAATTATCTTTTGTGAGACTACTGACTCACACTCTGCTCATATTTTTTAAAGAAGACTGTAAAATTTTAAGATATACCCACACATACACGTGTCTATATGTATATATACATACTTATGTATATATAAAATGTGTCATACCAGACTAACCTTATATATATTTTGTGGGGTCTAGAACTGTGTTTTTAGTAGTGTAGGGGACTTCTGCTAAGGAAATGAGCTCTATCGATTTAGATCAGCCAACTGTTCTGCAGTTTATGGCTTTCGAGAGTTGTTTGGGACACTTGGTGACTTTCCTGAGGTCGCAGAAGCAGTGTGTGTCACAAGTGGGGCTTGAGCCCAGGTCTTTCTGACCCTAAGGCCATCTTTTTATCCAGTGTTTCATGCTGCCTCTAAAATACTTACAACATTTAAAATGAACTCTCGAGTCTTTTGACTGCTACTGATAATTGTAATGTATGGAAGGAGACTGAATTATGCACATGCACACATCTAAGTTCACTGTAGAAATGTAAACAGGAACATTAATGAATGAATCTGATCATCTTTCAGACTTGAGATATTAGCCCTCTGGCCTAAGATATGTACATATAGATACAGATAGGAAGATAGATAGATAGATATTTACTTTGGGGCTAACGGACATAGTCTCATAATGCCATTGCATTGGATTTTGACGACCAATGGGTTTGATGAGCACAAACGTTCAGACTCCGAGCCATCTGGTGTCTGTCTCCTTTATAAGATTATAGTAGACCCTTGTACCTGTTCATTGGGGTCTTCTTAACAATACTTGACTCAATGTTAACTCCTTGGCTTTCTATACTTAGAGTTTATTTTAAAAAGAGAGAATCCTTAGTTTTTATTATTTCTTTTCCCTGCCTTCCTTCTAAATAGAGTTGTCTGTTTATTAATGAATTTTAAACTTCTCTTTTGTTGAAGTCTCTTCTGCTATATTAATTCCTGGGACATTTTAGAGGGATGGGGTGGGAGAGGGAATCTTTCTTATCTGATTAAGATTATAATCTTTGTACTAGAATAAATCTATGTAATTCTAGGCCTAATATTTGGTAAAACTTCCTTGTTTCCTAAGAACCTTCAGTTCTCAGGAGGAAAAGAGCACATTACAATTCCTCCTCCACCCCCTGCCCATTCATGGTTTTTCTCCTCTTTCTATTTATATCTTATCACTAGAAGAAAATTAAAATTGGTCCCCCCATAATTATCCACATGCTTAATTATTAACTGTCTTCTTATAGTGTAATCCACAAGTTATTTTCATCCTCCTGAACTTGTTACAATAGTATTTAAAAAAAGATTCTTCTCTGTTGTTTGTGCTGCTTTTAAAAGGATAGTTAGGTGATTTAATCCTATAGGCTAGGTTGTGCTGGGGCATTTTCTCCACAAATAAGATTTATTTTAAAATCTCATTCCAAATTGCCTTCTCAACTAATTAATACATTAAAAAGGAAGATCTTTGAATTTTTCATTTCCTTTGTCCAAATTAAAGTATCAAAAGAAGGAGGACATGGAGAAGAAGTTCATGAGAAGTGAATTTTATTTCTAATATTTTAACTTTTTCGAAGTTAAGCAATAGACAGTAACTTGAGTCACTGGACAAAAAATTGTTTATAATCAGCATCTCAAATCATTAACTTTTGATTTGCCCTTAATTGCTTAAGGTGTTATAAGGTCATTAACCTGCTGCAACTGTATGTTGGATAGTATTAGTTTTAGACAAAAGGGATGAAATTATTATGTAACTGAGTGTGAAAAGTCATCACAGATACCTTGTTAAATAAGTCAAGGAGCAGGAAGGCACCTGGCTTTGCAGTATCATCCCTAGACAACCCCTGAATAGGAAGGCTTGGCACATATTGTTATTATTGTTTTCTAAGAAAAGATCATGCTAGAGAATTCCATACTTTTAAATGAAATATTCTAATAGCTACTTTTGATTTAAGTGGAATTTATAACACCAGAAACTTTTATGAGCACCTCACTGATATGTTGTGAAAATTTTGTACTTATTTGCATCCATTGTTAATGATAAACTGAAAATAAGTGGTATATTGTAACCTGTTAACAACTAGTGGGATGTCAACCAGAGTAGCCAAGAATTTTTTTCCTTAAAATTGGAGTATTTTGTCATCCCCTTTCAGTATTTTACCACAATTATTGTAAATTGAATTAAAGTGGTATAAACAGACTTACTCTTACTAGACCATTTTTATCTGTTTGTATATCTTAATATAGATTATGTACAAGTAAAAGAAATCCAAATAAAATTCCTCTTTTGACCCTTTAGGCTTCTGTTTTTTCATAGTAGAACTGTGTGTTTGCTGTGACTGGTGAGGAGAAAAGTACAATTCAACTTCTGTTTTATTAGATAATAGTTTAAATGAATTATGTTTAAATTTCTGTAAAATATTAGAATATATGAACAAATTTCAGAAATCTTTATGAAAGAGGTCATAGGATTTTGAGTTAGTAAGAATCTTTTATTTTTGAGGGGAAAGTTAAGGCAATTGGGGTTAAGTGACTTGCCTAGGGTAGTGTGTCAAGTGTCTGAGGCTGAATTTGAACTCAGCTCATCCTGACTCCAGTGTTCTATTCACTGCGCCACCTAGCTGCCCTGCTAGCAAGTATCTTAGAGGTCATCTGGTACAGCTTCATAGAGGCTAAGTGATTTGCCCCAAAGTCACAGGTAGGAAACAGCAGAGTCAGACTATGGTCCCAGAATCTAACTTCCAGTCCACCTTCTACTCTATCATAATATTTGTGTTTATCCTTGAAGATAAACACTTTTAGTAGGTGGAGGGGTACAGAGAAGGAAAGGGAATTTTAGGCAAGGGAAGAACATGTCACGCTCACTGAGACAGTGAGGCTGCCAGCCCACCTAACGCAGGAGAGGACCTGTTGAGGAGTTGAGGGAAATAAGTTTAGAGAAGTAAAGTTTACGTGAATTAGATAGCGCCTCTAAAGATTAGAGATTCTAGAGAACCTCCAAAATCTGGCAAAAGAGTTTCAGTTTAGCCTTCTAGGATATAGGAGACTAAAAGTATTCAACTTCAACACAAACTTTTTGAGCACCTACTTTGTGGAGGACTGCTAGGTGGCTCAGTGGATAGAGTGTGGAGTCAGGAAGACTCCTCTTCCTGTGTGACCCTGGGCAAGTCACTTAACCATGTGCTGCCTTAGTTTCCCCATCTATATAATGAACTAGAGAAGGAAATGGCAAACCACTCCAGGATCTCTGCCAAGAGAACCCCAAATGGACATGATGAAATTACTATAGCACAACAACAACAACAAAAATTGTTCAGGATACCGTTAGGCACTGAGAGTACAGCAAGTGAAATGAGCATAAAGGAGAACTTTGTATACAATATTGTTTTAAGAACAACATGGAACAATTAAGTCATTTTGACTATTACAAATACCCAAATTAACTATAAAGGACACATGAAAGAAGATGCTCTCTGCATATCTGCATTCCAAGAAGGAACTGATAAAGAGAAGTGTGTATAGAACGGTGATTTATATCTATTTCTAGATGTAATGTATATACAGATGTGTTACAGATATATGTATATACAGATACATATATTTGTGTCTAATGATAGCCACTTGAAGGGGGAGGGAGGGAGAAAAAGAAGCAAAAAAAGTTACATGATTATTATATATTTGAAAGAAATGGCAAGTTGTACATTACAGATTGGCAGTTTCATGTACAATCATCAGTTTTTCTATTCTATGTTATGGAAATGCTTGTTTTTTCCTTAAGTTCAGAATAAAATAACATTTAAAAAGAAAGTCATGGGGCCTACCCTCAAGAAGCTTACAATCTAATAATGGGCAAAAGATAAAGGTAAAGTGCTATAAGGAATTTAAAATAGTACAGAGGTATATCACTTTGAGCAAGTAAGACCAGGGAAGACTTTCAAGAAGAGATGGCATCAGAGTTGGGCCTTGAAGGGAAGGATTTTAGCAGGTAAACATGGTGGCAGGGCAAAGGCACAAAGAAAGGAGAACATAAGATGTGGATAACATAATTTGACGGATTCTCTGGGCAGTTGTGTTGAGGTAAAAGAGAGTGGTATTAAAGAAGCCAACTAGGAAGAAAACCGTTCTGCTAAGTTCAGATATGACTATACATAAATAAGAATACATGCATATATGTGTATATTTACATATCTGAATGTGTGTATATACACACATACATTGTCAATGCCCAGACTCGCATCTAAGAACTTACTGCAGAATAGAATAGTCATCAAAGTTGTAAGCCGTGAATTTCAAGGATTCCAGGATAATTTTTACTCTTCTGATAAAGCCTGATCTACATTCTATTCATGGGTTAGTTAAGAGTCAGCCAATAAACATTGATTAAGTGACTCTCATGTACCAGGCTCTGCGCTAAGATGCCAAGAAAGACATGACAGTCTCTGCCCTCAAAGAGATGATAGTTTATTGGGGGAGACAACATATAAAAAGAAAATGAAAAGTGGGAGAAGTCATACAGCCAGGATGGGAAATGATCTGAGGAAATGTGTGTTTCTGAGCTGATCTAATCATGCAGAATGATGAGTTTCTGAAAGCAATCAAGTTTGGGTGTGTGTAGTTGGGGGGGAGGGGGAGGAAGGTGATGATGATGAGATTTCCATGGGTGCCATTCTTAAATGGAAGAGGATCAGAGATGAGCTCCTACGTCTCCACTTCCTAGGGTTAGTCCCAGGATGTTGTTGTTCAGTCATTTTCATTCATGTTAGACTCTTCATGACCCCATCTGAGGTTCTCTTGGTAGAGATACTAGAGTGGTTTCCTGTTTCTTTCCCCAGCTCATTTTTGCAGATGAAGAAACTGAGGCAAATAGGGTTAAGTGACTTGCCCAGGGTCATACAGCTAGTAAATGTCTGAGGCTGGATTTGAACTTGGGTCTTCCTGACTCCAGACCCAGAGCTCTATCTACTGTACCACTTAACTGCCCCCATGGGTCTTGTCAGATTGACAAAAACAAGCATCCCAAAGAGTTCAGAGCATCTTAACTACATATCCCTAACTATAAAACAAAAGGAAGCTAATATTAAAATTGGAACTAGAATAGCTGCAAACTGGTAAGCAGAAGAAGGCTTTTCCAGTTCCTTTAGTTCACCAATGGTGGCCATGGGTCATTGGGAAATGTTGGTGTCAGGCAACTGTATTTGATTCCAGCACAATATTGAGAGCTGAGGTCAGTTTTTTTGTTTTGTTTTGTTTTGTTTTGTTTTTGGAGAATGACTTTGTGAAGTCCACAAGCCTTCAGATAAGGAAACTGCTTTATTCTGCCAATGACTGCCACTTCTAAAGGAACAAATACATGATTTGGAATGAGAAGACCCGAGTTCAAATCTTGACTCTACCACTTACTCCTTATGTGACCCTAAGCAAGTGGCTTAACTTCTCTGGTCTTCATTTTCCATATGTGTAAAATGTGGAGGTTGGATTACATGACCTCTGTTTTCCCTTCTGGTTTTAAATCCTGTTAACCTGGGTTTGAAGACTGACCTAATTCCTTATCTGTGCCATCTTCATATGTAATGTATTCAGTTGGAAAGAATGACCAGTCACTCATGGATCTTTCTAACTACACAGACATGTGCCTGAGAATGAAGAGGAACCTGCCAAGAGAACTGAGACTTCCTGACCTTCAGACCAGAGTTTCTGATGACTTCCCCATGCATGATATTCTAAAAATAAGCCATCCTAACCCAACTGTTTATTAAAGGTCCAGAGCTTGTCTGATTACTGCAATACTGAAGTGTATCCAAAGACTCTGAGAACATATTTTATGGTATGGGGTAGCCCACAGACTCATCTCAATGGGTAATTCGATTATGAAGAAATTTGCCTACAAAGTACACCTTCTTCACAGAGCTGTCACCTGGCCATCTGTTTGCAAAAAATATAATAGCTGTCTGTGTCAAATATTTGCATGTATGATATATCTAAGAATCCCGCTCTGCCTTCACCTAGTGCACTTATGACTGGATAATTAGCTTCAAGTACATCATCATGATTAGTGAGAGTTGGTGCATTACCATGAAAAAAAAAGACAGGAAATTCTGAGTTTTGAGAGTAATTTAAAAACATCCTAGATGGTACTTACCATGTAAGTGACATCTAAAAACATTTAATATTCTAGGCAATGATTGGACTTTTCTATCCTGAAAAGCAATTTAAATAGAATTCAAGCAATTCAGAATTTTGAAGCCTCAGACTTCCTGAAAATCTAAGTATAGCTTGGCATTTAGGCTTAGAGGATGTTTCCTTCTGTGTGACACTCACTTGAAATGTACCTTCTGTATTTTGAAATCAGGATTATAAGATTTTCAGCCTTAAGTTCCTGCATCAATTCTCAAGTCATTTTGAAATGTCTACTTGACTATCTCAACCATTTAACAATGAAATTTATTTTTTCCAAGTATATGAGTTTTAACTCAGACTAGATTTTGGCATCTGATATAAGAAATACCATAAGATTTAAATAATTTAAGTAGGAGGCCAGTTATTCAAAACCCAGCTTTTCACTTCTGTCTCCACCCTCAGCCACCTAGTTTGGAAACAAAAGAAAATGGGTAGAAGCTATGGCTAGTAGATGTCACACAGTGTCCTAGCTCATAACAGCTTTCAGTGATGGGGCAGAGATACAAGTGAGGGTTAACTCAAACTGTCCCAGGTCTCCTAGCATTCTGGATTACAAGAATTACTAGGAATCTCTTCATGGCAATCTAGCAGTTCAGATCTCTTCTCCCTTCTTGACCATCTTCAGCTTTTGATACTGTTGATGTAATCCTTCCTCCTGGTTACTTCTTCCTTGGCTTCTGTTACGCTGCTTTCTCTGGATTCTTCTGTCCCTTTTCCTTCTTTGGCCCCTGATCGTGGTCTCCCCTAAAGTTTTGTCCTTAACCTTTTCTTTCTATATACTCAGTGTTCTCATGGTTCCTGGTTATGATTTCTTCGCACGTTAATCCCGAATCTAAGTGCCTAGTCCTTATCTTGTTCCCAAGCTACGGTTCCATTATCACCAACTTTCTTCTGAACAATTCCACCAGGATGTCCCACTGACATTTCAAACTCAATGTATCCCAAACAGAATTCATTATCTTCTTCCCTAACCCTGTCCTTCCTCTAAACTTCCCTGTTTCTCTTTAGGGAACCACTCTGAAAGTATCCCAGTTACTCGTTATAAGCAACTTTGGTTAATCAGCCTTACAAGTCAGAGAACCTGATTTCAAGTTCTGCCTCTTACATTTAATGTTTATATTACCTTGGGCAAGTAAAACCCCCTGGTCCCATTTCCTTACCTGTAAAAAATGAGAAGGGCTCTACTAGACGGCTCTGAGGTTCCTCCAGGTCCAAATCGATGTCCTTTGACTTTTCACGCTCCTTTATTGCCCCTGTCATAGTCAGCTTCTCTTAAGGAGGGCGGGAGTCATTGGTTATTCTTGCAGGTACCAGGAAGAAAGAGATTTTGAAAGTAGGTTAACATAAATGTCTTTCTCTCTGTAATAAGGAGAGCAAGCATCTGTGGAGTATTCCTTGTTCAAAGCTCTTTGTAAATGTTAACTACAGTACAGTGAATAGGGCCTCCCCCCCCCCCAGGCAATTTCAGCAGGTGCAGTGATTGCCACTGCAGCTTTTGGGGACATGAAAATGCCTGAAAATTACCCAGACCTCAGAAGCCACCATTACAGTCTTGCAGGTTGTGACTTTCCTGTCCTATCTACCTTTATTGCTGATCTCTCTCTCTCCTTTGCATTCCCACAGCCACCTGCTTCAACTATTATAACAGACCTCTACCCAGGCTTCCTGTCTCCCATCCATCCGTCCTTCACACAGCTGCCCAAATAATATTCAAGTACTGTTATAATAATAATAATAATGATAATAGCACCTAAATTAATATAGTACTTCCTATGTGCCAGGTATATTCTCATGAAAACCTTGGGAGGTAGGTGCTATTATGATGTCCATTTTACAATTGGGTAAACTGAGTCAGGGGGTGGCTAGGTGGTACAGTGAATATAGCACCAACCCTGCAGTCAGTAGGACCTGAGTTCAAATCTGGCATCAGACACTCAACACTTAGTAGCCATGTGACCTTGGGCAAGTCACTTAACCCCAATTGCCCTCCAAAAAGCAAAGCAAAGAAAAGAAGAAACTGAGTCAGGGTTTAAGTAATTTGTTTAGGGTCACATAGTTAGGAAACATCTAAGGCTGGATTTGAATTTGAGTTTTCCAGACTCTAGGGGCAGAGGTCCATCCACTAGGCCATCTGGCTGCTCCTGCTAGGTTGTGATTATTAGGCATATCCGGCACCGTGCAAAAACCATTGTGCTTGAAGTCAGAGTAGTCAGAAGATGCTGGTTTGGTTCCAGGCTCTGCTGCCTCTACCTGTGTGATCACGGCCAAGCCACTTACCATGAGAGAAGTCTTTCTCCATGTTCCTTCATTCTAGTGCCTACTTCCTAATGATTACCTCCAGTTTATCCTGCATGTGTCTTCTTGGTACATAGTTGTTCACCTGTTTCTCCTATTAAACTGGGAGCTCCTTGAAAGCGGGGACTATCTATTGCCTTTCTTTGCCTTTTGAATGAGGTGTTATTTGTAAAACGTTTAGCATTGTGCTTGGCACACTGTAGGCCCTCAATATAGAAATGCTTATTCCCTCTCCTTCACCCTCCCACACCCCCCTTTCTATTCTTAGCTCTTTGCACTGTTCCTGGTGCATAGTAAATAGGTGTCTAATAAATGTTTTTTGATTGCTTGATGTAACCTCAAAGGGCCTCAGTTTCCTCATCTGTAGAAGGATGGGGTTGGATTAGTTGACCACTCAGGCCCCATTCCTACCCTAGATCTCTGATTATGATTCTAACTGTTCTCTCCTCCTTTCACACCCCAAACCACCATCCGCAGATAAAAGGAAGCATGCATTTGTCCTCTAGACAGAAACTGAAAGATAAATATCACACACTGACTTCACAGAGCTCATAAATTGTGAGCACTTTATAAATGGAGATTATTCTTCTCATGTCCAAGTTTCTGCCGGCCTTTTAAGGCAGCTGTATACTCACTGGGCTCTGCTTTATGGAGGCTGGGGTTAAGAATGACTGCTTTTAATTGAGTGCCCCACATGGTCAGAACTGCATTAGAGCATGTCTGTGATTGTCCATGTTGGAGTTTCACAGACTGACTCTCTAGCCCCTGGAATGGCTGCTTCTTGCTCCCTGGAGCCTTTATTCTGTAAGGGGTATGTGTGGGCTCATGCATGTAGGAGGCACCCTGGACAGGGCTCAGAAATTGGTGGAGCAGTTACTGCTCATTTATCATTCACTTGCTGCTCTGCTCTGAAGGCTTTGAAAATGAAATTGTAGAATGGAGAATGATGGGCTGAATTACAAACATTCAGTCTGGGGAGTGGTTGACGACAAAGAAAGATTCCTGGATTCAGTCAGAAAACCTGGATTCAGATCCCAGTTCTGTTCCTTTACTGTCTCTGTGGCTTTAGGCCTCAGTTTTCTCACCTGTGAAATGAGGAGAAGGTGCTCTTCAGGATTACTTTCAGTGCTAAATTCTATGACTTGTTGCTGCCCAGGTGCAGCAAGGCAGCAAAAGCCTCTCTCTCTCCCTCTGAATCTAGTTTTACTGTCATTTGCTATAAAGGCATCAAATCCGCAGAAGATGCCCAGGAGAAGGGAGAAGAGAGAGAGAGAGCATTTCTGGAGCTGAGGAGATTTTGTTGGATAATTCCAGAAGTGCATATTTTCAACAGTCAATATACATTCATTAAGCACCTCGGCCAGGCACTGTGCTAAGCTCTTAGGATGCAAAGTGAAATAAGAAAAGCAGTCTATGCCCTCGAGGAGCTTAAAATCTAATGGGGGGAGAAGACAGACCACAAAAGGAAGGAAGGTAAAGAGTAGTGAGGGCAAGGGAAGAGAAGGGGTCTTAGAGATGGAGAAATCATAGTCAGACGAGAAATGAGGAGATGTATAAGCTGAGCTTTCTCTTCACATGGAGGTTGGGAGTTCATGACCCAGTCCTCCATTCAGAGGAGCAGAGGGTAGTGATGAGGTAGAGGGCCAAGGCTGATGAGATCTTACAAGATAATGAAGTTATACCAATAATGAGCTTCCTGGGACACTGAGGAGAACTCAGAGAGAGTGCAGCCAGGTGAGAAATGAGGACATTCTGTGATCAAGGAGACTGTAGACAGATTAAGCAGAGATTCCCCAAATCTACTGATGTAAGATTAATCTAGAGTATTAAATTTAATTAATTTAAGAGTATTTATCACAGAATTTCAGAGTTGGAAGGGAACTTGATGACCATCTAGTCCAACTCATGCACAAATACCTATTTTATTAAGTGCCTACTTATGAGCAAAGTCCTATGCTAGGCCTTGGAAGAAGCACAAAGTTTGGATGAGAAGGAATAATCCAGCTACCTTTTCTTATGCAAATTTAAGGACTAGAAAGGAAATAGGACATTAGGTGGTACTGTAGGTAGAATGCTCAGCCTGGAGTCAGGAAGACCCAAGTTCAAATATGACCTCAGAAACTTTCTAGTTATGTGACTTTACTTCCTCAATTGTAAACTGGGGATAATAGCAACACCTACTTCCCAGCTTTATTGAAAGGATCAAATAAGGGAATTGTGAAAAACTTAGCACAGTACCTGGCACATAGCAAGTATGCTATAGGTGCTATCCATTATTACATTGATTAGCTTGGGAGCTCCCCAAGGGCATCTTTCATCTTTCTTTGCATCTCGGTACATCACAGAGTGTTTGACTCCTAATAGACTGTTAATAAATGCTTATTAACTTGTTGACTGATGAGATTACACAAATAATCCCAATGCACAATAATAAAGAAATGCATTTGAAGGGCTATGTGAGGTTTAGAAGGAAAAGAGTTATTTGGTTTTTGTTGGTTTTTTTTTTAATCAATAAAATCAGGGAAAGTTTCCTGGAAGAGATCCCTAACACTTGAGATGAGCTTTAAAGGATGAGTGGGAATGCAGCCAAAGAGAGGGCAGGGAGGACATTCCAGTCATTAAGGAACAGTGGAAGCCAAGAGACAGAGGAGGGAGAGTACAAGGTTTGTTGGGGGGACAGAAAGTAATTTCATTTGCATGGAGCCTGGAGAACATGGTGGGGACTTCCAGATACAAAGTTCACCCAAGGGACAAGCAGAGTGAGGGGGTTGGGGGCAATCTAACAAAAGACAAGGGTTTAGGAAGGGAAAACTCTGCAGGGTACTTGGCGTGGTTGATCATACCACAGTTTTCCAAGTTGTTTTCAATCTTTAAATGTCTAGTGTGAGTCTAGAGCTCCTGGGAGAAGGCAGAAAGTCTGGCTCTTGGGAAATTGCTGCAGGGCAGCTACTAACGGGGCTGATTTGATTGCTTTAATGATGAATAAAGAAACTTACTTGTACACTGGACATTTGGGAGAATTGTAAAGCAAAGCAATCTGGCGGCAAGCTGCTTTAGAGCTAATCCTAGGAAATGAACCAAGTATAGTAAAGAAGGGGAAATCCGGGAGGCTGAACAGAGGGAATTAGGGCAGTGTTGTGGGAATGGAAATACCCAAGGAGGAGCTCCTGGAAAACAGGCCACTCTGGGAGGAGAAGTCCATCTCCAGAACCCTTCCCCAGGGCAAAATCTTGCCTTCTGATGGGGCTTTGTCCAGGACCATAAACATAAAAATGAAATGGCCTCAATAGTTGCCTTAGTACAACTCCTACCCAGAACCCTATGGGACAGTGACGGAAAATGGTGTGTGTGTGTGTGTGTGTGTGTGTGTGTGTGTGTGTGTTGTGTGTGTGTGTGTGTGTGTTGTGTGTGTGTGTGTGTGTGTGTGTGTGTGTGTGTGTGTGTGTGTGTGTAGAGAAGAGCAATAGAGACCGACACACCAAATAAAAGGAACAGGGTAGTCAGTAAAAGGCAAAATGGAAGAAAAGTGGAATGCTACATTTCCCAATTTTACAGCCTTCCAGAAAAATCTAAAAAGTGGAGAGAGTCTGACCCTGATCCTAATGCAGTTAAAAATGAAGTCTTAGTACTCAGGACCTGCCTGCTTTTATCTTGGAAGATACTGACCTCTAGTGGCCAGATTAATAAATGTTTTCTCTGTGTCAGGAGGTACCTTGTTTTAATCAGGCTTTGAGCCTTCCTTCAGTGGATGGTATGGATGGTATGTCTGGAGCGTTGTGTGCAGTTCTGAGCACTGCATTTGAGGAAGGACAGGGATAAGCTGCAGAGCATTCAAAGGAAATCAGCCAGGGCCTGACCTTCATGCTGTGTTTGACAATCAATTGAAGGGAATGAGTGTGTTTAGCTTGGAGAAGAAAGACTCAGGGGGAACATATTAACAGCGTTCAAAGGGCTATTATGTGGAAGAGAGATTAGATTTATTCTGTTTGGCCCCAGAAGATGGAACTAGGAGCAGTGGGCAGAAGTTGCAAAAGAAGCAGATTTACAGTTGGTAAAAGGAAACACTTCCTAGCAGTTGTTGTTCAGTTATTTCAGTTGTGTCTGACTCCTTGTGACCCCTTGTCGGGTTTTCTTGGCAAAGATACTGGAGTGGTTTTGCCATTTCCTTCTCCAACTCATTTTGCAGATGAGGAAACTGAGGCAAACAGGATTAAGTGGCTTGCCCAGGATCACACAACTAGTAAGTGTCTGAGGTCAGATTTAAACTCAAGAAGATGATCTTTCCGGATGTCAGTCCTGGCATTCTGTCCACTGAGACACTTAGATGCCTAACAATTAGCAAACTCTTAAAGTAAAATGGGCTGCTTTGGGGGTGAGTAGGTTCCCTGTCACTGTAGGTCTACACACAAAGGCTGGACGAGCACTTAGGGAAGATCCTGTAGTTGGAATCCTTGTTCAGGTACAATTTGGACCAGGTGGGCATTAAAGACCCTTCCAACTCTGAAATCCTGTGGGACTTCTACTGGCCTATGATGTGGTCCATCTTTGCCCTCTCTTCCTGGGTGATGCTTAAATTCTTCTTTCTGTAAATCTCCATACAAGACTCACCCAGTACATATGGTTCTTTGAATGTCTCATGGACACCAGCGGGAAGCCTGGGTTTTCCATCTCTGATTCCTCACCACCAATACACTTTTCTGATCATACATGCCCTTGATGTCTTTTGTATGACTTCTCAAGCACAAATCATTACTGGAAACTGAGAAAACTGAAACCATTTGCCACGACTCTCTTCCGCTAGTGTCTGATAATGAGGTGGCCTTGTCCTGCCAAGGTTAACTCTTCTACATATGTCTTTGATCCCTTCCGCTCCTGTGTTCCTGTTGTGAGGGACAGCAAAAGTTTAAGTTTCCACAGGCCCCAGAATGAGGTAACAAAACTTAATGGTAACAGCACTGGCCTTCTTCTCATTGGTTGCCCTCCCCCCAAGATTTTGTGTGTAGCTATGCACAGATAAGGGATAGAAAAATGTTTTCTTCTGATTGGATTGAAGGAGCAAATGAATAATTATGATAATAAAGGATTGATATTTCTTTGTGTCAATTAGCTTGAGATTGTGAGCCCACCTTACCGACCAGTGGTGAAACTGGACGGGGGAGTGGGCTGGGTCAGGATTAGGATAACAGAGGCCTGCGAGCTTCTGCATTTTGCATTTTCTGGCTGACACCCCTTGAGCAAACAAGCCTGTGCCCTTTCTCATGAGAAAGAATAAAGACCATTTCTGCTTTCCAACTCAGATTCCAATTTTGAAGACCTGGCAGTGGTTTCTATCCCACACACTTATCTTCTTCAACAGATTGCCTCTTCAGTCATTTCCTCTTTCTTTAATCTTTAATGTCTACATATTGACTTATTTCTTCCCTCATGCCTTCAAACATTCCCAAATCTCCGCCATCTTTATTGTGAACTCCACAATTCCTCCCAGCTCACAAATTTATAACATTGGTGTCATCCTGGATTATTCACTATACCTCAGCCCACATGTTCAATAAGTGGCCAACTCTTACTATTTTTACCTCTATAATATCTCTCAAATCTATTCCATTCTCTCTATTCACACAGCCACCATCTTAGTTAAGGCCCTCATCATCTCTCACCTAGATGATTGCAATGACCTAATTGGTCTCTTTGTTTCAAGTCTCTCTCTTCCATTCAATCTTCCACTCAGCTACTAAAATTATATTCCCTAAGGTCAGATCAGAGCCTACTCAATAAACTCCTTATTTCCTCTAGGATGAACTATAAATTCTTCAGTTTGGTTTTTATCACCCTCTGAAACTTGGCCCCAATCTATCCTTCTGGTCTTCCCTTCCTGTACTGCATGATCCGGCCAAGCTCTTTTCCTCCCACAGAACACCTCAACTCACACCTCTACACTGGAGTGCACTCCCTTCTCCCTCTGCCTCAGACAATCCTTGACTTCCTTAAAGACACAGATTAATCACCACCATGTACATGAAGTCACTCTTGGTCTTACCAGCTGCTTGTGATTTCCCTCCCAAAACAGAATCTGTAGCCAAAAAGCCCTAAATCCAAATTCAGCCTTAGATCTGCGTGATCATGGACAAATCACTTGACCTCTCTTAGCCTGTTTCCTTGTCTGTAAAGTGGGGACAATAGCACATACCACCCAGGACTTTTATGAGGATCGATTGAGACAACTTTTATAAAAATGCTTTGCAAACCTTAAAGCATGATATAAATACAACAAAAATGATTCAGTGGGCCTTGATCGCATCTAAGATCCCTTCCCATTCTAGAGTTATGATACTTTGATCTTATTTAGTGAACCCTTTGGGCAGAGTTTTACATTTACGTTTACTGAGGATATGAAAATATGGGGAGAGCTCTCAATTCCCTGTGAGAACAATGCAAATGAACCCTTATAACAATACCATAGAGTCTGGACTGATGATTTCATTGGTATAGGAAGCTCTTAAGTCAGGAAACTCCTTTTACGAATGCAGTTTGGTATCTCCTTCAAAACATAAAGTCTTAGGGAGTTGTCTAGAGCTCTGAGAGGTTATGGGACTTGACCTGGATCACACAACCAGTATGTGTAAGAAGTAGGATTTGAACTGAGGTCCTCTTGGCTTTGATATCGATTCTATTGGCCACTATGCCAAGGGACCAATATTCACTCTTTAGTTTGTCATTTTTAAAGGTTTGGAATGTTATCTGTGGGTTTATTTATGAATTAAAGTGGAGTAGAGGGAGCCTGGGCACAAACCCATCACCACTACTAGAAAAAATAAAGCAGAGTTTCCACCATAGAGATGGTGGGTCAATAACATGGCTTTCAAAGAGAAAGGAGAAAACTTCTGGCCAAGGTAGCTGCCCAAATGGAAGCAGGCTGTCCTATGCCCATGTATGTACTCTGGTAAAAATATGAAACACATGCCAAAATAAATAGTGATCAATAATTATAATGAAAAACTACAGTAAGGAATTTTTTCTTTCTCAGAACTGAACAATGATTTAGTCAGAAGTCTATGGGCAATACATAAGATGATTGCCAGCAAAACCAGTACAGATATCTGTAAAGCCAAGCACAAACAGCTTTCCAGAGGACTACTGCTGTGAACAGCTTTTCCACATTCTGATTATACAGTATAGTGAACTCTCTATTCAATAACAAATCAGAGCAAAGCATTCATAGAAAATAAAAATACAGCATTCACAATGTTACAGCTTAACACAGAAAATCAAAATACAGCATTCACCATGTCACAACTCAACAACTTATCACTAAAATGGCCACATAGTTTTCACCAAAGTGGTCACATAGTTTTCAACAAAGTACATTCATTTAGTCAATCACAAATCCTTAATTCAATCACAAAGTACAAAAGTCAAAGTTCTCCACCTCTAGGTCACAGTAAATCATGATCTTCTTAGTCAGTACACAGTATCTAAGTAAAGTCTTCTTTCAGCTTGACTCAAGGCTGGCTCTCAGCTTCCATGGTTCCTCTTCCATGGTCCCAGCTCCAACTGTCACTTGGGTTCAAAGGCAGCTCCCAGTTCCTTGTCTAGCTCCTTGTCCAGTTCTTCATCCAGTTTCCATTCCATATTGAAGCTCACAGTGTCCAGTCCACCTCAAGTCCTTCACAGTTCCTGTTTCTGGGAAGACAAAGATTAACAGAGCCACAACAGTATTCAGGCACATTGCCAGCACCATCATCAATTCACTATCTGCCTGTGAAATCAACTCAGATCCACCAAGAAGGTCTGAGAACTCAACACAAATCATCAGCATAGAAATCAACACAGACCCACAAACAAGGTCCAAGAGGTCAGCACAGATCATCAGTAAAGTCCCAAGACCTCCAAAACCCTCTTTCAGGACTTCTGTAAACATACAACCAGAAAATCTTCTTTCAAGGTTTCCAGTAAGGTCTCAGGGCTTCTGTACAAAGTATCAAAAACAAACATCAACACAAACAGAGCAGACAAACAGACTGCCGTGATACCACAAGTTTTTTCCTTCTTAACTCTGCCACCACAAGAGTCTTCCTTTCAGGTCTGCTCTCTCCAGCCTGGGGCTCTCCTTATATATGGTCATTAGCTCCTCCCCAGGAGTTCACAATTTGTGGGGTTCACATGTTCTGTTTCTTAACAGACTTGATACAAAGCTCAAAAGTAACTTGAACTGAAACAAGATGTTAATTCAATAGCTGAAACTACTTCTGTGTTTGCCATTACAATATCCTTTCCATATTTCAACTTTCCCCATTGTGATTTTGATAAATCATTAAATCAGAATTTTGGGGGAGTTTTGCAAAATCCACATATGACATGCAAAGGCCAGCAAACAACACAGAAAAAGGTTTAGAAACTCAGGAATGCATAAATACTATATGTATAGTATTGTATAAAATCAACACAAATTTTACAATAAGGTGCTCTAAATATCAATATGCCCTAAAAGAAAAAGATAAAGTTCAGACTCTTCTCTGGTGTGACAGGAAGGCCAAAACAATTTTACATCATTTTCCAGATGCGGGGGGGGGGGGGGGGAGGATGGTGCTGTGCCCCAACCCCCATGATGTGGAAGGGATACCTGTACTAACTAGTACAGGCAAAGAATTCCAGTCAGCACAAGTAGCAACGGGCTAGAGATGAGTGTAGCCTGTAAGTCTCTGTGCCAGGAGACAGCAAGAGTTGTGGGTCCCCAAGAAATCACCAAGGAGGTCAGAAAGTCCCAGAGTGGGCTTCCTTGGAAGTCATAGTGAGTGGCAGCAACCAAAGTGGCACCATAGTCCTCAGACTGCAACAACAAAAGCACTAGGAATGCCAGGTTATCTAACCTTCTTTCCTGAGAGGCTGTGGCACCAATGCAATATTCACAGCTCCCACAACCATTATAAATATACCTACATGGTGCTCAATCACAAAATGTAACAGACTTTCCACATAGAAGACAGAAGCAAAACATTTTTCAGCTTGACTCAAGGCTGGCTATCAGGTTCCATGGTTCCTCTTCCATGGTTCCAGCTCCAACTGTCACTTGGGTTCAATTCCTTGTCCAGCTCCTTGTCCAGTTCTTCATCCAGTTCCCATTCCATATTGTAGCTCACAGTGTCCAGTCCACCTCAAGTCCTTCACAGTTCTTGTTTCTGGGAGACAGAAAACCAAATTCCAAAACCAGTAGGTCAATTCTGTCATAGTAGCAAAGAAGTTAACAAGCCACAATAGCACAGAGAACCCTAGCATCCTTTAACCTTCCCACAAATCAGCATAAGACCAATATTTACTCACAAGTCTATCTGTCTCCCTGGGAAGTATGCTCTCCTCCCAGCCATCTAGTCAAGCTGTGACTCTCAGCTTCTGGTGGGCTCTGCTCCACCCTTCAGCAAACTCCTCCCACATAGGTTCTGAATTCTCTTCCTCCTTTCCCTCCCATACCCATGGAAAAGGGAAGAAATGTAATACCAATTATACATGGCTCTCATTGATTTTCAAACTCTCTCTTTCTATCAGTATATTGCCTATGCCCATGTCTCCCCCATCCTGAAAACAAGCCTCACTTGATTCTTTCATTGCTGCTATCATCCTATTTCTCTTCTGCCATTTTTAAGCTAAACTCCTCAAAAAGGCCGTCTATAATAGGTGTCTCCACTTTCTCCCCTCTTACCCTCTTCTCGTCCCCTTACAATCTAGCTTCTAACTTTATTGTTCCACTGAAATTTCCCCCTCCAAAGTTACTAATGATCTTGTAGCTGCCAAATCCAATGGCCTTCTCTCAGTCATCACCCTGCTTTGGTCTGTCTTTAGCCTTTTACACTGTTGATTATGCTCTTCTCCTTGACACTCTCTTCTCTCTAGGTTTTCAGGACACCATCTCTCCTGGTTCTCCTCCCAACTGTCTGACCACTCCTTCTCTGTCTCTTTTGCTGGGTCCTCTTCCAGATCACACCTTCTAAGTGCAGATGTCTCTTGCTGTTCTTTCCTGAACCCCCCTGTATTTTCTCTTTATACCACTTCCCTCAGTGATCTCATCAGCTCCCATAGATTTAATTACCATCTCTATGCTGACAATTCTCAAATCTATCTTTTCCTGCCCCAATCCCTCTGTTGATCCCCATTCTCACATCTCCAACTGCCTTTCAGATGTCTTGAAGTGGAGATCAGTAGATATCTTAAATTCAATATGTCCAAAACAGAACTTACCTTCTCCCCTAAAACTTTCTTACCTTTCCACCCCTTGCCTTCCCTCTTACTACAGAAGGCAACATCATCCTCCAGTCCCTCAGGCTTGAAACCTAGGAGTCATTCTGGATTCCTTACTGTCTCTCACCACCTCCATATCCAAGGTACTGCCAAGGTCTGTTGATTTCACCTTTGCAACATATGCCAC
>CM053588.1:152062335-152082812 GCA_028646515.1 Pseudochirops corinnae | reverse complement strand
GAAAAATTTGTACACAATCACAGACACATCATATGTGTAATGACCAACCTTGATAAACTGGACTCTTCTCAGCAACGCACAGCTATAAGACAACTCTACAAGTCTCAGGATGGAAGGAGATATGTACATTCAGAGAATGATCTAGAAAGACTAGAGTTTAAATGAAGACTGAAGCAATCTACATGCTATCATTCTTTTTCATGTTTTATTTCTTTTTTCCCAGTGTTCACTCATTGGTTACAACCTTTCTATACAACCAGACTATTTTACAATGTGAAAGTATTTGTAGATCCAATACTTGATTGCATGCCACCATGGGGTGAGGGGGGAGAGGGAGGGGAGAAAATCTGAAACTCAAGGGATTGTGGAACTGAATCTTGTAAACTAAAAGTAAATAAACAAGTCATTGAGGAAAAAAAATTTTTTTTGTAACTTTTCTTTTTTCAGAAATTAAGAATAGGACATGTCTGTTACTCCTTAAAGGGCCTGCTTGTGTAAGTGTCGGTTTGTTTTTACTATATTTCCCTTAAGCCCTTTCTTTTGGCTTAACTAACCAAAAAGAAACAGGCTATAAAAAAATAAATTTTCCAAGAAAAGTCTTCATTAGGAGACAAGTCTCTCTTTTCTATCTTTTTTCCCCCAATGTTGGCCACATTGGAGGTTGCAGATATAAAAGATAATAAATAATTTGAGCCTAAAATTGTGATCTAAGGTTCTAAAACTGTGATTTTAAAAGTTGGTGAGTATTTTGGTCTCTAATGTATTTATGCCTTTTCTTTTGGCTTTCAAAAGGGAAAAGAAAATCTTAGAAGATAGAAATTAAGATATAAAATTGATTAGAAACTACATTTGCAAAAAGGGAAAGTAATTGAATGTTTCACGCATAGTTTAGTTTGTCTTCCTTATTTGACAGGTACCAGATTTTTAGATCTTAGACGAAATTTAGATTAAGATTCCTGAGTAAATCATGATGGAAAGAGATCTGACTGGTCTGTATAAGAGACAGATATAGGGAAGTAAGCTTAAGTTTGTATGGGATATACCACACATAAGAAGTGAGAGTGGGTTAGTCTCTAACTCATGAAATAAGCTGGTAGGGCCATACTTATAAGGTACTTAGTGTAAGCTGTGTGGTCTTAACCTGTAGTTACCAACTGGTTAGGTCAGTTAGTATCTTGTCGCTGCAGCAAGTAGGGTTTAGATTAGAGATTTACTTAGGACTCTTTCTTATAGGTGAGAGGTAGGAGATAGGTATATCAGATACTAAGCTGTAGGAATAGCCAGTAATGTGGCTTCACATGCAGTTGCAATTCTACATAAAGCAGAGATCCAAAGGAGTAAGGAGCATTATAGAATTTCTTGGCTGCACTGCAATTACTGTAATTAAGGACTCAGCTTAGTTTAGGTGGACAACAACTTAAGGTATTATTTAATAGTTTTTTTCTTAAGAAAAACAAACAAACAAATAAAATCTATCCATGTTAATTGTTCTGTGACAAATTCAGGCAGCCAGAAGTTCAAGAGCAAACCAAAGCTGATCTGACAGAGAATTGCATAAGCAGCTCCGGAGAATCTCACACAGAACTTAACAGGTCCTTGTTTAATTCTTGTTAATACTTCTATTTTATTCTTTAAACAGTTACTTAAACCATAAATCAGTTAAAAGAAATAGCTGGTGAATTTATTTTTCTCTTCCTAATTCTTTGTGATATCACACTTTGTACATTAAGAAACTTTAGGTTAGTTGTTATTTAAGCCATAAATACATTAGAAGTAGTTATTTTTTTCTACTTAGAAACACTTATAGGTTAGTTACTTAATCTATAACTTTTTTGTGAGGCAAGTGGGATTAAGCCACTTGCCCAGGGTCAGACAGTTAGTAAGTGTCAAAAGTTTCTGAGGCCTCATTTGAGCTCAGGTCCTCTTGACTCCAGGGCTGGTGCTCTATCTGCTACACCACCTAGCTGCCCCAGCTATAAACCTTTTAAAAATAATTGTTAACTCTTTTTTTACCTTCTCAGGTGCTTTGTGATCACAATAGTCAACTCTTTGTTCTATTGTGGTTGTAGGATATCTGAGGAAACTGAACCTTTCATCTCTTTTGCTTGACTAGCTACCCAAGCCATAGCTTTATTAGAATCAAATAGTAATTTTTCTTCTCAAGTAGTAAGTGAACTTTCTAATCAAGGCATTGATTTTTTATCTTTTTCCTTTCAATTTGACCATGTGTATCCTGGTGATGACCCTGTTTCTGACTACCCAAATCCTCCTCAATCTTCCTACTAATCTTCATGTTCCAGATGTAAAATAATTGTATATATATAGATACGTCTATAGATCTAGATATAGACATCACCCTCCTCCCCCATTCCCTGACTCTGCTTGTTTTACTTTACTTCAATTCATGTAAGTCTTTGTGTGCTTCTTTATAGTCATCACTTTTGTTGTTTCTTACTATTAAGCTCTTCTCTAGGTTTGGATCATGGGGATGAGATTAAAAGAAAAGTTTCCCTTGTGCATACATTTTATGTTAAAAAAAACCCCTATTTAAAAAAATATATTTTATTACCTACTACAAAGACATATAGTATAAACATTAACTATGTAGGCAACTAAATACCATGCTGGATAGAACTCTGGACTTGAAATTAGGAAAACCCGAGTTCAAATCCAGTCTCAGACACTTGCTAGCTGTATAACCCCGGGCAAGTCACTTAACCTCTTTCTGCCTCAGTTTCCTCATTTGTAAAATGGGGTTAATAATAGGACCTACTTCCCAGGACTGTTGGGAAGATAAAAATGATATAGTTGTAAAGTACTTTGTAGACCTTAAAGCACAATATAATTGACAAATACAATAATCTTTGTAAAGTCCTTAGCACGGTGTGTGGCACATTGTAGGCACTTGATGCTTGTTTTCTTCCCTCCCTCCTCCATCACAGTGAGACTTCCATCATATATACATCATATATTACATCATATATTTGAATAGTAGCCTTTCTTGTTCTTTCTTGTTGTCACTACTTGTCTTATTTAGTAAAGAATCCTACCACTAGCCATGGATGAGAACGATATCACCTTTCTTATCTTCTCATTGTTTAATGATATATAACCATTTAGACCTTTCTGAAGTAGATGGTTTAAGATGTTGGTATGACCCTAATTTCTATCAGACTATTCTCCAGCTATCCTTGCATTTTTTTGTCATGTCTTTGTAAAATAATGAGTTTTTGTTCCAAAACTTTGAATCTTTTGGGTTTATCATATAGTAGATTACTATGGTCTTTTACTACAATGTAATTTGTCCCTAAACTATTCCACTGATCCACCACTCTATTTTTTAGCCAGTACCAGATTATTTTGATAATTATCACTTTATAATACAGTTTTATGTTCAGTTAAAATGTTCTCCATAATCGTTGGACTTGTTCAGTTCCACTCACCATATATTAGTATACCTTTTTTCCCATATCTTATCCAAAACTTGCAATTTTCCTTTTCTGTTATCTTAGCCATTCTGATGGGTGTGACCTAGAACCTAGTAGTTGTTCTAATTTGAATTTTTGTAATTATTTGTGATTAAGATTTTTTTTTCATACAACTTATTCCTTGGATTTCTGCCTCTGAAAACTGCCTGTTCCTAACCTTTGACCATTTATCAATTGGGATATGTCTCATAGTCTTATAATTTTGACTCGGTAGGTTATTTATTTTAGTAATGATGTCTTTATCAGAGAAACTTGCTACAAAGATTCCCCTCTCTCCCATTTCCCACTTCCTTTCTAATTTTAGCTGCATTGGCTTTGTGAAAAAAACTTTTAAATTTTATGTAATAAAAATTGGTCATTTTATGCTCATACTCTTTGATCTAGAGATTCTACTCCCCAAGGAGGACACTAACAAAAACCAAGGCCTCATATTCATCAAAATAGTGATAGTAGCACTTTTTGTAATAGTAAAGAACCAGAAAAAAAAAAGTAGTTGTTCATCTATTGGTAAATGGTTAAACAAATTGTAGTACTTGATGTACTATGCTGTAAAAAATTATAAATATGATGAAGTGTAAAGAAGCATGGAAAGATTTTTATAAACTAATCCAATGTAAACAGAGCCAAAAAAGCAATATACACAATGACTGAAGCAATGTAAATAGAAAGAATTGCCACGAAATAATCAAAAATCAATTTTATAAAATTATAAAGACCAAGATTGGCCTCAGAGCAGTGATACAAGTAAACACCTTCACCACTGGTTTACAGAAATTAAAGTTGATGGGCATGGAACATTGCATAAAACATCAGATTTTTAAAATGTATGTTGATTGGTTTTGGTGGTTTTTTATTTCTGTTTCTCTTTTTAAAAATTCTTTGTTATAAATAATGGCTTTCTGAGGAAAAAATGTAAGGGATATAGCATGGAGAATGTAGGTGATTTAAAACCAAATATATTAGTTAAAATCTATTTTAAAATGATTGGGTGGTGCTAACTTTGGAGTTTGTTGGGAGAGGAGGAGGAATAATGACTTTTTGGGTGTGCTAACTCATTTTGCACTATATGAGTGCATTCAGATTTAAATTAAGTAGAGATAAAATATAGACATGAAAAGCCACAAATAAGGTAATCTGTGAAAATGTAAAATATGTCCTCATCTCTGTGTAGAAATTTTTTGTATTTGATAATATTGTGGAAAACACATGGCAAAATTTTAAGTAAAAACTTTAGTCATTTGTTTTTTCATCATCCTTTTCTCTTGTTTACTTTGAAACCCAAATTAATAGTTTCAAGTTTTATGTAGTGAATTGACTATCTAAGATAGAAAGCAAAGGACTTGTGCCAATTTAAAGGCAAAAAGGATATTTTTGACAGTTCTTTTTTGTGTGTGTTAGACTTCTTTAATGGTTTTCCTTTGCTTTGCAGCTACTTCGTGAGCTTAAGCATCCAAATGTCATTTCTCTTCAAAAGGTGTTTTTGTCTCATGCTGACAGGAAAGTGTGGCTTCTGTTTGACTATGCTGAGCATGACCTCTGGGTAAGGCATTTTACATTTATGTTTATTTGACTGTAGGTTTTACCTAAGAACTAAGGGAATTGCAAACTATATTTAGACTTTGATATCCACTTATTAAACAGAAATAAACTAATAGGGTGTGGATGTACATGTTCTCTTTCATGTGTTTTTGCTTTGCATAGTTCCTTTTGCCACTATCATTTGTCCATAGAAGAACAAATTACAGAAAAAGGATTCAATATATGTGCAAGTGCAAACATACATTATTTTATGGATATTCACTATCATATGTTTATAATAAAATTGTGTTCTAGAATGACTTAGTCATCTACTATAGCCTTAAAATGCAATCTTTTCAGAAGAATATATATTTGGCTTAATAACAAAAAATAATTTCACAAAATACTGTATTAAAAATGTATATATGTATGTGTATCTATGTATACACATATATATCCATATCCATACACATACACACTTATTTTGAGAGTTGGGCAGAAGGTTAGGAAGGGGGAAGGTTTCATGCCTTGTCCAGAGCTGTATGAACAAGCACTGTAGGCAATTTTAGACCGTGATTTGGGTAGAGGAGGTATAAAGCAAAGTGGTGGATACCAGTGACAAATTCCTAATTCAATCCTAGCTTTTTAATACAAGAGACTAGAGGCAGAGTGGAGAAAAGCTAGTCAAAGTGGTTTCTTTGAAATTACACATTAGCGTCATTTCCTAAGAACTTAAAGTCTCCTTCATATCACATCTTGGTTGACTATGTAATTTAGTTATTGATTATAGATGTGTATAGGGCTACAGGGTGTGTTCAGGGAGGACTAGTGCCTCTGATGCAATGGCTGCTTTCTACCTTCTGGTGTCCACCTGCTCTACCCAACTCTCACCTCTGCCTCCAAAAAGCTGTAGCATGTGCAGTGGCCACACCCCAATAAACTATTTTGTCAGATGGACTAAACCAGGTTGAGGGTAATCAGGGAGTCTCATACCCCTTGGTGAGTTAGGTGGGTGTCTACCCCAAGCATGTGAAGACTTCCCCTGGTGGAATGGGCAGATGGGAACAATTTGTTCCAACAACCATGAAGGCAGCTGAAGCAGGCATTGTGGAGCACTTAGAGCTTGGTTAGATATCAAAGACACCAAGGTCATCCACTGCCTCTTGAACCATCACCAGTTGTCTTCATTCTGTCCTGCCGCTGGACTGTGATGACTCTGGAGGAGAGAATAAGACTGAAGACTTTGTGCAAGTCTGTCTCACTTAAATATAATTTATGCATGAATCAGAAGACATCACCCATAGCATTTTACCATTGTACCTATCTCAAAATCCTGTGGTGACAGGCAAGTGACAAAGCAGCAGGTGTGGAGCACTGGGAGCTGGAGTCACAACCCTGCACACAAGTGGCCCAGACCATAGGGTCATTTCTCATTGGAAGCAGCAATGGGATTCAGCAGTCCCCTGAGTGTCTGAGTAGCCTTTTAAGGATCGCACTGCTCTCCTCCTCCTGGTGTGAGGAAGGGGCTAGAAAAGGTGCCCTAAAAATTGTCTGCTTACCAAATCCTGGCCTGATTACCACAGCAAATGGGAAATCCCACTCTGTGGCTAAAATATAAAAAAATGTACAAAAACATCTGCAAAGACAATTCCACTCATCTTTGGCACATGGAATTTGCACACACTTACAAACAACACAAAATCTAGTAGACCTGAAAGATGAACAGCTCTTGTTGCAAGAGAACTCAGCAGGTATCTCATCCAAATAGTAGCCCTGAGTGAATACATTTTTCTCAAGGGGCTGCAGTGACAATGCTATTGCCCCTTGCAGGAAAATATAATGCTACCATCATCAGTGCCTATTGCTACAAGCCAAGACCAGAGTGGAGGGAGTGTTGGTGCATGATTTTCTGTTTGCAGATGATTGTGCTCTCAATGAAGCCTTTGAAGCTGAGATGCAACAAAGTCAGAATTGAAACAACTCAAAGGAAATGCGGAATCCACCCCAGATGTTCACATGGACTGTTTGTGCCTGACCTGTGGTAGAGCGTTCCAAGCTTGTATTAGTCTGATCAGCCACAGGGGGACACATTGAAGATTGCCTTTAGCATGGTGATGTCATTTTGGTCCTCTTTGAGAATGAAGGACAACAACCAACCATAGATAACTGAAATTCACTTTCCCAACACAATTGTGTCATTCATTAAAAAAGTTTAATGTTCTGTTTTCTGATCTCATTTTGCATTATAGAACTTTCTACAAGGATTTTTTAAATTTAAAATATATGCATAATTCCAGAAAGCATAGTGTTAAATAAGCATTTTCAGTTGAACAAATAACGGTAAATGTCAAATGTTAATAATGTAAAATGAAAATAAAAAGTGAGAATTCTGGATATATATTTCAAAAATAGAAAAGCAGTAGTTCTTTAAATAATTACACTATAACCAAGGTTTTTGAATGAATTTAACCAGCCTAATCACACAACCAGTTTTGCATCACTTAACATCTAAGTAATAGTTGACTTCATAACTAAGCAGCCTAAGAACTTTTTTTTTTTTGGAGTGGGGAAGGCAAGGCAATTGGGGTTAAGTGAGTTGCCCAAGGTCACACAGCCAGTAAGTTTGTGGTCCTCCTGACTCCAGGGCACTGCACCACTGAGCTTCCCCAAGAACTTTTTCTTGGCAGCATTTAAATGGTAAAATTTAGGGAAATCAAAATAAACCCCCCAAAAAATCCTATTTGTACAACCAACCGTAGCCAGTATAACAGTTAGAGAAGTCTAAAACGGCTTACACAAAGGAAACATTAATAGTATATCCAGATTTTTATAAATCTAATTTCATGATTGATTATCTTTGATGTCAGCTCCCTAGTAATTACCAATAGATTGGTGAGGCAAAGACATACATGGGGTAAAAAACAACTGATATGTCTGGAATAATTAAACGATATGATTTTGTGCACCATACAAAGAAAGGGAGTAACTTTTGCACAATCCACCCTTGATTTAGTTTTATTTTGATTAGTGCTTCTAAAAAACTCTTTAGTCCTGATTATGTAGTTATATGTCTACATATTCCACATAACCTAAAAAATAAACTTAATTTGTAGGTGTTAAGGAGAGGCTAGAAGGATTCATTTGATTCTTTAGTGCCTGAATACTTGTTTCTTTCATTCAGTCTTATCTTAAAAAAAAGAAAAAAGCTTTGTTCTAAGTAAAGTTTGTCAAAGTGAAGTAGTATAGCTACAGGAATTAAGCTAAATTGTGTTGTTTTTTAATTAAAGCTTTAAACTTAGCACATGGCATTGACGGTTATGCATTGGAGTAAGTGGCAAAGCGTCCTAGGTTAGTGAGGTTTAATATAATTTTTGCATTATTCTATGCATTGGAAAATGAGAGAGAAGAAAATAGAATAGTATGTTACCATAAAAGCCAATCACATCAGATAATGCTTTCATACTTTTTCTACCATGTATTTATATTTTTTTCTTATTAATCATACTTTATTTATGCAATAAGATTTCTTTTATGACCAAATTGCTTCTTGTCATGGGCATGTCTTTTTATTATTCATTATTTCATTCTCATTATCCCAATACCTGTTTAGTACCTGATAGAAGAATAAGATACCAAGATTTTAATTTTTTATAGATTTCTTTCTTATGTTCTGATTTTTTTTTTCCCACTATAAGAGCCTGATCAATCTAACCCTTTCCTGCAGATGTACCTGACTTGTATGTTTTTCTAAAGACAAAGCAGAAATAACTACCAAGTGAGCTTGAAGTCTTGGGCTTCTTTTGGCTAATTCAGTTCGCAGATACTTTCCATTTACAAGGCAGTGAACTAGTAGGTGGGTTACAGTGAAAGTGGTATAGTAATTTAGTAATTTAGTAAGAAATTTAGTAAGAAAAGATATATTCTAATAACTAATAGAAGTTAGGATGTGATCAATATATAGAAGTAGTCAGTCAAAGAGAAAGGAAAGATTAGGAAAAGAGAGGAATCATTTTTCCCTTAGGAAGAAGAGGTGTCACACTGAGGCAGTCATTATTGACTACTGAGTAAAGTTAAGATATCCTTGCCTAATATTCAAGGCCTTCCACATTCTGGCACCACTCTTCGGCTTTATGTCTTCTCCCATCTGTACTCTGTGTTCCATCCAACTTTGACTCTTTTTTGTCCCTGTAGTATGCCTGCTCTGCCAGTCCTCGATGCTTAGCCTCCATTTCCTCCCCCAGTCTTTGCCATCCTTGAAAACCATCTCAGATGCTATTTCTTTGCGTAGCAGTTTGCTCTGCACCTCTCTCATGCATTTGTGGACTATTTTGTATTATAATTATAAGTGTTTGTGTCATTCTTATATTAGACTGTAAATGCAAAATTTGTATATTCTCAGCTTAGTGATTCCTTTTTTTCCCTGCACAATGTAATTATTAATTAGCTTGCATGAACATTTCTGTGGTCTTTTTTGTTTGTATATCTTCCTTTATCATGCATGTTGCCTTAGGTCTATAAGACTTGCCCATTTTAAAATTTAAGTTGTTAACTTCAACTTGTCTCTAGCATAGCAATTCATTTCCATTTAGTTTAGTACATTAAGCTTTTCTTAGGTACTTGCTATGTGCCATACAGTCCCTGTCTTCCAATAGCTCATATTCTCCTGGTGGATAAGGCAGGGGAGACAACAGCATTATCTACATAAAGGTGATACTTTATAAACACTTTTTAATGAATGGTTTTTTAAAATAAGATGTGACTGTGGAATTAAATTTTAGCAAGGCCCAAGAAAGAATATCTGACCCTTCAAAGTTCTACCTCTCAGGTATAGAAAAGACAACCTCGTTTTTTGTTGTTTTTTTTTTTGCCTCTCCTTAAATTATTAACCCACCTCTTCAGTTTTTTCTATAAATTTCTTATGTGAACATAGTCATTACTGCTGATTATTTTTTCTTTATATGCACTTGTTTGTTACAAAATAGAAGGGTCTGCCTAGCTTATTTTCAGTATTACCGATGTGTTATAAATGCACAGTACTATTATAATAGTCAAAAACACTAAAATGAAAAATGGAGTACATTGTAAATTTTCTTTTTTAAATTCTTCTGGTTTTTATTAGACAAATTAGGATGGAATGTTCTCTAAAGAAATGATTATATTTTAGTTGTATTTTTAGATGAAATTATGAAATGTACAACTCCTGTTATATCCATTTATTTTCTGGGATGTTGTCCATCATTTATAGTGTTTTTATTGTGTATAGGAAATTATTTGGACTCTAAGCACAGTTGTTTGGAAATTTTGAAGTTACTTAAGTTATTTAGAAGAGAGTGGAATGATTTTGGCAAGCATCATGAGGACTCTCTGGAGGTTTTCTTTTTCAGTAAAGCATTACACATCAGAGTGTCTTTCTTCCTTTTTCTGATTCTATTGATATTTTTTCTTTCTTTCAGCACATAATCAAGTTTCACAGAGCTTCTAAAGCAAACAAGAAGCCAGTTCAGTTACCTCGGGGAATGGTCAAGTCACTATTATATCAGATCCTAGATGGTATTCACTACCTGCATGCTAACTGGGTGTTGCACAGGGATTTGGTAAGTTGATCTGCAGCGGACTGGCAAGGAGCATTTACTGATTGCTTTACTAGTTGCCTTTGGGTCTTAAACACTTTCATGAGCTAAGGCTCTGGACCAGCTAGCTTGTGAGAGGTAAAGGATTTGTGGGGACTTAGAAACTTTACCCAGCCTTATGTAAAGCTTTCTACTGTTTGATGTATATTGGTTATTTTTGTCCATAATGGTGAGAATCAGGTTCACTTTCCTACACTTTGGTTTCTCCTTGATTCCAGAAATAAAGCATTGGTTTGTTTTAGTCAGGTCAGTCAAATAGCATTTATTAAGTGCTAGGTATTATTTATACTTGCCAGGAGAACAATGGAAGTGAATAGATTTATGAATAACTTTACACAAATCTGGAGAACAGCTGTGATGTAATAGAAAAAGAATACGTCGTTAAAACTGTTCATTTTGTTATCTCACTAGTTATATAGAAGCCTTTTGACTAGCAAGCTTTTATTCATCATTTGTAAAGAATGCTACTGAGTACTTTGTTTTTTTGAAAAGTGATTTTAAAAAAATCCTAATTTAAAAAAATAAATGGCATTTAAAATTTGATAAATTGACTTATATAAGTTCTTTAAAAAAATTTTATATAGGAATACAATATATGTACCTGTTATTTTCTGCCAACTATATTATTTCATCCTGAATCTTAATAGAGTTAAACTATCTAAATCTCAAATTATCCTTTCTTATTGAACGTACTTCAAAATTATGTGGAGCTTTTATTCTTATTTTAAAAGCAAATGAGGTTTTTAATAGTTCATTCATTTCAAACAGTTCTGAGCACAATACTGTAAATGATAATTGTGGTTCCCTAATCATAGATATTTTAGTTATGTACTGGAAAAGCCCGTATAGAATCTGAGGTAGGGCTGATTTGACCTCTCAAGTAGTTAACTGATTCTAAACTCCTCTATATTTAATGCATTAAATCTCAGGCCTTCAAATGAGTTATTCGAGCGTCATATCTTCTAGCTCTTTCATCTTGCTTCAATAATCCCATCCCCTTGAAATATATTTAATGATGACTATTTTACCTCCTGTTCTCGTACCCCAGCAAATGTTTAAGATAGATACTGCAAAAAATGTATGAAAGAGCTTTATCCTGTATTTTTCACAGGATTAGAACATTTTTTATAGCAGTAAAGAATTATACTGCACAGTTTATTACATATTTTCAAAAAACCTTTTGGTTGTGAGAAAGTGGGTAACCACGGGGAGGTGATGATGTATTAGGAGATATAATTAATTTTTAATCCTTGTCCATTTCTATGATATCAAAAGAACAAAATATAAAAACATATACTGGGGACATGCTTTCTACCAGCACCCATACCCCCTTTTTGATTAAGTATATTTTAGAGAAATGCAAAGACTTTGTATTATATTTTATTTCTTTGTGATATTTTTCTTATTTAACATTTTTTCTCTCTATTTGTGTATGTATATATATGTTTAGTTGTTTAGCAAGTATATACCATGGATCTAATTTTTCTCATTATTTTGATTCATGTGTAAAATTATGCATACTATACTTGCATCTATCATATTGTTGTTTATAGATTGAATTCAGTATAGGTGGAGTAGTTCTATTTAAATAATGATAGTAAAATCCATTTCTTATGTCAAGGCTGTTCATTTTTGGTAGACAGATCTCACTAATATGGCTAAAACATTCTGTTTGAAGTAAAAATACTACAGAATGTGTACTACCCCATGTCTCGTTTATTCATCAATATATTTAATCAAGGATTTTCCTTGATTTGATATTCTGTACAGTTTGGCTCCCTCTACCTTTATCATACATCTCTTTTGCTCCATATGAAATCCCATGTGTCCTAGCTCAGTTGTTGCCTAATATCCACTTTGTGTATCTTAGGGATGAATACCTGATAGCCACTGAACTACTAGCTTAAAATTTTTGATCAATGCCCATTTTTGTCCCTTGCCCCTTGCCCCTAGAGGCAGCTACCACTAGGATTTCCTTGAAGATGGGACCTTCACACCTTTCAGTTCCAGTAGGAAACACTTTATCATGCACATATAAATCACCAACCCAGAAATGTTAACATTTAACATTATGTAGTTACAGACAGCAATTGCATGCATAGCAATAATTCTTTCAGGAGCCTACTTCTTTAGGACCTGCACAGACATCTTCTTGCCTTGTTCTGGCTCACTCACCTACCACCCACCCCCACCCTTGAGTTTGTTCTTGCATTTCATACACGTGAAACATGATTTATATCAAGAAATTAAAAATGAGCATTATGGTTTACACTATACTTTTGTTTTAATTAATATACATTGTGTGAGTTGGAAACCCTTACTTAAATAGGGTTTCACCTATATGAAGCTTTGTTTCTAATTAGTGAAGTTTGATTATTTACTTGCCAAAAGGAGTGGCTTATAAGATGGTCTCATTTATCCCTAAGAATGATGTTATAGTGAAGCTCCATTATAGTCTTAGCACTTGTGATATGTAGCATGGACACTGCAATTCTTTTAAGAAGCAAAAGAAAACACTGGTATGAGAGAGAAGGTTTAGGAGGTATACTACTTTGACATTAATGAGGGATTTGTAACTTTTTACTTAGTTAGAAATGCGATCACACTTTGCCTAAAAGTTACCATTGTTATTTATTGCCAGTTTTTTAGTTGAGATCAAAGTTTCTTACATCATATTTTGTGGTGTTGTCACCTTGAACAGAATAGGATGCTGAGAAATAAAAATATAAATTTTATAGAAATGTTTTAAGCATTGATTTGGGAGGGAGATACAGAAAAATGAATTATCTAGTTATTTTGTTTCAGAATAGAAAAATATATTAATTTTTCTCATATACTTAAGGTATTTGGTATATTTAGAGATGTGAAAGAATGCATGGAGAACCAAAACTTTGGAATAAAAAATGAGTTTGTTAATTTTAATTTTAATTTTTTTTTTTTTTGGTGGAGGGAAACAAGCTTGGTGGGAAAGAGTATTCCTACCCCTCACTTTGGATTTGCCTTTCTTTTTTTTTCCTGAAACATTCTTATAAGTGGGGGAAAGCATCCTGATGATAGAAGGGAAAGGAATCTGGGGAAGGAGCAGTGATTGTGGTTTCAAATTTGATCAAGAAGCTCACAATAAAGTTTGAAATTCAGTATTGTAGAGGAAATGAGTTTGGTGAGGTTTTGGCTCCAAATATGAAAATTTCTATCCTGGAAATAACCGTTTTGTATTTGCTGGTACTTTGCAGAGTGAAAATTGATTTTGCATCATTTTCTGAATTCTCTCATCCTGAAAAGCTAGTTCTTTAGAATAGGGTTCATAGCGCATACACATTGTTGAGTTTGGAGATAGCCAGAAAACTTCAGGCTCTGTAACTCTTCATCTGGTACTTTTCACAAGTATTAGCACTAAGTGAAACTTGAGCAGAGCTAGGAAGAACACTTTTATTGACGATAGATTTCTTATATAACTTATTTTTTGTTTTGTTTTTTGTTGTTTTGTTGGGGGTTTTTTTGGTTGTTGTTTTTGTTTTTCAAAGCCAGTGGCATTTTCTTTTAGTTGGTGAAATTTCTGATTACGCTGGGAAAGAGAACTTTGCTTGGACATTCAGTTAAAGTAATAGATGTGATCAGGCACTTTAGGAAAAACAGTTGTCTACTTAGATTGCCAAAGCAGATCCTCAGACATAAAAAGTCAGTTGAGTTCCAAAATATTTGTTAAATTCTAATCTCTTTTCTGAAGCAGGCTGACCTAACTTTCATGAATCAGGGCAATAAGTGCTAGGAGGTGGTTTATTAATATGCTTAACCATTTATCTGGGTCCCACATCATCAATGCCATTGTCTTAGGGGTGATTCCCTTCTACCACCACCCCACTCCCTCATTCAGCTCCTTCAGCTCTCAACAAGCTATTTCCCATGGTTCTGCTGTGTGGATGGCCTACCCAATGTTTGATGACTACAGTTCTTATAGTAGAAAATGGTTCTTCCAAGAAGTCCAGAGAGATGCTTGTAGTGAGAGAGCCTTCAGAGGCAATTGGTAAGGCCCTGAGAAGGAGGAGATTTCATCATCAAGGAGATTTAGATGCATGGGCTTTTGTACATGCTTATTCTAGGGCTTGCCAGTGACAGTTAGCGAATACAGGCTCTTTGCATTTCTTCATTTTGGGGGAGAAAAGCAGCAGTTGCTCTTCTTACCCAGAGATTTTGAGAGTAAAGTAGTAACTTGTGGGTCTACTGAGGTCCTATCGTTGTAATGAAATTTTTGAAAATACTATAGTAATAGCTAGTATTTATAATACATTTTAAGGTTTCTGAAATTTAGCAATATTATCTCGTTTTATCTTTATAACAACTCTGGCAGAGAGGTGCTGTTTTTATCCCCATTTTATAGATGAGGAAACTGAGGCTGAGGGAAGTTAAATTATTTACCCAGGATAATTGTATGTCATAAATGACTCATGCTATGAAATATCACACTTTGGACTATTTGGATAGCTGTTTCTCAGGTTTCCTCAAGATGAGAGTCTGAAATAAAATACCCAAATCTGTGGTTTCTCCTGAGAGATATATTTGATTTCCCAGGCTGACTCTGGTATTGTGGAGGAGCCATCAGGAGTTTGGGTCTAATCTGTGCCCTAATTAGTTGGGTGCTGGGGGTAGGTATGAATGTCAGAGGAGCCCCTGAATTGAATCCAGGCTCTAGAAGACCTTGTGACGAAACCCACATTTTCTAAGGATATTTTAAGGACTATTCAGAAAACTGTTATGTGTCATGTCATTGCCTGTATAATCAACTGTGGGGCCATCTTGGTTCTAGAATTTGTCAGAATGGAAAAGGTTCTACAATATCTAGTAGTAATAATAATGCCTTATGTTATGCTTTCAAAATGTCTTTTGTCTTATTTCATCTTAGCAACAGCCTATAAATTAAAATTGGTATTATCCCCATTTTACACATGAGAAAACTGAAATGTTGATTTTGCATAACTTGTGCAAGGTTACATGTGTAGTTCTTGACAGAAAATGCAATTCAATATTTTTTCTAGACTCCCAAACTAGTAATATTCCCATTATGCCAAACAACCTTTGATCTCCTATAAGTAACAATTTGTAAGGCTGTAGGTGGTTGTTCATAACTTGAAAGATTCAGTGGAATTAGCTGAGATCTGGCTGTTTGAGAAGGAATAGAAATAACAGGATTGTTCAGTGGCTTTACTCACACATCAAGAAGTGTTATGACAAATTAAAATATTGGATGAAAAGCATGTCTATATGATGTTACTTACGTGTAATTAAGAACATATAATTAAAGTTTCAAGAGAAAAAGAACAAATCTTCAAATCATCTTAGATTCTGAGTTTTGTCAAGGTAGAAATCCTCTATACGATGTCCTAGCTTAACATGGTAAACAGTTAAATCTTTTATATATGCTTCTTGACAGTAATGAAATCCTTTTGAACAAAGACAATCATAATGTAATTTCAGAATTTAATGATTAACAAGGAAAACATATATTCCAGATTTCATTAATATTTTTCATATTCATTTTACTTGGAACACCTTTAATCAAGACAGTTTGCAACAGCTTATTTCTTTGGGCTTATGTTGGTAAGACTATGTGCATCCATGTGTCTCTGTGCCTCTCTTTAAAGAAAGAGCCATAATCTTTTCTTAAGCTCAGAAAAAAATCACCATTCACACACAACTGAAAAACAAACAAAAGGGATCCCATGATGACTTTTTGCAGAATTGGAGGCTGTATTACCTGTAGTGATGGTTGGAAAAATTAAGGAGTTAAGAAACTCACGTTCTAATCTTAGTTTTGTTCTAGTTATATGCTTCTGATTATTCACCTACATTCTCTGTGCTTCATTTTCAGTAACTTGAAATGAGCTAGCACAATAATACCATAAATGCTCATCCACTTATCTCCAAAGTGTAGGGAATTTAATGAGAGTAAAATGCTTCTTAACTGTCAAATTTAATTGTTATTTGTGATTGAGTAATTCTTTTGTTAATAATGAATTATTAGGCTTTTAAAGAATGCTATTTTGATGAGCATATTTCCTGGCTTCTTGAATTGCATATTCAAAAGAGGAAAATAGGATTGTTTCCATAAACCTTGGAATGTGGGCGAGGGTAATGAAATATGTCACGAAAGAGCTGATTAAGAAAAATCAAAAGTTTGAGACTTTAAGAGTTTCATCATAATGAAAGGATTTTAGTACTGACAAACTTGATTTCCAACCCTTTTACTGTATGACTATGGAAAATGAAGAAGATAAATGGTTATGACCACATAGGTTGTAAGTGTTATAACTGGTATTCAAACAAGACCTTTGGACTCTAAATCTTGTGTTCTTTATAGTATACTAGGGTAACAGTAACAGAAATGTTTGCCTGTATTTACATTGTGTTTTATGCATTACAAAGCATTTTATGTGATCTGATTTGGTTCTCACAAATAGGAATTGTGTGTATTATTATTGTAATTGAAGGGATTAGGGAGGTAAATATCTATACGTGAAATAACTTGCTGAAAGTCACACAAGGAATTAGTGAAAGAGTTTTTGGAAAAGGTAGAACTATTATATTATTATAATCAAAAAATAAGATCATTATGGAAATTATAGTCAGTTAAACTCCTATCGTCAAAATGGTCCCTCCAAACAGTGTCTTTAAGATATACGTTTAGAGACCTGGCAATTGACTACAAAAGACATATTGACATCTTGAGTTATAATTCTAAATCTGCTACCCAGTTTCTTTCTTTCTTTTTTTTTTTTAATGCTCTTCTTTGTTTCCTATATGGAAAATAAAAATGTTTGGCAACAATTTTATTTTCCAGGTTATACATTTTTGAGATGGAATGTTTTATTTATTTATTTTATTTTTAATTTGTGAAATAAAATAAACATTTCTATAACATAGTATAATGAAAAAGATGCTTGCACATGAAACTGCAAATCTGTTCTGTGCAACTTGCTATTCCTTTTGAATGTATAATAGTTATTATGTAAATTTCCTTTTTTCCTCCTTTTTTCTTCCCTCCCTTCCTGCCGTAGAAATGACAGACATTAGAAACAAATTGTGTGTGTGTGTGTGCGTGTGTGTGTGAAATCATTCTATACATCTATTTATTAGTTCTTTCTCTGGATGCAGATAGTCTTCTTTCATATGTTCTGTGTAGTTAATTTGGATATTTATAATAGTCAAAAAGGCTTATTTGCTAAAAGCTGTTTTTAAAACAATACTGCTATTACTATATACTGTGTTCTCTTGGTTCTGCTTATTTTAATTTTCATTATTTTTTATGAGTCTTTCCATGTTTTTCTAAGATCATTGAGCTCATCATTTCTTATAGCATAGTATGATTTCATCACAATATACTACAACTTGTTTAGCCATCCCCAATTGATGGATATCCCTGCAACTTCCAGTTCTTTACCACCGCAAAGAGAGCTGCCATATACATTTTAGAAGATACAGCTTCTCTTCCTTTTTCCCTAATTGTCTTTGGAAATAGGCCAAGTAGTGGTATTTCTGGGTCAAAGGGTATAAGTGGTTTAATAAATCTTTGGGCATAATTCCAGATTGCTTTCCAAAATGGTTGGATCAGTTCACAATTCTACCAACAATGAATTAATGTCCCAATTTTTCCACATCCCCTTCTACATTTATTGCTTTTTCCTTCAATCATTTTAGCTAATCTGATAGGTCCAAAATGATATCTCAAGTTTGTCTTAATTTGCATTTCTCTAATCAATAATGATTTAGAACATTCTTATATAACTATAAAATGTTTTGATTTCTTTATCTAAAACTTCCTTTTTATATTCTTTGACCATTTATCGCTTGGGGAATGACTCATATTCTTATAGATTTGACAAAGTTCTATATATTTTTGAGAGATAACATTTTTATCTGAGAAACTGTCTATAATCCCTTCCTCCAATTTTCTGCTGATTTTGAATATATTTGTTTTATTTGTACAAAATCTTTTTAATGTAATCTTATTCATTTTATACTTCACTCTGCTCTCTGCCTCTATCTTTGCCTGTCCACAGGTCTGATAAGTAATTTGTTCCAGGTTCTTCACATTTTCTTGTATTTATCTAGGTCACGTATCCATTTTGACCTTATCTTGGTAGGTGGTGTAAGATATTGGTCTATGCCCAATTGGTCTATACTGCTTTTTAATTTTCCCACTAGTTTTTTTTTAGCTAAAAAATGAATTCTTATCCCAAAATCTTAAGTGTTTATACTGGTCAAATACAAAGTTACTATATTTATTTGCCATTGTAAATTATATATCTACTCTGTTCTATTGATCTATGTTTCTGTTTCTTAGCCAGTACGAGATAGTTTTGATAATTACTGATTTATAATATAGTTTAACATTTGGTACAGCTAAACCTCCTTTATTTACATTTTTTCATTATTTTAATATTTTTTGACTTTTTGTTCTTCCAAATGAATTTTATTATTTTTTCTAATTCAGTAAAATAATTTTTGATAATTTAATTGGGATGACATTGAATTTATAAATTAGTTTAGGTTAAATTGTTACTTTTATTATATTGACCGTGCTTACCCATGAACAATTAATATTTCTCCAATTATTTATATCAAAGCCCAGCAAGAAGAGATAGACTACTTACCACAAAAGATCATAGTCTTGAGTAATGTTTAAAAAAACATGTAAACACCATTATTTATGATCAAGGAAAAGGCAATTTATTAAATGGAATTGTAATGTAAAACAATTGTTAAAAGGATAATTTTTAATGACCCTTTTTATGGTATAGTTGCATTGTGCTACTTTTTTCCCTGTAGCTCACTCTTATATTTTTAAGTTGCTGTTTCCTTCTGTGATTTTAAAATTATTTAAAATTTATTGTGCGTTGGTATCACTTTTGTACCTTTCCACAAGCATCCATCTCTTTCATCTAGGAGCCTATTTTCTAAGTATGTAACCACGTAACCAGATAGATGTCTCTTTAACATTAATCAAAATGGGTTACATGCTGATGTTAAACACACACACACACACACACACACACACACGTACACACACATCTCTCATATAAAAATATATAAATACTTGTATCAGTTGAAATCAAAATGGATTTTTGCATTTTTTATTTCATAGAATTATTGAATCTTGGAGTTGTGGTCCTTATGGGTCATCTGTGTCAGCTTCCCTCTTTATACAACATCTGTGATAGAGAGCTTAAAAATTGATGTGATCACTTGTTGTTCGATGGTTCCAATGATAAGAAAATTCTCATGTTGTAAAAACACGTACTTAATTACATCAGCCTTCTAATTTCCAGTGTCCAGTGAGGCATATTTTCTGTCCCCATAGGAAGGTAACAATAAATGATTAGTTTTGCCCAGGAATCAGAAACCAGTATAGGTCATAGTGCTACTAGCTGAGAGAAGTATTGCTAGGCTTTTCTTTTTTTCCCCCCCTGAATTTTTTTTTTATTTTTATTTTTTTAATTTTTAATTTTATTTTTTTTTAATTTTATTTTAGTTTACATCATTCATTTCCACGAAATTTTGAGTTACAGATTTTCTCCCCATCTTTCCCCCATCCACCATCCCAAAACAGCCCTCCCAGTGTATCCCCCTCCCCCAATCGACTCTCTCCCATGTCTTCCCCCCTGACCCCTCTGACCTTTCAGTAGGGTGGGATGGATCTCCCAGCTGCAGTGCCTGTGTATCTCAAGTTCCAGTTGGATGTAGTTAACAATAATAATAATAATAATATTAATAATAATAATAATAGCGCATATATATATACACATATATTTTTAACATTTGATTATAGAACTTTAAATTCTAGATT
>CM053588.1:152043018-152061835 GCA_028646515.1 Pseudochirops corinnae | reverse complement strand
TGGTTCCTCGTAGCCGAGCTGGCTTTAGTGGGAAGTATCCTTGTGTGCGTTTTGGAGTTGTAGGATTGGTTTAGAGTCCTATTTTATGGGTATTTTGGGGTGGCTATGTGAGAGCTGTGATATGTTGCTGCTGCTACGCCGCCACCTTCAAGATATCTTTAATTCTTAAGACAGCAATACTTCCAAACCCTACCCCCCTACAATCCATCCTCCATACAGCAATGAGTGATATTCCAAAAGCATAGCTATGGCCGAGACATTCCCCTGATGAATAAAATCCCAAAACTCTCTATTGGCTTTATGATTAGATAGAAACGTCTCTCTTTAGCATTTAAAGCCCTTCAAAAACTGACTCCAACCTATCTTCTCAGACTTATTGCACATTATTCCCCTTTATGTACTTTATTGAACTACAGAATGCAAGTCAAACCGATCTACTCACTTTTCCTGACACCATCTATTCCATCTTTTGCCTTTTATACAAGCTGTTCTTCAAGCCTGTAATGCAGTGGAAGCTTCCTTCAAAGCTCAGCTCACGTTACCTCCTTTCCTGACCCCTACAGATATTAGTGGCTCCAAGTCTACTACTTAGCACAAAGTATTTATGTTAAATATAGAAATTATTTCCCTTCTCAGTATAAATTGACTTACATTTGTTAAGCCATGGGGCTTCTTAGACACCAGAGGCTACATGAGGGATAATATGGTTTCCTGACTCTGCTGAGATGGACAATAATGATTCTTCAACTCTCTCTTCTCCCCATTTCCTTCCCATTCCCCTTCATCTCCACAAGTGTGTTTCCTGTTCCAATGTTTTCTGAGCTTAAGGTTATGTTTGCATTTTCTGTTTTAATTAATACCACAACTGGTATTCTTTAAATAAAGATCAGATTGATATTAATTATATGATATATGTGTCTATGTATATATATTTGACTGCATACTAACAGAGGAAATGAGGAGAAAGCAGTGTCCCCTGCCCAGTGCTTTAAAGGAATTCTATGAGATAAAGGGCTGGTGTAATTCTGACAGTGGCATGGAGATAGAAGGGATATATACGGGGGTACAGGTAAAAGACCAATGGATTGAAACAGAGTTTGTGATAGGAAATAACACGAAAAATTATTTTAAAAGTATATGGGACAAAAGTTATTCCCTAATAAACAAGGGGTCAAAGGATATGAACAAACAGCTCTCAAAAGAAAAATGCAAACATTAATAATCATTTGAAAAATATGCTCCAAATCACTAATAATAAAGAGAAAAAAGTTCATCACCCCAGAGATTACACCAGCATTGACAGCACTCTGTGACAGCACTCCTCTAAGCAGAGAGCTGGAGGACAGAGCAAAAACCTTCTTCCAAAGCCTCTATTTAAAGAGGGCTCACAGACCAGCCATTGCAGAGGGCTGACTATCTCTCTCTAGCTAAGTACCTTGCCTCACTCTCCCTCCAAGCTTCTTTTTCTGTACTGTTTCTCTCTATTAGATGGTAAGTTCCTAGAGGGTAGGAATTATTTTTTTTTCTTTACTTGTATAATCAGCATTTAGCACAAAACCTGGCACAAAGTAGCTGTTTAATAAATGAGAAAGGAAAGAAGGAAGGAAGAAAGGAACGAACAAATGAACAAAGGAAGGAAGGAAGGAAGGAAAGAAGGAAAGAAAGAAGGAAGGAAAGAAGGAAGGAAGGAAGGAAGGTAGATCAAAACAACACTGAAGTTTGGGGGGAGTTTTTTTATTTTTTTAAGTTTATTTACTTTTAGTCTACAACATTCAGTTCCACGTGTTTTGGGGTTCCAAATTTTCTCTCCTTCGCTCTTCTCCCCCTTCCCCCTCACCCATGAAGGCATACAATCTGATATAGATTCTACAAACACCTGCACATTAAACATTAGTCAAGTTGTAAAGAAGAATTATAACCAATGGAATGAACAAGAAAGAACAAAACAAAACAAAAAAGAGAGAGAGCAAGTAGTTTGCTTCAATCTGCATTCAGACTCTGCAGTTCTTTCTCTGCATGTGGATAGCATTATTTATCATGAGTCTTTTAGAGTTGTCTTATAACCTTGCATTGCTGAGAAGAGCCCAGTCAATCAAAGTCAGTCATCACAGATATAATATGTCTGTAATCGCGTACAATGTTATCCTGGTTCTCAGCATCAGTTTACATCAGTCTCTCCAGGTTATTATGAAGTCCATCTGCTCCTCATTTCTCATAGCACAACAGTATTCCATTACATTCATATACCACAACTTGTTTAGCTATTCCCCAATTGAAGGACATCCCCTTGATTTCCAATTCTTTGCCACCACAAAAAAGTGCTGCTATAAGATCCTCCCACTTGTATAATCTCTTTGAGATGCAGCCCTAGAAGTGGTATTGCTGGATCAAAGGGAATGCACGTTTTTATAGCCCTTTGCATATAGTACCAAATTACTCTCCAGAATGGTTGGATCAGTTTACAACTCCACCAACAATGCATTAGTGTTCCAATATTCCCACATCTTCTCCAGCATTTATCATTTTCCTGTTTTGTCATGTTAGCCAATCTGACTGGTGAGATGTGGTACCTAGGAGTTGTTTTGATTTGCATTTCTCTAATCAATAGTGATTTAGAGCATTTTTTCATATGCTTATAGATATCTTTAATTTCTTCCTCTGAAAATTGCCTGTTTATATCCTTTGACCATTTATCAATTAGGGAATGACCTGTATTCTTATAAATTTGACTCAATTCTCTATATATTTTAGAAATTAGGCCTTTATCAGAGATACTGGCTATAAAAATTCTTTCCCAATTTTCCACTTCCCTCCTAATCTTGGTTACACTGAGGTTTTTTGTATAAAAACTTCTCAAATTAATGTAATCAAAATTATCCATTTTATATTTTGTAATGCTCTCTAACTCTTGTTTGGTCATAAATTCTTCCCTTCTCCATAAATCTGACAGGTAAACTATTCCTTGCTCTCCCAGATTGCTTATAGTATCAGCCTTTATATCTAGATCATGCACCCATTTAGACTTTATTTTGGTATACAGTGTAACATATTGGTCTATGCCCAGTTTTTTTACACACTATTTTCCAGTTTTCCCAGTAGTTTTTGCAAATAGTGAGTTCTTATCCCAGACACTGGAGTCTTTGTGTTTATCAAAGAGTAGGTTACTATAGTCATTGACTACTGTGTCTCATGTACCTAATTTATTCCACTGATCCACCACTCTATTTCTTAACCAGTACCAAGTAGTTTTGATGACTACTGCTTTATAATACAGTTTAAAATCTGGTATGAATGCGTTACCTTTCCCAGCATTTTTTTTTCATTAATTCCCTTGCTATTCTGGACCTTGTATTCTTCCAGATGATTTCTTTTATTATTTTTTTCTAGCCCTATAATGTAATTTTTGGTAGTTTGGTAAACACTGAAGTTTACCTCACATCCAAGCAAAGTGGCAAAGAAGACAAAAGATCCCAAGAGTCAATGTTGAGTGATAAGAAGGCACACCATTATGTTGTTGAGATTGCTGGGAATTAGCCTACCCATTTTGGAAAATAATTTAGAATTATGCAAATAAAGTAGCTAAAATACTCATAAAATTTGATGCAAAGATACCACTACTATGCATATACCCAAAGTTAAGTTATAGATTTAAAAAAAAGATATTTCATACACTAAAATATTTATAGCAGCACTTTTTGTCCTGATCATGATAGCAAAGAATCAGAAACAAAGTTGATACCTATCAAATGGAGAGTGGCTAAATAAATTGTGGTGCATAAATGTAGTGAAATATTATTGTGCTGTAAGAAATAAGAAGCATGATGAGTATGGAGAAATGTGAGAAGACTTACATACTGGGATACAAAGTGAAGTAAAGAAAGCCAGGAAAACAATATATACAATGACTACAACAACGCAAAAGGAAAGAATAACTCCCCTCATTTGGGGGATTCTGACAGACTATGACACTATGCCTCAGCTGTCTCTTCAAATCACTCATTTTTAAATTCTTCCCAGAGTCTCAAATTTAAGGAAGGCCCAGACCAGACCTCATTCTATGGATTCTACCACTGCATCCCATCAAGGTTACCTCTACTCCCTCACTCTCTCTTTCCAGATTCCTTTCATATGTTGTCTTCCTTCATTAGAATGTAAGCTCCTTGAGGAACTGACTTTGTTGTTTACATGTATATTTCTAGCACTTAATAGAATTCATGGCATATAGTTTTTAATAAATGTTGCCTTGACTGCAAAACAATCAAAAACAAATAGTTTGGTCCCAAGGAAGACATCTCCCTCCACTCCTTTGCAGAAGAGAAGGATCCAGAAGTGTGGAATACTGCATAGATTTTTTTTCTATGTATTATGATTAGTCTTGCTGAATTTTTTTCTCTTCTTCCTTTTTAAAAAAATGCCTTTATAAGTGACAGTTTTCTGAAAAGAAGGCAGAACAAGGAAACAAGTGTAATCTAGGTGACATAAAAACAAAAAATATAACTAAAAAAATCTACTAAACAGTTTGTTTTTAAAGGTATGTAGGAACAAGATTGTAAGGGGAGAATTTTGTAGTTTATTCTTCAGAGAATAGAAAGCCTCTTAAAATTTGGGGCTGGGGTGTGACATGGATGATTTGTGTTTTGGGGAGATCAATTTGCCAGATGCATTGAGGAAGGATTACAGAGTAAAGGAACTAAAAGCTGTGCAATCAAATAGGAGGTTATTACAATAGTACAGATAAAAGAAGTGATCATGACCTCCATTAAGATTAGTTAACTGTATCGCCTTGAATCTTCAATTCAATCCCAGTTTATAGCACCACAAAATAAAAGTAGAGTTTTCTCAAGAAAACCTTCATACAGCAATCAGTGACAACTGACATAAATGGAGCACATTTGCACAAACATGCAAACACATAAATCTAGTGTAGACACAGTCCTGAGTTATTCATGTGTACAAAGCACCAGCAGGAATCATATCACAACACAGTATGATCAATAACTTATCTTCCAAATTGTTGACCAAAAATCTTTAAGAAAAATTTAATTTATGTTCTGTCTGTTCTCTTTACTAAGGCAGGTAAATGTTCAATGCATTTTATAAAGATTCCCATTCTAATGAAAAAAGAAAACCCACAATTCATTCAACAAACATTCCATTGAATATCAACTATAGAGGGAAAAGGCACACTGTAGGAGGAGAACCTAGGTTCCACTGATCAGAGCTGCAATTTTACTACGAAAGCAGTATCAGGAAATGGCAAAAATAAAAATAAAAAAAAAATGCAATGACTTTCCATGAACTTAGATGTATATTTATGATAGAGAGGTCATCTAAACTTTTAATCATAGCTACCAAAAAACAAACAATCATGTTGAATTTTCCATCACAAGACAAAGATTGGAAAGAATTTGATAAAAGTATATATAGAGCTCTACACAAATCAGGCAAACCCATTGACCAGAGAATGGTTGATCAAATTATGATATACAAATACAATTAAACATTATTGCACCATAAAAAATTATCAAATGGGCAGATTCAGAGATACATGGGAAGACATGTATGAAATGATGCAGAGTAAGGTTGTCGAAACTAGGAAAAGAATTAATGCAATGACTACAATATTGTAAAGAAAATAACTTTGAAAGACTTAAGAACTCTGATCAATTGCACTGATCACAGCACAATTCCAGAGACCAATGAGGAAGAATACTTTCTACTTCTTGACAGAGAGGTGAGGGACTAGAGGTGATGAAAGACACATACATTTGGGGCCACTAAATAGCACAGTGAATAGAGCACTGGCCCTGGAATCAGAAGGACCTGAGTTCAAATCCGACCTCAAACACTTAACACAAAAACTAGTCATATGACCTTGGGCAAGTCACTTAACCCCAATTGCCCTATCTTCCCCCCTCCAAAAAAAAAGACAAATATTTTAGGATGTAAGTGGATTTATCCTGTTAACTTGTTACGAGGGTAGGATGGGCATAAGGGTGGGATAACTGGGCTAGTAATAGTGGTACAAAAGAAAAGAATATCAATGAACCATTTTTTAATAAGGTACATAAGAGATCAAGAGCATCAGAGAACACAAACAGAAAAGTTTCGGAATTAAAGTGCTAAACTAAGTATAAACTCAAAAAAAGCTGAGTTATATTTAACAAAAAGACCAGAACTCAATGGAAAATTGGATATGAAAGATCCAGAAGAAATATATAGAAAACATTAAAGACTAATTATAAAGTGCTCATTAAGATAAAACTGTTTACTTATTATGTATATGAAAAAATGTTAAAAAAAAAGCAATTATATCATAAAAATGGGGTGTGAAAGGAAGAACTAATGTAGAAGCAGGTGGAGGTAGAGAGCTGGTAATGTTGGAAATTTACTTTCATCTGGATTGAAGAAGAAACAATGTGTACATCTGAAAGGGTGCAGAAGTCTTCTAAACTTGTAGAGAGGTAAGAAAACTACAACAGGGTTGGGAGAGGGACTTTTAGAAGGATGTATAGATTAAGATTTAGGACACTGGGAAGAGTAGATAAGGGAGGGACTTTTGGAGGGGTATGTGTATATTTTATGTGCAATCATCTTTTTATTATACTATGTTATGGAAATGGTTGTTTTATTCCACAAATTAAAAATAAGAATTGTTTTTAAGAGCTAAGAATTATAGTTTTACATACAATCCCTTTTTTACTGTTTTTGTATATGGAAATGTTCACGTTTCAGTAACTGTTTGGCAACCATTTCAATACTTTATATTACTAAGGAACCATAACAAGTCACCCCAAAGTTCACTGAAAACATTTTCTGAGAAAGTTTTGTTGCTGCAGGCTTTTCTATATTCTTTGTGCTTTTGTCTTGAATTTCCTCCCTCCTCACCTCTACCTCTTGGAAAACCTCTCAGGTCACCACCACCATCCCCCACTGCCCACAAAAGATAGTTATAAAATACAATGCCTTTTCTTGATCCTTATTCTTCTAGACTTCATAATATCTCTCAAATGTGTCCCTTTCTCTCCTCTGGCACTGACACCACCCTCACCACTTTATGTCTGGACTACTGCAATAGGCTACAGGTTGATCTCCCTCCCTCAAATCTCTCCCTGCTCCAGTCCATCCTTCATTGTCAAATTAATCTTCCTAAAGGACAGATCTGACCATGTCACCCCCACCTCCAGTCAATAAATTTCAGTGTTCTATTACCTCCAAGATCAAATATAAAATCCTCTGTTTGGTACTAAACTTACTTGCCTACTACCTTTCCAGTACTGTCACACCTCACTACCCTCCACATACTCTGTGATTCAGTGACATTGGCCTCCTTGCTCTTGCTATTCCATGACCAAGATACTCCATCTCCTGACTCCAGGCATTTTCATTGACTGTTCATCATATTTGGAATGTTCTTCCATATCTCTACCTCCTGGCTTCCCTGAGTTCCTTCAAGTTCTACCTAAAATCTTTCTTGACCTCCCTCCCTCCCATACTAGTGCCTTCCTTCTAGTGATTATCTCCAATTTATCCTGTACAGATCTCATTTGTCCATAGATGCTCTCATTTCATCTCCACCATTAATTTGTGAATTCCTTGAAAGTGGGGACTGTTTTTTGTCTCTCTTTGTATCCCCAAAGCTTATGCCTGGCACATAATAGGTGCTCAATAAAGGTTTATTGAACTGAAACAGATTTAGAAAACAAAATTTTCCAAATGTAAGCAGTCATTCTCAATAAATGACTACCACTGCATCTCTTTAATTTCTCATTTATTTGTACTGTATACAATCCATACTTGCCCCAAATTCATTATAACCTCTTCTTTCAAAATTCTGTCAAAGTACCTGATTCAAAGATAGGTTTGATCACGTTGAGTCTTTGTTGTTTTTAACAACAAAGACACTCAACAAATCACCAAATTTTGTTTTAAATAGCATTCAATTCTTTGTCTAGCTCTTTATATGTGTCATTCTATTTTGAGATCTAGAATACACATATAATTCTTTCTTATTAAGAAGTCAAAATCAGAGTTTTTCTGAAACACAGACACTACTGTCAAAGGTAAAGAAGAAGCATATTTTCTTGTACCCAACAACCAGTACTCACACACATCATAAAACAGACCTAAAAGTCTACACCTGAGATACCTCAACGGAAGAAAAAAATGAATATAAAATTATTTAAAATGTTCAAAATGTTATTACTGGGGGCATGGCACCTAAGATTCAACCAAATCATTCATGCAAAAACAGTGTTGTGCGTGCATAATACATAGAAAAATGAAACCTGTGATTTTTTTTCTTTCTGTGCCAAATTAAGTACTTTAAAAAAAAAACAGATGAAGAAGCAGAACATTCCATAAATAAAAAGTACACAAAGTCAAGTGAACTTTGCAATTAAAAGAATTCAATGAATGAGACTTTAAAAAGAAACCTCTTAAAGTTGTGATACAGTAGTAAGAAAGAGGTTTCTTCTTTTAAACTATAAAGTAGGAGCAGAATTAAATTATAAATTTGAATGACTGAAATGAAATTTGACCAAACTGGTATCCAATACTTATCCCCTGCACTGACCTGATTGGTAGTTGCCTACCATATCTAGTAATACTTACCCACTATATCTAGGTGCTTCTCCTCACTCCCAGTCCAGTTTCTGCTCAGTACCCATGCTGAAACTGGCAGACATTTCTACCCTGCTTCCTCTTTTTTTTTTTTTCTTCAGTTCTGAATCTTTAATCAAACCAACTCTATCTTTGCTTTTTAAAAGGGTACTTCAGTTATGCTACAAGGGAGAGAATTCTTGGTTTGGAGTTAGGAAGATGTGGGTTTAAGTCTCTCAACAAGACAGTCACCAGTAACTTGTATGCAACTCATTCAGTATCCTTTGGCCTCAGTTCCTCATCTATAAAGTAAAGGGGGAAAATGGCCTCTGAAGTCTGTTCCCTCCATCTCCAAATCTATAATCTTATGGTCTTATGTTTTACCTCCCTATGTTTCTATTCATTATTCTTGTTATTTTGCAAACCAAAATATCCCTCCCTGACTACCACTTCTCATTAGTTGTCTCCTCTATTTAAACGTATACTCCTTGAGAACTCAGACTATCTTCAACTTCATATTTGAATATCCAGAGCTTACCACAGTGCTGAGCACCTGGTAAGTTCTCAATAAATGGTATTTAATTCACTAAATCCTTGTTATTCTAAGAATGTCCACTCTAGTAGCTGATGACCTAGTAGAATCTCTGTTGAAAACATTTTAGGGAATTATTATAATATGGATTAAAAAGATCACATGAGATTTCATACAAAGACCTTCATGGAGTTTTTTAAACCTAAAATAGTCTATTCTTATACATTTTCACAGACCATTGTTTCAGCCCTCTGGTGTAGAATTGTTCATGGAAAGATAGCAGAGGAGAAGAAGAAAAGTCTTTTAAGAAAATCTGTTCAGAGTGCAAATTCATAAAGTGAATTAGTGACTGGGGTATACTGGTAAAAGAGACAGTAGGCTAGTAAAAGCCTAAAGGAGCACTAAGTATGTGTCTGGGGAGCTATTGTTTTGGGGGGTTTGGGTGGGGGTTTGCTTTTTCGGAGGGCAATTGGGGTTAAGAAAGAAAGAAAAGAGATACTAGAAGAAAGAAAACTACAGACCAAGGGTATTTAAATTTATTGTGTGTTTAGACCCATTTGGCAGTCTGGAGAAGCTGATAGACCCCTTCTAAAAATATATATTTTAAGTGTATAAAATGAAATATACAGGATTATAAAGGAAAAAAGTTATATTGAAACAATCATCAAAATATTTTTAAAAGAAAGTTCATAGACCCAAGATTAAAAATATCTCCTACAGGCCAATATCCCTAATGAACAATGACACAGAAATATTAAATGGAATATTAGGAAATAGGCTACATATTTTTAAAAACAAATCAGGATGAATATTCAAGAAAAAGATAAAGAGAAATGGTACAAATAGAATGAGACTTCCAAAGGACATATAGGAAAAGGTGATCAAATACAGAATAGTTTGCAGTGTTAACTAACACCTCACTGCTCTTTCACCCAGCAAAGCAGGATTACTTGGACACTCCACAGCAAAAACATTTGATATCCTCAAATATCATTCCCTAATGCTATTTTCCTCCCTTTCAACCAAACTCCTTTAATTTAAAAAAAAAAAGTATCTATATAAATTGCCCCTATTTCTTTACCTCCCACACTCCTGAACTCCTTGCTATCTGCCTTCTGTTCTCACCCAGGCTACTGAAAATTCCAAGGTTATCAATTGCTTCTTTATTGCAAAATATGATGCCTTCTTCAAGTTCTCGTCCTTGACCTCTCATTAGTGCTTAACATTTGTTACTCTTCCCTCCTTCAAGACACTTTCTTCCCCCTTAGTTTCTGTGACACTCTTCTGTTACAATTATCTACCGATCTGTCCAATCAATAATTTTCAATCCTTTTCAGTTTCTTTTGTGAATTCATCATTCACATTCTGCCCCCACACAAAGGTATATCCTGAGACTCTTCCAGGACTCTCTCTTTCTCTGTTCTCAGTAATTTTATCAGCTCCTGTGAATTCAACCACCAAATCTGCACTGATAACTCCCAAATCTACTTGCAGGTAGACAGCTCTTATCTCTCTCTTGAACTCCAGTCTTGAGTCTCCTACCGCCCCCTGGATATCTCCACCTGGCTGGCCCACAGGTTCATCACCTAAAAGTCATCCTTGATTCTTCATTCTCCCTCACCAGTTAGTTATAAAGTCTTGCTAATCCATCTCCTTATTATTTCACCTATCCATCCCTTTCTTTTGACTCACACGTCAACCACACTAGTTCAAGCCCTCATCACTTTTCACACATGCTATTGCAATATACTGGAATCCCTGAGACAGACTGGGAGACACTTACACATACACAATATATCGGTGTGTATATTTTTGTATATATGTGTATGTGTGTATATATGTATATGTATGTGTACATGTGTGTATGGGTATGTGTATATGTATATGAATATGTATATATAATCCTGGGATTCCTACATCTCAACTCTCCCTTCTACAAGCCTTCCTCCATACAGTTGCTAAACTGATGGTCTAAAGTGCAGGTCTGACTGTGAAGTCTTCCTCTCACAAAGTTTCAGTACTCCCCATTGTCTTTAGAATAATAGTTAGCACCTCTGTCAGGCAAAAGAGTCAGCCCTTCAAAATCTGTTTCTAGTCTGATTTCCTAGTACCCCCTGTCTTACACACATTCCCCTGGCCATCCTGCTGTTTTCTGTACAAAACATTCCATCTCCTGCCTCTGTGACTTTGCCCAGGATGTATTCCATGTTTTCCTTCCTCATCTCTACCTCTTAGAATCCTTACCTTTCAACTTCTGCCTCCTTCAAAAAAATGTTTAGTCACTAAGCACTTCTATTAAGTTTCTGCTACAGTGAGTGCCAGGCACTGTGCTAGGCACTGTAGATACAAATACAAAAAGTTAGACAATCCCTACCTTCAAGGAGTTTCTATTCTATGAGGAGAAAATACATATTCACAAATAAATACATACAGAATATATCTCTGTCCATATTCATAGATCCATATGTGGATAAAGATATCAATATAGACACACAGTGATTGGAGGAAGAGGCGCTAACAACTAGGGAAAGCAGGCAAGGTCTCCTAAGGAGATTAGCATTTGAGCCTAGAAGGCTTTGAAGGAAGCTAGGGATTCTAAGAGTTGCAGGTAAAGAGGGAGAGTGTTCCATGCATGGGGTACAGCCTGTAAAAACTTGCTGACATAGGATAGGTAATGCTGTGTGTGCGGAACAGCAAGTAAGTCAGCCTGACTGTAGAACAGAATATGAGAGCAAATAATCTATGATCAACCTGAAAAGATAAGCCACGGCTAGACTGTAAATGGCATCTTTAAACGTCAAACAGAAGTTTTCATATGTTTCCTAAGTGAAATGGGAAGGGATGGAGGAGAAGTGACAGTTCTTGAAAAGAAGTGTGATAGGTTCAGGCTTATGCTTTAGGAATATCAACTTAGAAGCTGTATCTCCACTTGACAGATGAGGAAACTGAGGCAGATAGACATTAGGTGACTTGCCCAAGATCATATAGCTGGTAAGTATCTGAAGCTAGATTTGAACACAGATCTTCCTAACTCCAAGTTCAGCTGACTGCATCACCTTGCTGCCCAAGTTTTGTATCCACAGTACCTGACACAGTGCAATTAAGAAGTGCTTGTTGATTATTATTAACTGATCTAATTTTTTTTAAATACACATTTGAGCAGTTATCTCATAAACAAGATCCCTTACTAGTGGTCATCAAGCTCCCACATGAAGGTCACCAGTGACAAGAAAGTCACCATCACTTTAGGCTTTTGCTTCAGTTTTTGACTACTTGTATTAGGAAATCATTGCTTATGTTAAATCAATCGATAAACATTTATTAAATATCTACTATGTGCCAGCACTGTGCTAAGTGCTGCAATACAAAAAGAGGCAAAAGGAAGTCCCTATCCTCAAGGAACATAAAATCATATTAAGGAGGAGATAACATACAAACAAATATATACAAAGCAAGCTATAAACAAAATAAATAGGAAATAATTAACAGAGAAAAGCACCAGAATTAGGAGGGGTTGGGTTGGGGAAGGCTTTCTATAGAAAGTAGGTTTTTAACTGGTACTTAAAAAGTCAGGAATATCAGTAGATGGAGCAGAGGAGAGAGTGTTCCAATCTTGGAAAACAACCAGTAAATGCCCAGAGCTGAGAGATGTTGAACTCAAATAGATTTTCCTATAACTTCTATCCATAGTTCTTCCCTCTGACATCAAGCACAAGTTGAATCCCTCTTCATGACCATATTTCAAGTAACTCTAGAGAGATCTCATATCCTCCCTAAGCCCTAGAACAGTTTCCACAATACCCAGGAACAGAAAAGTCTTAGGATAGGACTATACTTCTATAATAAGTGGTATAGTGAACCTCTGAAATGATCTAGCCCAAGCTCCCCATTTACAAAGTTGTAACTTGCCTAACACAGGTCATTTGACTCATCAGGCAGTGAATTTTCCACTGGACCACACTGCCTTAATGACCACTCTCGTGTGCATGTGTGCATGCGTGTGTGCAACACTGGGTAGAAGTAGTAGTAGATGACTCATTTGACTTGAAGTCTGAAAAACTTAGCTTTAAATTCTACCTCACACATTTACTAGTTACATGCATGAGCAGTTTATCTAATCTCTCTCATCCTCAGGCTCATCATCTGTAAAATGAAAATAAGAACTGCAATATATACCCCATAGGGTTGTTGTGATGATCAAATGAGAAATGTACATTAAGCACTTTGCAAGCTTTAAAGTGCTGTATAGATGTCTGTTGTTCTTATTGTTGTTAAGATATCTATATTTCCCTAGAGAAAGGCAATTCATCAGGCTAGCAGAGCTTCATGGAAATATTCCTTAAAGTCACCTCATTCTCTTTGCTCTATTATATATTCAAAAAGTTCCATTCTAATTTAGTCTCTTAAGTGAACCCAATCAACTGGAGAATCTTGAACAAATAACCAGTACCAATTATCTTACCAAAAACATCTCCTACTGTAAATCAATATTCTGATATGTCAGTTTCTTGTTGAATATAGTTAATGTGATCATTCCCAAGAGACACAAATCTCTGGATAAAGAGAGAAAACCAGATTTCTGAACTGTCTAAACCAAGAACCAAATCCTAGATCCAAGCTGACCTAAGATGTCGACACCTACAGAATTTCAGAGGTTGTCTAGTCCATGCCCAAATGAAATCCTTGATGTGTCATTTCACTTAAGGACCACCAGGGAAGAGAAAGTCACTACTTTTTTTTTTTTTGCTTTTCTTTTTTTTAATTGATTTTTTATTGATTTTTAATTGATTATTTACTTTTCGTTTATAAGATTCAGTTCCACAATCCCTTGAGTTTCAAATTTTCTCCCCTCCTGAAAGTCACTACTTTTTGAGGCAATACATTCTACTTTTAGAGATAGCTAATAGGTAGTTTTTCCAATAAAACCTGTCTTTCTACAACTTCTGCTCATTGTTCCTAGATGTGCCCTCTGGGCAGATACCTTTCTGGTATCAGAAAGTTTAAATTCTATTCCATATCACAACCCTTCAAATACTAATCTTTTGAGATCTTCAAAATTCTATAATTCAGTGTGTTAGTTAGCATTCCCAACTTTGTGTCATCATCAGATCTGAACATCTATGACTTCATCCAAGTCACTAATCAAAAAGGTGGACCCTGTGAGGCTCTCTATAAGCAGTCAGTCCTCTAATATCATCTTGGCCTCAACATGTATTATTTACGTCATTTCGTCTATTAATAGAGCATAACAATTTTATAAAAATATCTCACTTCCAAAAATGTACGAATAAAAGATGCCGGTTAAACACTTGATATATGCAAAACACTGTGCTAAGTACTAGAGATACAAATATAAGCCAGACAGATGGTCCATGCCCTCAATTAGGTTATATTCTAATGGAGAAAGACAACACATAAAGGGGAGCCGGGAAGGTAGAGGGAGAAAAATGCTTATGGAGGCATGGTATGGAGATAGCCAAGAAGGGTCATGAAGGCCTGGTTCCTGGGAAGATAAAGTAAAAGCTTACTGATAAGAGCCCAGGATCCCAGAGGCAGAACACAAGTTTCCTAAAAAAATGTTTACTAACTGACAGTAAGTGAGAGGGATAAGCATGTTGGCTAACGGACAGGAAGCATGGGATGTAGGCCAGGAAATAACATGAAGACTTGGTTTAGGCAAGATGAGGAGAAAACTCACAGATGACAGCTGGGCATCCAAAAGGCAGACTACTAGTTTTTGTTGAGAAGGTGTAGTGGTCAGGCCAATTCCCTAAAACTTTAAGTCCAATATTATAACGAAATTAAATACTCCTAGGTCACTTAACAGTTAAAAGGAAATTTACCCAGTTGGTATGCTGTAAGGACCCTCAACAAGGATACAACATTGGTGAGTTCCTTTCACCTCCTGATGGAAATGAGTCTGGTCAACATGGCAGGGTACAGTGACTTACAAAGACTTGAGACACCCTCCAAGTCTGAAAGGCCCAGACTCCCAATGAATGGGCCTTTTTATGGCCTTGGGGAACCAGAAAGTATATCCATGTGGCCTAAAGCAACTGAGGGGTTTGAACCTTAGCCCCCTGAGCTAATCAAGGCATAGGGACAGCTTCCCTTTAGGAAAAGAACTAGCCTAACCTATAAGGTACAGGTGGAGATTGGAGCCCATTCAATATCCTATCACACCCTTCATGGTAAGGTCCTAAAAGTCTTCCAGAGGATTTTACAGCATTTAAATGGCTTTAGGGTGGTTACTAGACTACCCTAACATCAGAAATGTGAGGCAACACTGGAAGAACAAAAAGGGAGTAGGGGGTGACAAAGAGGACTGGTCCTGGTCACTAGCCCTTGCTGTGTCCTAAGAAAGGAACAAGTTCAGAAGCAAAAAGGAACTAAGTGGCTCTAAACCAAGGAGTTGAGCAGGGATTCAGTTTTAGCTTATAGTCTGGGATGAAGTTTTTATCAGAATAACCAGGGTAGGAATATTAGACCAAAAGGAGACCTGAAATTCAGTCACTCTAAACCAGTGGTTCTCAACCTGTGGGTTGCAACTCCTTTGGGGGTCGAACGACCCTTTCACAGGGGTTGCCTAAGACCATTGGAAAACATATATTTCCGATGGTCTTAGGAACTGAGACATCACTCCTCTATCCCTCTCCAGGCAGGTCCGCCCACATACAGGTAGACCCAGATACACCCACATCCGAGGGTTAAAGGGTGGCGGCATCAGCAAGGTTGAGAACCACTGCTCCAAATCTACCAAACTTCCCATCCTGTTAACAGCGGCTGAGCACAGCTGATGACAGAAATTCCACTGGGACTTCCAACCAGAAACAAGCTGACAGACCCAAACCCTGAGTCAGGAGGAACTGCAGAGCTCAGAGTAAGGCTGTGATGAGCAGAGTTTGACCCTGATTGTGTTACTCTAGGAGCACTGAAAGCGTGTAGGTCCCCAGCCTACCGCATCCCTAAGACCTTGCAACAAATATTCAATGTAATAAAGCAGCAGCAGGACTAAAAGGGACAAAATTCCAGACACATTGTCCCTCCCCAAAATGTGCTGAACCCGACCCTGACATAAAGTAGACTCAAAGAATAAAGCAAAAAATAAACAGAGTTTCACCGTAAAGAGCTGTTATGGAGACATGGAAGATCAAGAGCAAAAGCTAAAAGCAGAGGACTCCATAACTGCTACAAGCAAAGCCTCAAAGAAATTCCTGGGGGAAAAATGGGAAAAGAAATGAGAGCTTTTGGAAGAAAAAATTAGAAATGGGATGGCTTGACATAAGTACAAAACCTTACCCAAGTAACAAACTCCCTGAAAATTAGGAATAGATCGAACAGAAACCATGAGCCATCACAATATATTAAAATCAAAACACTGGGAAAAAGAAAAAAGAAAAGAAAATGTAAGGTTTCTCAGCAAAAACAACTGACCTGGAAAAGAGATCTTGGAGAGTTGATGTAAGAATAACTAGACCACCTGACAATCATGATAAAAAAAAAATCCTAGACATAATATTTCAAGAAATCATAAAATTGCCTATATCTCTTAGAACCAGAGAGCAAAGTGGAAATGGAATCTACCTATCCCTTCCTAAAAGAAACCTCAGAACATAAACTCCCAGGAATGTCATTAGCCAACCCTGAGCCACCAGTTCAGAGCAAAAATGCAGCAAGCAACTGGAAAGGAAGGATTCAAGTAACAAGAAACAACAATCAATGTCACACACAATTTAGCAGCTGCATAAAAGAGAAGAGAGCTTAGAATATAACATTTCAGAAGGTAAAGAATATAAGCTGACCCAGCAAAAAATCCTACAGGGGTAAAAATGGACTTTTAATTAAACAGAGAATATTCCAAGCATTCCTTCTGAAAATTCCAGAACCTCATAGAAATGGTGACATACAAACAATAGGAATTAAGAGAAGCAGAAAAGTAAATATGACAATTGCTTACATTTTGATATGGAGAGACAATACAAGTTTTTCATCTGAACTCTAACATTATCAGGATCCACGGAGGGAGTCTAATTAGACAGAAGGACTGTGTGTATTCTGTCATGCTCAGATGATATTAAAAGAATGGAAAGAGAGGGGAGGAGGAATATACAAGGAAGAGAGTGGAAAAAATAGCTAGGGAAAGTTATCTCACATGATCAGAGTATACAAGCAGAAATCTATACAGAGAAGGAAGAAAAGGGTGGGGAGAGGAACGGCTGACACATGAACTTCACTCTCATTTGAACTGGTCAAAGATGGGAAGAATATGCAAACACAAACAGAGACATTCACAGAGTTGGTATACAAATAAGAGAGAAATTGTAAGAAGGTATCATATGCCAGGCTACCATGTTCATATCTTATCCTCTCAACTAGGGCTTCTTAAACTTTTTCCACTTCTGACCCCTTTTTGATTTTGGCAGCATTAGTTGATGTTGTGTGACCCGAGGGCATGTGCAGTGCAAAGTGTGCATGCTTTACACTGAAAACCAAGGCTGTACTGAAGTTGCAGGATGTAACATGGCAAGTACTGCCAGAAACACCTCAGATTCATTACAAGTTTCATTTTTATTTAAGTTTTGGTCAGTGTACATTCAGAAACCTTATATTGTTGCCAGATTCTTGTGGTCCCAAATGGGTCACAAAAACTTGAAGAACGATGTTAAGGATGACCAGGAGGAGGGCGGTACAGGTCAGTGAGACCAACTACTAGGTTATTATCCATATAAGAGCTAATAAAGGCCTGAATAAGGATGGTTATAATACTGAATGAGAAGAAGAAATCGATACAATGGATAAAATGGAAGGGAGATGCCACAGGAACTGGGAACTGATCAAATATGAGGAATGAGGCAAATAAAGAAGTCAGATGATGCTAAAATTCCAAGCCCAGGTGACTAGGAAGATGGTAGTGCCATGAAAAATAACAGAGAAACAGAGTAGGAGACAGTGAAGATGAATTGAGTATTAGAAATGTTATATTTTAGAGAAAAGTAGGATATCCAGGTGAAAATGTCTTACAGGCAGTTGGAAATATATTTCATGAGAGAAAAATAGAGTACTATATGATCCTGATTTGAAGACCACCATTACTTGTTTAAATATGGACAAGGCAAAGGAGCATAGACTCTCATAATTTTTTTAAATTTTTTTTCTTTTTTAAACTTTTTTTTATTTTTAGTTTACATCATTCATTTCCATGAGATTTCGAGTTACAAATTTTCTCCCCATCTTTCCCCTACCCATCACCCCAAAACAGCAATCCCACTGTATACTCTTTGTATATCAAGAATGCCTGGAAGTCCTCCACCTCACATTTGAATGACCATATTTTCCCCTGGAACATTATACTCAATTTTGCTGGGTAGGTGATTCTTGGTTTTAATCCTAGCTCCCTTGATCTCTGGAATATCATATTCCAGGCCTTTCGATCCCTTAATGTAGAAGCTGCTAGATTCTGGGTTATCCTAATTGTGTTTCCACAGTATTCAAATTGTTTCTTCTTGGCAGCTTGTAATATTTGCTCCTTGATCTGGGAACTCTGGAACCTCGCTATAACATTCCTAGGAGTTTTCTTTTTGGGATCTTTTTCAAGAGGTGATCAGTGAATTCTTTCAAGTTCTATTTTGCCCTCTGGTTGTAAAATATCAGGGCAATTTTCCTTGAGAATTTCTTGAAGGATGC
>CM053588.1:152014913-152042518 GCA_028646515.1 Pseudochirops corinnae | reverse complement strand
TCAATCCCCTTCTTCCACATCAACAGGGGAGTTCATGCCTTCTCAACAGTGGGACAGAGTTTGCACCTTCCACACTTAGCACTTAGTACTGTCCATCCACTTAGTACTAAGTGCTAAGTATCCTGCTAAACTAATTACTATTACAGGGGAGCAGGCAGTATTTGAACCTCACTCTCCTCTGACTTGGTTCAAGGAAGAAAGAGCACATTATATGTGTGTGTGTATACATACATACATACATACATATACAGTTGGGTATAGAAATTTATCTTACCTAGCAGTGAAATAGGAGGAATTCTAGGAGAAAGCAGAGGGAGGTAATAAGAGTGAAGGTAGATGGAGGAAGATCACGATCAGAAGCAAAACATTTTTGAGGAGGAGAAAGAGTGAATAAGAGAAGGATAAATATAAAAAAATAAGATGGAAGGAAATACCCAGTTGGTCATAACTGTGAATGTGAATGAGATGAACTCAGCCGTAAAACAGAAGAGGATAAAATGGATTAGAAACCAGAATCCAATGTTGTTTACATATGTTTGGAACAGAAAGACACACATAGAGTTAAAATAAGGGATTGGAGCAGAATTTTTATACTTAAACTGAAATTTTAAAAGGCAGAGGTAACACTCATGATCTCAGACAAAGCAAAAGCAAAAAGAGGCCTATTTTTAAAAGTGATACTCAAGGAAACTACATTTGGCTAAAAGGTACCATAAACAGTAAATTAACATTAATAGTGAATATCCATGCACCAAAAGCCTTAGTATCCAAATTCTTGAAGAAAAAGTTAAATGAGTTTCAGGAAGAAAAAGACAATAAAACTTTTAATGAGGCACCTCTATTTACCCTTCTTAGACCTTGATAAATCTAACCATAAAATAAAAAAGAAAGAAGTTAAGGAGATGAACAGAATTTTAGAAAAGTTAGATATGATAGGACTTTGCAGAATATTGACTAGGAATAGAAAAGAATATACCTATTTCTCTTGTGCATGGAACATTTACAGAAATTGGCCACGTATTAGGGCAAAAAAAAAAAAACAACCACCTCACAAATAAATGCAGAAAAGCAAGAATATTTAGTGCACCTTTTTGGAGGAACTATAATGCAATAAAAATTATATTCAATAAACTGCCTTTAAAGCATAGATTATAAATTAATTGGAAACTAAATAATTTAATTCTAAAGAATGTGTGGGTCAAAGAACAAATTGTAGAAGCAATCAACAATCTCACTAAAGATAATTAACAACGAGGCAACATCAATTTGTGGTATGCAGGCAAAGTAGTACCTAATGAAAAATTTATCTTTAAAAATTTACATAAAAAAGAGAGAATACACCAATAAATTGAGCCTCTTAATAAATAGTGCAACTAAAAAAAAAACCCTCAAAAAAGAACAAATTTAAAATCCCCAATTAAATACCAAACTAGAAATCCTGAAATTCAAAGGAGAAGTTAATAAAAGCAAAAGTTAAAAAACTGAAGTAATAAAACTAGGAGCTGATTTTATGAGGGAAAAGCCAATAAAGTAGATAAACTGGCTAATTTGGTTTAAAAAAGAAAACCCAATTACCAATATAAAAAATGAAAAGGGTGAATGCACAACCAATGAAGATGAAATTAAAGCAATTAAGAGCTATTTTCCTCAACTTTATGCCAACAAAACACAATCTAAATGAAGTGGATGCATGTCTACAAAAATACAAATTTCCCAGATTCCCAGAAAAGGAAATAAAATATTTAAATATACCTTTTAGTAAAAGAAATTGAACAAGCCATGAATTAGCTCCTCCCCCCCCAAAACAAAACCAGGACGAGATGGATTTATAAGCAGATTCTACTGAACATTTAAAGAACAATTAATTCCAATATTCTATAAATTGCTTGAAACAATAGGTAAAGGAATTCTTCCAAATTCCTTTTATGACACATATATGACTTTGAAACCTAAACCAGAAGAAACAAAAATGGGGAAAGAAAACTGTAAACCAATTTTCCTAGTGAGCATTTAAATAAAATACTAGCAAAGAGATTACAGCAACTATGATGAGGCTATATTTATGCCGGTAATGCAGGCTCATTTAATATTAAACATTAGAAAAACTATAAGTTTTATTGACAATACCACTAACAAAAAAGCAATAGATGCAGAATTAATGAAATACAACATTCATTCCTTAAAAACACAAGACAACATAGGAATAAATGAAGCTTTCCTTAAAATGGTAAGTATTATCTGTCGAAAATCAAGAGCAAGCATTATCTGTGATGAGGATGAACTAGAAGTCTTTCCAGTAAGATCAAGAGGGAAGCAAGGGTGTCCATCATTGCCATCATTATTCAATATTGTCCTAGAAATGCTTGTTATAGTAATAAGACAAGAAAAAGAACTTGAAGGAATAAGAACAGGAAGCAAAGAAACAAAACTATCACTCTTAGCAGATGAAATGATGGTATACTTAGAGAACTCTAGAGAATCAACTAAAAACCTACTTGAAACAATGAACAACTTCAGCAAAATTTCAAGATATAAAATAAGCCTACATAAATCATCAGCATTTCTATATATTACCAACAAAACCCAGCAGGAAGAGATAGAAAGAGAAATTCCATTTAAAATAATTGCATACAGTATAAAATATTTAGGAATTTCTGTGCTAACACATATACAGAATCCATATGAACACAACTAAAAACACTTCACAGAAATGAAGACAGATTTAATCAATTGAAAGAAATCAAGAATACACAGGTACTCTATGAGGAGGACAACACCATCCATACACGGAAGCATCAGTTACAGCAAATGGAAAAGTAGTAGGATGTTTTCCAGGGATGTATAGATTGACAATAAGGTTGAGGCATGCATTGCCAGAGCTAGTTCAGTGTTCGGGAGGCTCTGAAGGAAAGTGTGGGAGAGAAGAGGTATTAGACTGACGACCAAACTGAAGGTCTACATGGAGCTGTTGTACTGGCCTCATTGTATGCTTGTGAAACCTGAACAGTATACCAGCGCCACGCCAGCCACCAGCATCACTTCCATTTAAATTGTCTTGGGAAGATTCTGAACCTGGCAGGATAAGATATGACACTGAGGACACTGAGATGTCCTTGAGCTGAACGGCCAAGCATTCAAACCCTCCTTCAGAGGGCTCCACTCTGATGGGCTGGCCATGTTTGAATGCAAAATGCACGCTTGCCAAAAAAGACTATTTTAAGAAGAACTCATACAGGGCAAGTGCTCATATAGTGGTCAGAAAAAGCGATACAAGGACACTCTCAAGGACTCTCTTAAGAACTTTGGAATTGATTGTGTAACATGGGAGATACTCTCCCACAGGACCACTCAGCATTGTGTGCTCTTATCCCAAAAGGTGTTATGCGCTGAAAGCAAAGCAGAATTGAAGTAGCTTAAAATAAATGTGAAATGTGCAAATTTAAAGAATCCATCCCAAATATTCACATGGATTTTTTTGTACCTGACCTGTGGCAGAGCATTCTGAGCTCATATTGTTCTGGTGAGCCACAGTTGGACACACTGTATCCTGACTCCAGCAATGTGATGTTATTTTGGTCCTCTGCAAGAACAAAGGACAACCACCACCACCACCAAACAATTGAAAAATATTAATTGCTCATGGGTAGGCTGAGCCATATAATAAAAATAACAACAAACCAAATTAATTAACTGATTCATGCCCATATCAATCAAAATACCAGAAAAGAAAATACTTCAAGAGGTTAAAAAAAAAAAAACCCAAAAAAAAACCCAACAAAATTCCTCTGGAGGAACAAGAGATTACAAATATCAAGGTAATCAAAAAAATATGAGGAAGGAATGGGGTGCTATCTCAAACTATACTACAAAGCAGTAATTATCAAAACAATTTGGTACTGAATAAGAAATAGAGTAGTTGATGAATGGAAAAGATAGGTACACAATAAGAGCACAGAAGCCTAGTGTTTGGTAAACCCAAAATCTCAGGTTTTGGAACAAGAATTCATTATTCGACAAAAACTGCTGAGAAAATTGAAAAGCACTCCTGCAGAAATAAGGTATAGATCAACATCTCAGCAAAACAATCTCAAAATGGGTACATGATTTGGACATAAATGTTGATGTCCTGTGCAAATTAGGGGAGCAAAGAAAATATTACCTGTCAGATCTATGGAAATGAAAATTCATAAGAGAGGATTATGGAAGTCAAAGTGGATAATTTTGATTACATTAAATTTTAAAATGTTCACAGAAACAAAACCAATGCAACCAAAATTAGAAAGGAAGCAGAAAACTGGGGGAGGGGAGGGGAATTTTACAGTAAGTTTCTCTGTTAAAGATCTATTTCTCAAATACTCAGAGAGCTGAGCCAAATTTACAAAAAATAAGAGCCATTCTACAGTTGACAAATGGTCAAAAGAATCTGAATGGGCAGTTTTCAGGAGAACTCAAATCTGACAATAGCCATATTTTTAAAATGCTCTAAATTACTAATAGAGAAATGCAAATGAAAAGAACTCTGAAGTACCACCTATAAGATTGGCTAAGATGACAGTAAAGAAAAATACTGGAGGGGATGTGGGAAAATAGACACACTAATGCATTGTTGGTGGAGCTGTGGACTAGTTCTACCAATCTGTAGAACAATTTGGAGCTATGCCCAAAGAGTTATAAAACTGTGCATAACCTTTGATTCAGCAATACTGCTACCAGGTCTAAACCAGAAAGAGATCAAAGAAAAAGGTAAAGGACTCATATATGCAAAATTTTATGGTGGCCCTTTTTGTGGTGGCAAAAAACTGAAAATTGAGGGTATGCTCATTAAGTGGGGAATGGCTCAATAAGTTAGGGTAAATGAATGTGGTGAAATACTATTGTGCTGTAAGAGATGATGAAGGGGAAGGTTTCAGAAGAACCTGGAAGACATACGAATTCATGTAAAGTGCAGTGATCAGAAGCAGGAAAACCATGTAAACAGTAATAACAATATTGTAATGACAATCAACTGTGAAAGACTTACCAGTACTCTGTCCAAGACAGTGATCCACAATAATTCCAAAGGACTCATGATAAAAAAAATGCTATCTACCTCCAGATGGAGAATTGATGGACTCTGAGTACAAATTGAAATATGTTTCTTTTTTAAAATTTTTCTTGCTTCTTTTAATTTTTTTTACAACATGTTTAATTGAGAAATATGTTTTGACTTCCTATGTATAATGGGTATCATTTCGTGCCTTTTCAATGAGTGAGGAAGGGACTGGAGGAAGGGAGAAAATTTGGCATTGGAGATAAAAATTAATATTTTTTAAAAAGCTTATACAGAGAAGAATGGAATAATTCAATTTAAGTATTTGTTAAGTGTCTACTATGTGCCAAGCACTGTGCCAGGCTCTGGTGTTCAGAGGTAAAAATGAAAAAGTTTTTACTGTCGAGGAACTTCTATCTCATTGGAGGAAAACAACATGTATGTAGGAGCAAAACATAGAAGTAATTTTGGTGAGATGAGGGCAATAATAAATTGTGGAACCAGGAAAGGCCTTTAATAGGAGACTTACTTGAATTGATCCTTGAAGGAAACCAAGAATGCTGAAGGGAAAAAGTGAGGAGCAAAGTATGCAGAGACAGAAAATGGAGAGAGAGTAAGGGGCATATTGCTAGAACATAATGTTGATGAAAGGAGGAAATATACAAAAAGCCTAGGAGACTGCATAGAGCAAGATTCTGAAGGATTTTAAATGCCAAACTAAGGAGTTTGCATTTTATCCTTGAGGCATTAGGGAACTAATGTAGTTTCTTGAGCAGAGTCAAGATTGGAATACCAATTTGGCAGGTGTGTAAAGGCTGGGTCGGGGCAGAGAGATGCTTAAAGCTGAGAGACCAATTCTGAAGGTTACTGAAGTAATCCAGACTACTGTTCTTTGAAGGTCTGAGATTCAGTAGTAACTTGACGCTAACCATGTTTTCCCCTCTGATAACCTGCCCAGTTAGTATGTTTAGTCCATCCGTGGCCAGGAATGTAATGATAATAATTTTTTTTTTAGTTTTAGAAAATATTGTATTTTCCCCCTAACTACATGTAAAAACAATTTTTAACATTTTTTTTTAAATTAAGTTTTCAGTTCCAAATTCTATTCCTCTCTCCTTCCTCTCCCTAGGGAATGAGTGAGTGCTTTGGTGATAGTGTGTGACCCATGTTTCTAGATGGTCATGATGTATTTTATTATTGATACTTACTTTAACATATTAATATTTTTGATGTTACTTATTTTGCCTTTTTGTTAAGCAAGTCATTATATTTAAGATCTAACTGTGTCATTATTGTAAATGGCTAGTTTTGTAAGTGTCATGCTCTGTTGGGCTACAATACATTGTAAATGGCTTGTGTAGACAGAAAATGTTTCAGATTGTGGCTCAAGAGCTAGAGGGATGATTAAAGAAAATGTATTTACTCTCAATAACGTTACCTACTGGACCCTAAGAGAGTTTATGGTGGTGTTCTATTTCTCGGAACCTAGGACTGCTAGTGTAAGAATGACTGCACTAGTTTAGAGCTACACCAACAGTGTGTGGATGTACATATTTTCCCACAGCCCTTCCAGCATTTATCATTTTCCTTTACTTATCAACTCTGCAAATCTTATAGGTGTTAGGTGGGATCTCAGAGTTTTTTAAATTGGAATTTCTCTAAGTCCTGATTTAGATCACCTTTCTCCCCCCATTGTCCCCCCATGTAGCTAAATATAGCTTGAATTTCATTTTCTGAAAACTTCCTATTCATAGTCTTTGATTTTTAATCAATTGGGAAGATGGATCTTATTCTCATAAACTTGAACCAGTTCCCTACAAATCTTAGACATGATCCTGTATCGCAGAAACTTGCTTCAGAATTTTTTCCTAATTTCCTGCTTCTCTTCTAATTTTAGTTTTGTTATGTAATCAAAATGACCCATTTTCCCCCCGGGAACCTTTCTATGGCTTGTTCAGTCATGAGCTCTTCCCCATTTGTAGATCTAATGGGTAATTTATTCCATGTTCCTCACCCTTTATATCTAAATTCTAGACCCATATGAAACTTGTCTTGGTAGACAGTATGAGATGCTAGTCTATAACTTGTTTCTTTCAGCCTGCTTTCCTGTTTTACCAACAGTTCTTGTCTAACAACAACAACTAGCATTTATGTAGCACTTACTACTGTGCCAAATACTTTACAAATATTGTAACTGGAAACTTTGGATTTATCAAACACTAAATTACTGTGTTTGCTTCTGTATATTGTGTACCTAATCTGTTCCATTGATCATTTTCTCTATTTCTTACCAACAACCAAATAGTTTTTGATAATTATGACCTTGTAGTAAAGTTTGAAATTTGGTACAGCCAGGTCCCATTCCTTCTCACTTTTATTTTCATTAATTATCTTCATATTCTTGACCTTTTGTTCCTCCAGAAAAATTTTGCTATTATTTTTTTCTAGCACCATTTTTGTTGATAGCTAAGGAGAGGTGTTCCCATATGTGGAATGACACTCCATAAGTATAGGAATCAGCTTTTCTCATGCTTTTTACAAGAATGGGTATTGTATTTTGCCCAAAGCTTTTTCTACATCTATCGATATAATATTATTTGGGCTGTTTTTGTTATTAATATGATCAATTATGTTTATAATTTTCCTAATATTGAACTAGCCCTGTATTCTAGGAACAAATTTAGCCAGGTGATGGTGTATAACTTTTGTGATATATTGCTCTTGTTTCTTTGCTAATATTTTATTTATTTTTTGCATCAATATTCATTACAGCTAGTGGTCTAATTTTTCTTTCTCCCTAGTTTAAGTACCTAGACCATATTCCTGTCATAGAAGGAATTGGGTAGCACCCTTTTTTTCTTAAAAAAAAAAACACACAATTTGCTTAGTATTAGAATTAATTGTTCTTTAAACATTTGGTAGAATTAGCTTGTAAAGCCATCTTGTTCTGGGCTATTTTCTCATTTAACAGATGGGGAACTGAGGCAAACAAGGTTAAGTGACTTGCCTAGGGGTACATACCTAGTGTATGAGGCCAGATTTTAACTCAGGAAGATAAGTCTTTCTGACTTCAGGTCTGCTAGTCTATCCACTGTGCTACTTAGTTGCCACAATTGGCCAAAATACTTCCTAATAATAATTTATCTTGTTATTATATGGTTATGAATTCACAGTTTTCATTTTTGGTACTGGTGATTTGGTTTTCTTTCTTTTAAAAAAATAAATTAATCACTTATTTATTTTATTTTTCTCCAAAAAACAGCTTCTAGTTTTCTTTCTTAATGCAGTATTTTTTTCTGCTTTTGATTTTGTCACTCTCGCCTTTGATTTCCAGGATATCTACTCTGGTGCTTAATTTAGAGTTATTAAATTATTGTTTTTCTATTTTTTTAATTGCATGCCCAATTCATTGATCTGTTTTTCCTCCTTTAATGGTGAAAAATTTTCTCCTACGTACCACTTTGACTGGGTCCTATACATTTTGGCATTTTATATCATTCTTGTTGTTATCTTTAATTAAATTATTGGCTATTTCTATGATTTATTCTTTGACCCATCCTTTCTTTAGAATTAGTTTCCAATTAATGTTTAATCTTTCCCTCAGAGTTTTTAAATATAATTTCATTGCCTTGTCATTGATAAACGGTGCAGTTAACATTTCTGATTTTCTGCATTTGTTCTTGAAGTTTTTAATGCATAAATACGTGGTCAGTTTTTGTGAATGTGCCATATATATTTGAAGAATAGGTATACCTTCTTTTCCCACTCAGTACTCTTCAGAATTCTATCATATCTAACTTTTCCAAAATTTTATTCTGGTCCTACATTTTTTTTTTCTTATTTTTTGCTTAGATTTATCTAGGTCAGACTTACACAACCTATGGCCCGTGGGCCATGGCCAGCCACTTGTTGTACACCAAAGGATTTCATGCAGCCCACAAAAAATGTAGAAGAAAGCATCTTCTACATTTTTCACTGGCTGCCTGAAATTCTTTGCATGCCCAAGGATCATAATAGGCCCACTGAAGGTTATGCAGGTCTGATCTAGGTGTTAGAGAGGTAAATTTAGGCTCCCATCTATTATAGTTTTACTGCCTATTTGTCCCTATAACTCATTTAACTTTTCCTTTAAGAATTTAGATGCTTTGTAGGGGCAGTTAGGTGGTGCAGTGAATAGAGCACTGGCCCTGAAGTCAGAGGACCTGAGTTCAAATTGGGCCTCACACACTTGACACTTACTAGCTATGTGCCCTTGAGCAAGTCACTTAATCCCAATTGCCTTGCCTTCTCCACTCCAAAAAAAAAAAAAAAAGAATTTAAATGCTTTGCTACTTCGTACATATACACTTAGTATTGATATTAATTAATTGACTATGATACTGTTTAGTGAAATGTAGTTTCCTTATTTGGAGCAACTAAGTGGCACAGTGGATAGAGTGCTGGGCTGGATTCAGGAAGACTCATCTTCCTGAGTTCAAATCTGGCCTCAAACACTTACTAGCTGTGTGACCCTGGGCAAGAAAGATACTTAAACTTGCTTGCCTCAGTTTCCTCATCTGTAAAATGAGCTAGAGAAGAAAATGACAAACTACTCCAGTATCGTTGCCAAGAAAACCCCAAATGGGGTCAGACATGACGGAACAACCAAGTTTTGTTGTTTATCTCATTATCTTTATCTCTTTGCTTTCTCTGAAATCATGATTGCTACCCCTGCCTTTTTAACTTCAGCTGAAGCATAATAGATTTTGTTCTAGCCACTTATTTTAATTCTATGTTTATCTTTCTGATTCTAGTATGTTTCTAGTAAACAAAATATTATTGAATTCTTATTTCTAAGTCATTCTGTTGTTCTTTTCAATTTTATGAGATTTGATTGCTGTGTATTTTCCTGTATTCACTTATACTTTTCCTTTTCTTTGTTTCTTAACCCATCATTAAGAACTTGTTTTGCTTTTGAATAATCCCTCCCTTAATTTATAGTCCCTCTTATTTTCCTCACCACTTTCCTTAACTCTTTTTCCTCCTATTTTCTACCAGGTGAAATGTATTTCTATATTCAACTGTGTATGTGAATATATTCTTCCCTCCTTTGACCAGTTCAGAGCAGAGTTAAACTTTACCTCCTCAACTTCCTTCTTCTTTTTGTATGGAGTTCTATTTGCACATCCCATTTATTTGAGATAATTTTCTGTATTTCCCTCTTTATTCCCTTCCTCCTAGTGTATACCTCTTGCATTTCCTCTCTATTCTTCTTTTAAGATCACCAGAACATAACAGAATCACTCCCAGTTCCTCTAATTAGACTCCCTCTATAACCACTGATAATGGTAGAGATCTGAGGGACTATATGTATCATGTCCTCATATAAACATGTATACAGCTTAACCTTGTTTAATCCCTTACACTTGCTCAGCCATGAGCTTCTCTTGACGCTTATGTTTTTATGTCACTTTTTCTACTCAGTTCTGGTCTTTTCAACAGGAATGTTTGGAAGTCCTTTCTTTCAATAAAAATCTTTTTTTTTTTTTTTTTTTAGCCTATAGAGTTATTCTCAGTTTTTCTGGATAATTTATTCTTGATTGTAAGCCTATGTCTTTTGCCTTCTAGAATATTATATTCTAAGGTTTCTACTCCTTTATAGTAGTAGCTGTTAAATCTCATATGATCCTGACTATGACTCTTTGGTAGTTTAATTTTTTTTCTGACTGCTTATAGTGTTTTTCCTTTTACTTGGGAGATCTGAATTATAGCCATAATATTTCTGGGAGCTTTCATTTTATGTTTCTTTTAGGAAGTGACTAGTGGATTTTTTTTTTCTAATTCTAGTTTGCCCTCTGGTTCTCAGAGATCTAGGCAGTTTTCTTTCTTTGATTTCCTGAAATTTTATCCTTTGCTCTATTTTTTTGTTGTTTTGTTTATAGATTTCAAGTAGTTCTCCTTGATTTATTTTCCTAGATTATAGATATCTTCATGTGCCTGGGTCACAGCTGGCATTGTGTGTGCATGTGTGTGTGTCTGTGTGTGTGTTGAATAAATATTTGAAAAAAGTGGCTTTAGCCTGTAACCTGATTTCCTTTTCCCACAACCAGTTTCACTTGAGATCAACAGGATTAACAAGACAGTAGGAAGAAGGGAAGCATGTTGGAAGAATAGAAATCCTGGGTTCTAAAATAGAATTGTTCTTTTGTGGTTGCTTTAACTGAATTTTGCTGCCCCCCCCTGTTTTCCCCTAGGAAATATGAATAACATTGATAATCTTTGCTATCTGTGGGACCATCTCCAGTTGTCCTGATCTATATCTGGCCACTGGACTCAGAGGGCTCCCTAGGAGAAAGTGAGGCTGGTAACTTTGCACAGCCCTCCCTCACTTAAATCCAATTCACTAGCAGGTGATGGCATCACCTCCCTGATGTCATTATCCTCTTCAAGAATGAAAGACAAACAACAATAACAACACACACATTCAACATTTCCAAGCATATTTATAGGTAACTGCATTATAGTGCTTGACATTTTCCAAAATCAAATAGTTCAGAAAAACAATGTTTTCTTCCCATCTCCCCTGGACAAACTCTGAAAGCTACAGATCTCCATGGTTTAATCAGGTATCTCTAGTCTCTTCAAAGAAAACATTCAAAGATTTTGTCATCATCTACAATAGAACATGCTTAGGAAAAGTCAGACTCTCCCGTGCAAAGTGGCTTTCTGTTCCCTTCAAATAAAGAGTTCTGTAATACTTCATCCAAAATGAAGTTAAACATGATGCCAAATTTGAATCTTTATATAAACAAAGTGAAAGAGACCTAAGACCTAGACCGAAGGCATAGTGTCAAATTTCCCTCTGTTTTCACCAGGCTTATCATTCTATTGTCTTCTCAGAGCTGGACAATGCCATATTAAGAGTAAAATTTGCCTTTATCCTCTCCTTAATCATTGCCCTTCCCTTTTGGGGATCCTTATCAGAATTTCAATATTTGGAATATTCAGTTAGTAAGATTACAATGTGTTTGAAGGAGGTAATTCAACCACAACTTGCTAACCCAAATTTTACTCCATTTATGTTGTCCTGGGAATGGGAATCTTAATTGAAAAATCTGCCATGGAAGATAGAATTATAGAGCTGGAAGAGACATCCAAGATGATTTGTCTAAGTCCTTCACTTTGCATCTGAGGAAACTGAAGTCCAGAAATATGAAGTGATTAAGCTGGCTGAGCTGGGTTCTGACTCTCCCGGCCATAACTCATTTCAATATTTCATGTCGCTTCTTTTGTAGGAAGCTGAACAAAGAGAATGCAGACCCCATGATTATTTTTGATTATGTTCTGATGACAATTCTGCATCCATCCTATATGCTAAATCTCAAAACAAAGTGGCAGGGTAGCTGTGAAGAGAGTCTAGTGAAGTAAGACTGGTAAGTCCACAAGCATCAAACAATGAGATAGCTTATCCACAAGTTATTGATTTCATGTGGACAAAACAAAGTGTTTTAAATTGCCCCTTTGAACAGATTTTCAGATCTCTTCATATTTCTCAATCTTTCTTGATGATATGCCCCTTGTGCTGTAGATGTATAGAAATTTGCTCTTTCTACTCCTTATTACTCATTATTTACATGAATGTTTATTTTCCCCAGGTACCTAATTTTACCTGAAATTGGAGCAGATTTCTAAATTATGTTCTCAGTGGCATTTAAATGACCTCAAGAGATTACACCATTATTATTAGAGCTAAATTAATTCTTTGTTAAATTTCATATTTTTTGTATCTTTAAACTAATTGTATATTCTTAAGAGGTTCTAAAAGTCACTATCTATTAGTCTTGAAAAAGATACGTTTTATTTCTTGTAGAAGCAGGTTCTTACTTGGCATTCAGAGCATACTCTTTGGCTGTGAACTCATTTACACTCATTTCTTAGCTAATTTATTTCTTTAAGAGTTACAAAATCCCAGGCTTTGTCCCCATGAGTGTTAGAGGAGAGACTTTACCACATTCAGACGGCAGTGACTGATTTAGAAATGGTTTGTTTTAGGTCCAAGCCAAAGAAGTCTCTGCTGCATCCTTGATGCTGTCTAACAGATCACACTTTCTTAATTTACTAGGAAGCTTTTGCTTTGTTTTATTAGCTGCAGGACTGGAAGTATCTGACAGAACTGAGTGGTAATCAAGCCTCCAGGTGAGGTGCCATAGCAGAGAGCCCAGGGAGAAAATTGTTTCAAATGCTGAAAGGCTTTGGCGTCATGCCAACCTATTCACCAAGGAACCTGTTCAGCCCTGCCTAGGAAATTGGTTAGACAGGCAATAAGAGATTCAGAACACTTCCAAAGGAGAGCACCTAAGGCACATGTAATTGCCCAAGCTGAGTGAGAGCCTGTGGGAGAATCAAACCTCTGCTGAACGTGTGACTAGGAGAGCTGAGTTTGAACAGAGATGCAAATGTTTCTTTGCAACCTGAGTCTTCTCAGGGAAGATGAGGTCTAGGTGTCTGCTTTCATAGCAGATTGGTTCTACCGCTGCTTTTTGGTCAGGGAATTTAGAAATGGAAGGTATTAACTGTGCTTAGAACAGAGCCAGACACATATTAAACATTTAATAAATTCTGTATCACCTATCTTTCTATCCATCCATTTATGATCATCTATCACTCTATCTATTTCTGTCCATCTCTCTATCAGTATATGTATGGAATTGAATAGAATCATAGGATTCAGAGCTGGAAAGGACATAAGAGGCCATTTAGTCCAAAATCCTTGTTTTACAGAGGAAGAACTGAAGTCCAGAGAGAAATAACTGGACCAAGATCACATAGCGAATTACTAAATGAGCAGGGACTCAAACCCAGGTCTTTGGACTCCAAATCTAAATTTCTTTCCATGATAAATTGTTGTTCTCCATCATAGATAGGATTGTTATTTTGAGGGTGTTGAGGAATGAATCCTAAAGACACTTGAACAGGGGGAATATAACAGGAATGATACTATGATACGGGAAAAAAATGAGCTTTTGCAACAATATTCTATAGCAGATTGTATCCCTACAGTCATACACACAACTGAGCTTCAGAGATTACAAAAATGCATCATGATTTTTGTCAATTAATAATTTTTAAAAATCATTTGATTTAGTAGAGTAGAATTCTACCTTAAAGGCTCTCCTCCAACAAGGTATCTCCCCAAGTCATACAAAATTTCATTTTTTTTAGGCAATTGGGGTTAAGTGAATTGCCCAGGGTCACACAGCTAGTAACTCTCAGAAGCCATATTTGAGCTCAGGTCCTCCTGACTCCAGGTTATACAAAATTTCTTTTTAAGATGCAACAGAGATAACTTTGTTCAATGGTCTGATGATTAGAACATGGAAGATGATTAATTAATATGCATTGATTAATTTTAATTAACCTGGTGATTGGCTGATTATTAACATCAAGTGAGATATAAGACATGAGTATGCAAATTTGATAAAGGTGTCGGCCCCTGTCATGGAGGATAGAATTCCCTATGGATGAAGTCTTCCTGATGTTCCTCTTTTGTGGATAACAGTGTTGATTAAATCAAGGCCTGAGAATACTACAGAGCCCCCTACATGAAATTCATAATTGCTTAAAAATATATCCTATCCCCATGGGGAAGGGAGGACAAGGAAGCAAACATTGGTTAAGCACCTTCTATGTGCCAGGCATTGTGCCAAGCACTTTATAAATATTATCTCTTTTGATTCTCACAGCAACCCTGGCAGGTATTATTATTATTATTATTCCCATTTTACAGTTGAGGAAACTGAGGCTAACAAAGGCTAAGTTATTTGCCCAGGGTCACACAGCTAGTAAGTACACGAGACTGGATTTGAACTCGAGTCTTCCTGACTTCGCACTCTCTCTTCTGTACTACATAGTTGCCACAGAAAAACCTAAACGAATGAAGAAGTCTTGGTGACCAGATCATGATATGCTGTTGGATGGATAGTCTACGAAGTTAATCCATCTATCTGTACATATCTTGTATAGATATGGCAGATTGGCAATTGAACTGTACAGAATTAAACAGTAGGAATACTAACCAATAGACTGACCTGGGAAATTATTCAATAAACTAACCTGGGACCTTCTAAGATTCTTCCTATAAAAAAAAGCCCATCTTTATTATTATTTTTTTTACTGGATTTATTTAATTGGTGTAGGAAATTCTCCAGCAGGAAGGTCTTTCTATCAAAACAAAGCAATATCTGCTCTTCAGTTTAGTCTTCAACAGTTGTCTTGGGCAATGAAATGACTTGCCCTGGGTCACAGTCAGTATGTGTCAGATGTAGAACTAGAACCCAGGTCTTCTGGACTCGAAAGATAGCTATGCCACATCATCTCTGTGGCTCATTTTTATTAACACTGATATTTTTATCTTGATGTTATATGACTATAAATCAGGGAATATGAGTCCCAAATCACACAGATAGTATTGGCAAGATGTGTGTTGGGGCATGAGGAGACTGTAACATATTACTCATTAAGAATATTATAAGATAAACAACCTAAACGATGTTATCAGAGAGACATGTGATGGTAAAAAGAAGTGAGTTCTCTCTCAATGGAAGTCTTCAAGAAAAGAATAGATGACCACTTTTTCATTATATTAAGGAGAGGACACTTATGTTAGGACTAGATGGTCCATGTGGTCACCTCCAGCTCTGAAATTCTATAATGATAATCATTATTTACCTAGTCGGTATTTGAATAGATATGAAGATAAAGAAGGAAAGATTTCATATTGACATATATTTATGTGCTAATTCAGACAACAACCACCTGTCATTTTATGTACATTTGCATGTGTAAATGCAGTATATGCAAATATAAGAAAAACATTTCACTCTTTATATTTATGTGATTGTTGTTCAGTCATTTCAGTTGTATCTGACTCTTCATGACCCTATTTGGGGTTTTCTTGGCAAAGATACTGGAGGGGTTTGTTATTTCCTTCTCCAGCTCATTTTATAGATGAAGAAACTGAGACAAACATGGTTAAGTGACTTAACAAGGGTCACACAGTCATGAAGTGTCTGAGGCTGGATTTGAACTTATATTCAACCATATTTCATATAGGTATATACATATATATGCATATATATGTATGTATGTATTATAACAGAGCATATTTTTTACCATTTGCAGTAAGCCCATTTTTCATATGAAAATGGATGCTGACTCATTTTCCTATGGACTTGCCCCACACATTTGTTTTATTGCATTAGCAATTCTTGATGTCCTAGTTCATTTTTTCAGTGGTGCCTGATTTCCTCCCTCTATTAGAAGAGCACACATGCTCCCATTTGACAGCAAGAAATAGTGACAGAATATGTTTGTACATTGAGAAGTACTGTCTGTAACATATTTATTTATCTTCCATCCTGTATCCTACTGGTATATGCTTGGTTAGTATAGATAACTCCCTGAATTTGTGTATAGGTGCCAGGACATATAGCCCCAAGGGTTACACATGACATTACACATACCTTTGTCAAATATACCAGACACATCATATGCACCAAGTACTGAACTATCAATCTGGCTCCCTTATTCAGTAAGTCAACAAATGTTGCTATGAGCTATTATAATATTCATTGACTAGCCTGGCAGCAAAAACAAACTGAACCAGATCTCATCAGGGAAATCTCCCTTTGGGCTGACTTAAATTCATCTCACTGTAGTTTAGGTCACTTTCATCTTGTCTAGTCCTTAGTAGAACCAGGTGGTTATTATCATTTCCATAATAGCCCTTCTTGCACCATTAAGTCTATTAAATTACCTTTTAGCTTCTCTCTCACGGCTAAATGATCTATTTCTTTAGGAAACTCCTTTATCTGGAGATCTTATAGCACTTTACCAGGATTCAAGAAGGTGGTGGCTAATAAAATGGCCTGTGCTGCATGAAATGGAGCCAGGAGGACCTGGTTGCACAACAGCCCATTCCTACAGTCACAACAGGTCAGGGAACAGTAGAACACTTTAAGTTATGGCAATACACAAGAATGATAAGGTCAGGAAAAATGTACCAGCATAGCCTCAGGGCTATGGGTAAGGATTCTCCTGTGTACAGATCAAGACATCCATACCTTAAGAATATTTATAATGATAGCTTTCTCAATGGGAGTTCTTCTCACCAATGAAATCACAGGTCAAGTAAAAAGAAAAATAGGCTTCATGTGTATGATGCTTTACAATTTACAATGACCTTACATTGTTCTCTGGATGTTTACAACTTATCTTTATGCTGATCTTGAGGGCAGCATCAATTTCCCTCAGAGAAACAAACCACACTGTTCACTCCCTCCCTCTCTTGTCTTCAGGTGACTATCTTGGGAAATAGGGGTTAGCTTTGTTCTGCTTGATTGGGAAGGGCAAAATAAGGGGCAGGGGCTAAAAGTTATGGAGAAATAGATTTAAGGATAGATAAGCATAAGGATAGATTTCCTCACAACTGGAGCGTCCAGCAATGGTGTTGGCTGCCTGAAGGCACTGGTTTCACCATCACTGAAGGTCTTTAGGCAGAGACCCACTTATCAGTGATATTTTTGGGGATATCCTGTTCAGATAAGGATCAGACTAGATAGATGGTTTCTGGGATCTTTTCTGGTTGTAATATTTTGTCATTGTTCTTCTAGGCCCCAGTGGACAAAACTTGGACCAGAGGGTTGACATGGGAGCAGACTTAGGCTTGATGCAAGGCAGGAAACACACACACTTTCTAACATTTAAGGCTATTTATAAATGGAGTTCTGAGCTGCCTTGGGAGGTAATAGGTTAGTTCCCTCTCACTTCAAGGCTGTGATCAAGGGTTGGATTACAATGTATCAAGAGTATGGTAGAATGGGCTCTTATCTAGATATAGGTGGAGCTGGGTACATCTCTTAGAGAAGTTAAGTGACTTGTCAAAAGTTACACAGTTCCGAGCATATGCCTAGTCCTTTCCCCTAGTGTGCCCGGGCTGAAAGCCTTCTATTGTTCCAGGAGAAAAAGAAACCATTTTCTACTTCAGTGTAACCTTGAAGACTGGGGGACTTGTTCAGATGACATGCATGTGGCCTCGTGCCATCCTGTGCAGATCCTAGCACTATATGCACATACACAAGCCCAGGAGCCTATTTTCCAAAACAGTGGCTATGATACACCTTGTTATTTCAGCTCAGTCTCAGTGACTGAATATATATTAGGATTTACTCTGGCTTGCTTGAAAAAGTTAAAGATTAAGGGTCCCTGGGATACTGCTCTGAAAAAAGTCCTGATGCTGACAGACAGGACATGTGGAACTTCTTCCTGGGCAAGTCCTACATAAAGGAAGAGTTCCCCTCCCTCCCCCGGTCCACCATGTTACTATCAAGAAATAAGTACAAATGCACTCAGACATGAAACAATAAAGGATTAGTGGGGACTTTACAAAATAGGAGCTAGGAGATGGACAGTTGAGAAAATAGAACACAGGTTAGAGAATTCATCAAAATTGGATCACTAGGAACCTAGAGAGCTATTGGGCTAGCTAAGAGGACATGGAAACTGAATAATGCTCTTCAAGCCTTCGTGGTTCATCTCCTTGTGCTTATTTCTTTCTCTTCAAATTATGACATTATTTCTCACTGCCATCCTAATACTAGTCTTTTTCAAGAGTGCCTTCCATAAATGGGGTCTAGAAAATTTAAAAAGAGCACTTATAGTTTGGACAACACAATTATCACTACCTTTATCAGCATTTAAACATTTATTGAACTCCCATTGTATGCAGGGTTCTCTGCTAGGCACTTTAGACACAAAGAAGGTCAAAGAATTCAAGGAGTAATAGCACTAAAGGGATAAAGTGAAAAAGGAGTTAAGAGAAAACAAGGCAGGGTAGAAACAAGCAAAAGAGCAGGGGGACTGTGGAATGTTTCACTTATTGAGAAATCTAGTTTTTTGTTTTTTCCCCTCTGGACTAATTTGATTTATGGAGAGACCCTGATTCATGGTAGCCTTCAGGCTCATAAGAACATTGTCCAGTTCCATAAAGCAAATACACATAGCCACTTGTGTTGTTCTTACCTCTATTATGGCCTCTCAAACAACAATCCCCCATGATCTTGTGCAAGCTTTTCAGCTTATCCCTTTTGCTTTTCTTGCTCTTTGGGGTAAGATATTAAGTTTTTTTGAATGCAAGTGGTGCCATGACATGAGATGATGTATGTAAAACACCTTGTAAACCTTAAACATAGTTGTTGCTATTAATGTTACTATTGTTTCTCTTCCTTTTTTTTTTTTAATGATACTTATATGGAAAAAACTCTGAGACGAGTTTCTATCTTTTTAGAGTCTTAAAAATGACTTCTTTTTAAAATTGAATAAAAAGAGAAACCAAGATCATGGATAAAAGGCAGGAACTCACCTGAGGTCTCCCAAATTCCCTTCCAGACAGCTTTTATATTTTTTATTTTTATTTTTTTTAAATAACACCTCAAAAATGATTTCTGAAGCAACAGAACTCACAACAGGATGGGGTTAAACACTTTTCCAGCCTAAGACATCATAGAAGGTTTGCAGGAAAAATCTGATGCACCAGAGTGAGAGTGGAGCACACTCCAGTGCAGGGTTAACCAGCACAGGCCAAGCCCCAGCAAACCAACAGCAGGCCTTGAAGGTGATCAAGTCAGCCACCACAGCTTCTGGATCTCTCAGCCCACAGACAGTAAGTGGGTCAGACAATCTTTCAGAAGGAGATTAAAGGGGTCTCTTTGCCAGCACCAGGGGCAGGACTCTATTGTATCACCTATATTTAGATATGGGTTACAGACCTGGGTGGCAGGCCCAGGACAAGGAGAAGCACTAGTATCCAAGAGCTTAAAGCTACAGGGGAGCTGGGATTCGGTCACAGTTCCAAGGTGGAAAAGAGTACTTGTGGTCACTCACAGACCAGAGCACAGGCCAAGAGAGCAGTAACCATACCTCTCCTTAGATCACACCACCTTGAAAGAACTGAAAACTTACAGAGCCCCAGAACTAGCTGTGGGAGCAACAGCAAGAAAAACCTAAGCTTGGGACAGTGTCCCCTCTACCTGGAGGCAGAGACCCATTTTAACACAGAGTTGAAAGTCAAGAAACAGTCTGGGAAAATGAGCAAATGGCAAAGAAACAAAAGATCCTGACCATAGGAAGTTACTATGGTGACAGTAAAGATCAAAACACAAACTCAGAAGAAGGTAACAAAGTCAAAACTGCTAAAGCCAAAGACTCAAAGAAATATGTGAATTGGTCTCAGGCCCAAAGAACTCAAAAAGCATTTTAAGAATCAGAGAAGAGAGGTCAGGGAAAATTTTGTAAAAGAAGTGACAGTGATGCAAGAAAATAATGAAAAAAAGTGTCAATAGCTTGGCAAAGGGGACACACACACACACACACACACACTGACATGCACAAAACTTAAAGAAAAATAACACTTTAAAAAACAGAATAAGCCAAATGGTAAAAAGAAGCACAAAAATTCACTGATGAGCAGAATGCCTTTGAAAGCAAGATCAGTCAAATGGAAAAAGAGGTACAAAAATTAATTGAAGAAAAGAACTTTAAAAAAAAGTAGAATTGGCCAAATGAAAAAGGGGATACAAAAGCTCATTGAAGAAAATAATTCCTTAAAAATTAGAATTGGTCAAGTGGAAGCTAATGACTCCATGAGATATCAAGAAACAATACAGCAAATCTGAAAAAAAATAGAAGAAAATGTGAAATATGTCATTGTAAAAGCATCTGGAAAATAGATGAAGGAGAGCAAATTTAGCAATTATTGGACTATCTGAAAGACTTGATTAAAAAAAAGAGTATAGACATTGTCTTCCAAGAAATTATCAAAGAAAATTGCCCTGATACTGTAGAACAAGAGGGTGAAATAGAAATGGAAAGAATTCACTGATCACCTCCTGAAAGAGATCTCAAAACAAAAACTCCCATGAATATTATAGCCAAATTCCTGAGCTTCCAGGTCAAAACATTGCAAGTAGCCAGAAAGAAACAATTCAAATATTGTGGGGCCACAAGCAGGATCACACAAGTTTTAAAAGCTTCCACATTAAAGGATCAAAAGTTTTGGAATATGATATCCCAGAAGGCAAAGGAGCTAGAATTACAACCAAGAATCACCTACTCAGCAAAACTGAGTATAATCCTTTAGGGGAAAATGGATATTCAATTCAGTAGAAGACTTTCAAGCATTCCTGATGAAAAAATCAGAGGTCAAGGGAAAATTTGACTTTCAAATACAAGAATCAAAACAAGCATAAAAAGATAAACAGGAAAGAGAATTCATAAGGGATTCAATAAGGTTAAACTGTTTACATACCTACATGAGGAGATGATATTTGTAACTCCGAAGAGCTTTCTTATTATTAGGGCAGTTAGAAAAGTATCCGTAGACAGAAGACATGGGTGTGAATTGAATATCATAGGATGATAACTAAAAAATAAAATAAAATTAAGGGAAAGAGGAATGCACTGGAAGAAGGGGAAAGGGAGAGGTAGAATGAGATAAATTATTTCACATGAAAGAGCTTTGAGAGGGGAAGATGGGGAATGTGTGTGAGGGGAAGAGTGCTGGAACCTTACTCTCACTGGAATTGGCTCAAAGAGCAAATAACATACACACTCAGTTGGGTATAAAAATCTATCTCACCCTACTGAGAAGTAGGAGGGGAAGGGGATAAGAGAAGGGCGGGAAGATTGGGGAAGGTGGTAGTGAAAAAGATGAAATGAGTAAGGAAGCAAAGGTTTGATCTTCTGAGCACATCAATTTACTAAGAAATGTATGCCAACAAATTGGGACCAGGTTTCTTCCTCAGCTTAGGGCTAGACCCTGAATACAGGGGGAGACAGACTTTTATACATTAAAAACAATTAATCAAATAAAGCCAATTAATTAAAAGGAAACAATTCATTAAATAATCTGATTTCTAATTGGAGAAAAGATTAGGGACTTTCCAAGTTGGAAGGGTGTAATGCCAATGTAATATTCACAGCATCTATGATGGCTATGAATATGCCAGCATAATTCTGAATCACAAAATAAAACAGACTTTTCACATGGAAGACAGAACCAAAACATTTATTCCAACACCAAAAAGCTGAATCCCAACAGCAGAAAACCAAATCCATCACAGCAATAAAGAAATCTATACACAATAACAATGCAGAGGGCACCGCTATCTCCAAGCTTCCTTTCCCCTGCTAGGGCCTTTCTACAAACACTCACAGCTCACTGCTTGCTTCCTCTCTCTCACTCAGCCCTAACTGCTCTCTTTCTCAACTCTGACTACTCTGACCTACTTCCTCTGGGCTCTGCTCTACCCTTCCTGCTCCACCCATTCCAGGGTTGGAGCAAGCACCTTCCACCACAGGCTTCATGTGACTCAGGCTTCCATATGACTCAAGCAGGTCACATGGGCCTATTAATGGATGGGAAAGATCTCCCCATTAAGCAAAAATACATTAACAATACAGAGGAGGAGAGGGAACAGGTGCAATTCCCTGAATTCAGAAAAAGAGGTATCTCACTCCCAAAGCGTCTCTATAAATGATCAAAGGAACATGGAAACAATAACTGATTAATCAGTATGGGGCCAGATAAGACACATGGGTTGCTTGAAATGTGCAACTGTGAGAAAACTCCTCACATCAGTCATTGGATCTGAGTGAATTTCTGGTCAACATAACCTAGATCCTCAGCAAAGGGTCTCTAAAGAGCACGTAGAGGTGGTCCAGTTTCCCGGCCACTTGAGGCTAGGTTCAAACAATGCAATAAGGTTTTCTCCCAATTTCCACAATTGAGTAAAGTTTTCTTATGGGACAAAATTTGGACTAGATTCATAACTGAAAAGAAAGGGAACTGAGCTAACTAATCTTCATGTGACATGAGTCACATGATAGAGTCAATGTGTTCACTCAATTCCCACAATTAAACACTTGTCCTAATTCTCTGAGTTCCCTCAATTTTCCCCTTTTCGATTTATGGGAGAGTGGGCAACCTACTCTCTCCATTGATCACTTGTCTATAAATGAATCTATAGAGTTTTTCATATATTCATATGCAGAATCACCTCTCAGGTTACAGATCAAACTACTTAGAGAGCTTACAATGGACTGATTTTGAGAAGGGAGATTTACATGTCATCAAAGTAACCAAGAAAACTTGGATATAAACATAAACACCATGAAGCAAAAGGACAGAGCAATACAATAATGATCTTTAATATTAACTAACATCAAATTTCCTTGTATCCTAGTAAACCACTCCCAGTGTGCATTTAATCAGCACATTTTGAGTCTCAGATGTCCCATGTAGTTGTCTGGTTCTTGGAAATCTTCTCTTGTACATTCTGGAATAGGCTTCATTCTCAGGACAGCTATGAAGGAGGTTTTGCTTCTCTGGTTCCAAATCGCTTTTAAAAGTTCCTAGATAATTTTGATAAAATCTGCTAGTAACAAGTCTTAATAAAATTTAGTACAATCTCTTAAATTTGGTTCTCCCATCCTGAAACTTTAGAGAATTTCCATTTTTTTATATACCATTTGCTATTTTTAATCTTTCCTTAAACCCTATAACTAATATAAGAATGTATGTCCTTAACTTGTGTCTTGTTACCCATATGCTCAGGGTTTCTTCACTGAAGAAGATGAAAGTAAGTATTAATTTTGTTCATTGGTTCAGTTTGACCCCCATAAAATAAAGACATTTCTAATGTTACAGCATTTTGGAGTGTCTTGTTCAATAATCATGTAGTCAAGAGTGAGTAGTTCTTTATACCTTTGGAACTTTTAGTTATGCTCCTGTATTTTCATAGATTAAAAGAGAAACTTGTACAAACTATGAATCCTCATATAAAATGCATAAACATGTAATTGGCCTATAGCTGGAGTGGTTGCTGATGTTTTCAATCTTTTGCTAATAAATACATAATGTCTCCAGTTAAGAAAGATGGGATCAGGCTTACATCAAGAAGAAGCTGGCAATATGCTCTGTTGGTAATTTACTTATCACTGTGAAATGTTTGAGCCAACAATTAAGAACTTTATTTGTCCCTGCCAAGCTTTTCCATTTTGCTGAGAAATTACTATTTCAATAACTCCTCTTGATGTAACCCTGCTGTCATTCATTGAATTAGTGACATGCAAACTTTCTATTTTGTAATTAATATAACTTGCATGTTCATTGTTTTGCACTTCTTTTGATCATTTAAGACAACTAGAAATTGTCTACATCCTCCTTTTGGGGTTCTCTCTCTCTCCTCTAATTTCTTTTCTTCTCAAGACTCTATTGAATATACCAATATAGTAATCCTGGTGTGGATTTTTTTAAAGGTTAGTCTGGCATGCTCTGTTCTTGATGAGCTATGCCTTTATTGGCATTTCCTTGCCTTTACTATTATTTTTGTGTTTAGTGTGTCTAGTGGATGTGGTACCAACCCTTGACTCTTTCTGGCAGGAATTCTTAATCTTTTTTGTGTCGTGAATCCTTTGAGCAGCCTACTAAAGCCTATGTGCTCCCTTCTTGGAATAATTTTTAAAATGCATAAAATAAAATACCTAGATTATAAAGGAAACCAGTTACGTAGATAAAGTTATCAAAATATTTTTAGATGTTATCAAAATGTCAAAGATCATCCATTAAAAAAAATTGTTCACAGATCCCAGCCTAAGTACCCCTGATCTATAATCTACTTTTGGGCTGATGTTGAGTTTTTGTTGTTTGTGTTTCTTTGACTCCTTTATCACTTTAACCTTTTGACTTTCATTTTCCCTTCCTGATCAAAGGTAGAAAGAATTTCTTATATGCTGCTGTTTTCCATATTCCATTATGCATGTTCCTTTGCTGTCTCTTCTAATTAGGTCATATGGTGTTTAAGCTTCCTACTGTGCATACCAGTTAATAGTGCTAAAATTTTCTAAGCCAAGGGAATGGCTGCACCACATCCTGTTGTGTGCAGGTCCTAAAATGTTTTAGATTATATGTCAAATATTTTGAAAGAATACATTTATTTATGATGGTCATAGCAGAGATCAACTTTTGTGAATTACTTCATTGTGATGTATTTGTTCTATACCATTGCATTCAAAAAGAGCTTTTTGAAATTCTATTCTATGTCTATCTCTTCTTAAAAATCACTTGAGACATCAGCATTATGTATTCCATCTGTTTCATTATTTGGTAGTGCTTTTTGAATTTTTGTTAAGCATAGATTCTTTTTTTAAATTAAATTTTATTTCATTGTCAGATGATCTTCCTTCTCCCCTTCCTATTCTTCCCTACCTCCTAAATAAAAAAAAAAGCAAGGAAAACAAAATCCTTGTAACAAACATGTATAGTCAAACAAAACAAATTCCTTCATTGGCCATATTTTTTTAAAAGTGTCACTCTTCATTCTGAATCCCTCACTTCTCTATCAGGAGGTGGGCAGATGTTTAATCATGATTCTCCTGGAATTTTGTTTGGTCATCGTGTCAACCAGAGTCCCCAAGGCCTTCGAAGTTTTTTTGACTTTATAATATAGTTGTTGTATACATTGTTCTCTTGGCTCCTAAGCATAGGATTTCGATGCCTTAAAGGCTCATCATCTTTTCCCTCTTCAGATTTAGATAACTTCTGAGTTTTTGTTGTTATTTCATCCAATCAAGGCTTAAGAATAAAGTTGTTTCTTATAATTGCCCTCAATCTTAAAATTGCCCTGCAATAATATGTAATTTGAGGGCTGAGGATGTTAGTAACAAAAAGCAGCACAAAGTCCTGCCTTTTAAATGAAAAGATTAGTCTCTAATTTCATGATGATGTAGTGCTGGTGCATAATAAAAGCATTTATATATTCAGTTCATTTCATGAACACCTATAGTTTGCCTATTTTTGTGGTCAGTATCATTCTAGCACAAGGATTTGGGCTTTTCAGATTGATTCCAGTTTATCTTGCCTTCTCTGGTACCAGAAAATGAAGGCATACCACTCCTTCGTCTGTATTTCACATATTATAAATCATCAAGATGGTTCCATGTAGGGCCAACATATAACCCTCTGCTGCTTCACTGATTTCTTTAGTCCCTACTCTACATCACCATGGCTAGCATTCTGTGTCTTTACCATTGACTTATTTTCTTCTCTCCATATTGCCCTCCTCTCCCCACAAAAGAGATGATGTATTGGGCCTTGAGGATGTTATTACTGTTGTCATTATTATTGTAACTTGTTCTGGCTTCACCTGCAGTCATTGCCATGAAAATGTGGTGACTGAGGTAATTGTCTATAAGTTAAACAGACTACCCAGGGTTCTTGGGGTTCCGTTGGTCTTGCTTTTGACCCTGAATTGACTTTTGAGAAAAAGCCAACAGGGAAGCTGCAGGAGAGATGCCAGAAGAGATGATGGAGGGTTAGTAGAGGAAATCCCTTGGACTCCATTCCAAATTTGTTGTAAAGAAAAGGGATAGCCTGAAGTACAAAACAAATGGATTGGAGCTGACCAGATGCAAACCAGGTGTAGACCTGGGGCTTGGGAGAAGGATCAGTGTGTCCAATAGCACCATTACTTCCTCTATTTCTACTCTTCCCCCTCATTCAAGGAAAAGCTGTTCCCCCTTCCTTCCCCTTCCCCTCTGTTCGCCATTCAATTCCTTCATCCCTATTTTCCTTGATCCCCCTCCTGGGCTACTAGATCAAATAGCCAGCATAGGAGGTTTCAGTTTTCCAAACTGTTTACTTTTATCTCTATGCTATTTAAATTGTTATTTAAAAAAACAAAACAAAAAAATCCTTCATGGCCACCAAACCCTAGCTATTTGCACTCATTATTCTAGGGGTGGAATGAAATTAAGAGAATAAGGAAGTCAGAGCCTGATCAGAGGAAGAGACTAGATTTTGTTTATTTTTCTCCATCTTTAGTTGGTGTAGGGACAGAGACAGACAGACAGACAGACAGAGAGACAGAGGGGGGAAAGAGACAGAGACAGAGAGACAGAGAGAGAAAGAGATGGAGAGAGAAGATAGAGACAGAGAAGGAGAAAACAGAAGGGGAAAGAAATGTTTCACAACCTTCTTAGACTGTATATGAATTCCAATTAAAACACTAGACATATTTCCTTTTACTTTAAATGTAAAATAAAAATAAAAGCAAAAATAAAAATATTTCCTCTTTAAAATTTTCCGTATTGGAAAAACATCAATTGCTTGTGGCTGGGTTGAGCTAATAAAAATGACAATTTTACCTAAATTAAATTATGTATTTAGTGCCATACCAATCAATCTACCCAAAAATTACTTTTTAGAACTAGAAAAAATAGTGAAAAAATTCATTTGGAAGAACAAAAAGTCCAGAATATCAAGGCAATTAATGAAAAGAAATGCTAGGGAAGGTGGCCTAGCTATACCAGATTTTAATCTGTATTAAAAAGCAGCAGTTATCAAAACTGCTTGGTACTGGCTAAGGGATAGAGTAGTGGATCAATGGAATAGATTGGGGGCAAAAGACTCAATAGTCAATGATTATGGTAATATACTGTTTGATAAGCCCAAAGACCCCAGTTTCTGGGATAAGAACTCACT
>CM053588.1:151983923-152014413 GCA_028646515.1 Pseudochirops corinnae | reverse complement strand
CCTCTCTCTCCCATAATCTTTCTTTTCCCCAAAGAAGGACTCTAGGGTTTGGAAGCTGTTCTTACTTTGCTTCTTATGCTTATTCTTACTCATGGTTGTTCAGACCGTGATTTTTTTTTTTTAATCTCTGTGGGGCTCTGCTTGCAGAAGGGAAAGCTCTGTCCCAAATCGCTGGGGTCCTCCCAGCTGCCATAGATCTCAGGAAGATGCTGGGACTCTTCCTATTTACTTCCGGCTGACTGGATAGTGAAGACTCCAGAACCAAGGCCCAAGACGGCGATTCAGATCCAGGTCGCTCAGCACGAGAGTTCTTGGCCTGAGAACAATCGCTCAGTCCCCCTGCTGTCTGCAGGCCACGGACGGGAAGCTGCAACGCGGAGGCGGGTGCAAAACCTCTGCCTTTCGCTTTTCCGCTCTGGAGGCCTTTCGGCCAGACTGCTTATCTTCCCCTTTCGCAATCTCCACTCGCAGCTGCTGCTAATCCACTCACCAGAGAGGCTCCTCCACTCCTCCCGCCCAGCTGCTTCCGGGGCACAGCCACGGCTTCAGGTCAGGCTGGTTTCAGTTCGCAGTGCTGATATGGTTCCTCGTAGCCGAGCTGACTTTAGTGGGAAATATCTTTGTGTGCGTTTTGGAGTTCTAGGATTGGTTTAGAGTCCTATTTTATGGGTATTTTGGGGTGGCTATGTGAGAGCTGCAATATGTTGCTGCTGCTATGCTGCCATCTTCGCTCTGCCCCCCCATTACTAGCATTTTTAAAACCACTCTTAGAGAGTTGTGGAATAAATCAGTGATTTTAAAAATGAGATTTTAAAATCACATGGTTTTCTTAGTTTGTACTTTTAGATTCTAGTTTAATTTAAAAAAAAAAAGAATCAGAAATCAATATTTCCACAAAATTTTCTTCCGTTTGCTTGGGAGAGATTTGCGTGAAACTTATTTACACTTTCATATGGAGTCACATTTGAAAGGCTTATATAAATCATACAGGATTTTTTTTTTTTGAGAGGGGAAGAGAGGACAACTGGGGGTTAAGTGACTCGCCCAAGGTCACACGGCTGTGTGTGTGTGTGTGTGTGTGTGTGTGTGTGTGTGTGTGTGTGTGTGAAGTGTCTGAGGTAGGATTTGAACTCAGGTCCTCCTGACTCCAGGGCCAGTACGATATTCACTGCGCCACCTAGGCCCCCCAGTACAGGATATTTTTATGTGACTAAAGGACTTAGAAGAAAATGATAGATAATCTTGCCCCTGAGGGCAAGGACCATTTTGTTTTTATTTTTGTTTTCCCCAGCATCTAGCACTGGGCTTTGTCACATGGTAGCTATTTAATAAATGCTTCCTGATTTGAATTATCAGCTTTCTATTAAATAGTTCAAAAGCAATACAGTACTGAAAGCAATGGCTATTTAAGAAATTTTAAAGAGTCCTAACTCTACTTATGGAAAAGGAAAACCTTTATCTGTATAATCATAATATGCTCAATACATGTATATCCACAAATAAACATTTCCTTAGTGATCTTCATTCAGCTGACAGTTTTGCAAATTAGTATTTTGAAAATTTCAGGTGGGTTTTTATTTGTACTGGCATATTGTCTACTTAAAAATATACAACTATTTTGTTTCCACAGAAACCTGCTAATATTTTAGTTATGGGTGAAGGTCCTGAGCGAGGAAGAGTAAAAATTGGTATGTTACATCTTTCTTAAGTCACAGTGCTACACATTTTTAGAGCTTTTAAGAGGAGTTATATTAAATGTTTTTAATGGTATGTATGTATTCATATATGATGGAAATAATTTTTAAAGAACATTTATTTAAATTGAAAATTTTTTCACTTTCATGAAAGGTACCAGATAGGCCTGGAGTCCAAAGCATTCTTTTCATGAAGCAGGCAGTGGATATTTCCCCAGAAACCCATTCCTTCATTAGATATAACCTGTACAGGTTATTTAATGTAGACACACCTCTACTCATGTGACTAGTTACTATTAGCTCTTATTATGTATTGTGTGATGGAACAAAGCATGTACCAAGACCCATCAGTTCTATTCATCTAGGGCAATAGAATATAAATAGACTTGTTTTTCTGGAGACTAAGACTGGATTAAAAGCTACAGTTTCTTAATAAAAGTCTATTAATCAGCCATTTATGTCTGGTTGTTTAAAATAATAAATGCTAAAAGTCTGTCTTTTAAAAAAATACTGGTGTGTTTGTCTTTTGGAAAGCAAATAAATAACACAAGTATTCTGTACTCTGGGGTCTATGTTCTTTAATGGTATTATTAAAAATTAAGTAAGAATTCCATATATTTCTTGATAATCTGAGACTCTAAGGAAAGAACAAATGTGTCATTTCATTTTTCACTGTCATTTCCCTAGTCATATTAGTCATATATATTTAAGCTATTTTATGTTTTGTACTGGGAAATGATGAAAAGCTTTCACAAAATTATATTTAATTTAAAATGGGAAGACTAGTACACCTGTGTGCCAAATTTAATATTTTGGTTTGCAGAATTCCATATCAGCTGACAGGTTCTGCTCTACCAGAGCATGAACTTTTCATGCCTTTCATCCTTCCTCAACTCTCTTTCTCCTGTATAAGTCCTTGATGTTTCTTTTCAGTTGATAGTTTTATATTGACTACATGTAAAGTGGCTGTACAATCTAAATTTTTATGACTTAGACTGTGCAAACTTTTAATCAAATGTCCTTCATAGTAACTCTCCAGTCACATCTTCTGGAGAAAAACAGGATATTCTTTAGACCTTATAGATAACTAAGCATCAAAGGAGAAGGTGTTTATCAAATTTGATTAAGTTCAAATGAAAGCTTCTAGCAAAGCTTAAGAAATGAGAGAACCTACCAAGCAATACTTTTTCTAGCTAAGCTTAAGAAATAGGAGAGATCCTGCTAGGTAATACTTTTGCAAATACTCCTTAGTGTGACATTTGGTGAGATTTTACATAAAATATTTAAATTCTCTAATTTGGTGTTATTAAACTTTTTATTAAGGTAAAAGTTCTTCAGGGGGTATGGGAGAAGGTAGAGAAGCTAATGTGTGCAGATTGACACATTTGAAAGGAAGTGTTACTTTTAACTGTAATCGTTTCTTGAAATACGATTATATAGAATTATAATCCTTTACCAGATTAATGAGTACGATATTCTCTTATTCAAATAATTTAAGTATAGTAGAACAATGCTTGCTTTGTTGAAGAGCTCCATTAGGAGAGAAACTAACCTTACTTAATAATTTTTCAATTTTAAAAATTCTGGGTCAATACTGGGTTAAGTGTGAAACTAGTGAAAGATGATATGGAAGTTATTTTAGATCTCTCTCTCATTATCTCTCTCTCTCTCTCTGTATGTGTATATATATATTCAGTTCATACATGGAAACTGAATTTCAAATCCTTTCATAAACGACTGTACAATGCCTTTTGGAATAGTCATTTACTCGCTTTGACCTTTAGTTTCATCTGTAAAATTACGGGGTTGAACTGGATGATCTTTGTGATCCCTTCAAGCTTTACAATTCTATGATTTAGTCATTTAAATCTAACATAAGTCCATGGAAGAAACATCAGGGATGAAATAAAAATGCTTTTGCCTCTCAATTATCCATGCTAGTAAAATAGGCACAGACCATTTAAAGTAGCAGAAAATTAATCCATCTTTGTCAGAACTGTATGCCACTTCCTCACGGTTGTCACAGACAGTGTCTTCATTAACACCAAAACACATCTTGTGGTCATGACTCTTTGCCTCTGTGTTGGCATAATAGATGGAAACCTGCCTATGAGATTAGGGTCATATTTACCAAAGGGAGCAGAACCATGGAGATAATCTAATCAAAGATCTGGGTGACAACCCATAGCATTCAGGGTATGCAGGTATCTAAGTAGGTTGTATAAAGAACCTCATTAAGTTATAAAAGTTTTATTACTTCAAACTATTATTCTTTTACATGAGTACTATGAAATGTTACATAATCAGTAAAACTTGGAAAAATCTATTTTCTTAATATTAAAATGGATTTTTTTTGTTTTGTTTTAAATTTTGCAGCTGACATGGGCTTTGCACGATTATTTAATTCACCTTTGAAGCCTTTAGCAGATTTGGATCCAGTAGTTGTAACATTCTGGTACAGAGCTCCAGAGCTCCTTCTTGGAGCAAGACATTATACCAAAGCTATTGGTGAGTAGAACTAATTAAAAATTGCCACTTAGCTATTACTCTGGTGAAATAATATTTAGAATCTAAGAGTTGGAAGGGACCTCAGAGGTCATCTAGTCCAGCCGCATCCAAAGCATGAATCCTGTCTGCAACATTACAAACAGATGGTCATTCAAGCCAGCCTCTATTTGAAGACAACCAGTAACAGAGAATTTACTCTCCCACCCAAAACAAGATCATTCCATTTTCTGGACAGTTCTAATTATTAGGAGAATTTTCCTTATGTTGAACCTAATTGTTTTTCCCTATAATTTCTTTACATTGATCCTAGTTCTGCCTTCCCAGAGCCAAATAACAGAACAAGTTTAATCCTTCAATTATTTAACCACATCATTTTGGAAGGGCTAAGTAGACATGATGTGATAGATAAGATTGGATAAATACTGTATGGCTTAACAAAAGACACATTGGTGCAATGAGGAAGGAATAGGAAGCAATAAATAGGAACCTTCTATATGTGTTTGACAACATAGACTGAAAAGTAGTGTGGGATGAGAGCAATTGGGTATGGTAAGCTTCTAAGTGAATTATTTTAAAGTTCATAGTTGAAGTATTTTAATTTGATTTGTGTATTGATTGGGAATCACTGGAAAAAATTTTGAGTGAAGAATAAAATGGGCAAAATGATGTGAATAAAAAGTGATCTCACAATAGTATGCAAGACATAGAAGATACTGAAAGTGAGGTATATATTTGAGAAGGAAGCTACCATAGGTGGTCAAAGGCTTAGAACAAATCAGCCCTCTCTTCCCTTTACATTTGCCTACCTCTTTTTATCTCCTTCTACGTTTTAGCTTTTACCCATCAAGCCACATTCTTATTAGCTTAAACAGTCCTACATATTCTGATGTCTCTCCTATGCCGTGACCTAGAATTTGGAGCAAGATTCTAATATGTTATGTTTTTTTAAAAAAAAAAAGTCCCATCTGCTTTTCTTTTATGCAGTCATATTTTATAGCATCATTGTGTAGATTTCTTAATTGATTCTTTAACATTATTATAGGTCAACTTGGTGTATAATTACAGTGTAAATTGTTACCTGATAATTTCTTAGTAGGGAAAGATAGTTGGCAAACGTAGAGTATCTTTAAATTCATGCTGTGTGAAAAAAAATTGTTCAGAGATAAATGTTTAAAACATTACTTCCCTTGACCAAAGATGTTTTCATTTAAAAGTGTTGGCTGAGCTTGGTGGCTCTTTGGTATGAAATGTAAGAATTGAGAAATTCATTTATTACTAGGAAATAGAATCCCGGGTTCATATCAAAGATAACCTTTTTGCATCAGTGATAGGTTTTCTTTCAAGAACAGGTAGATGATAATTCATTTACTTACAAATTGTACTTTGCTGATGGTGACAATACAGTTAATTTTTGGCTTGGAGGATCTCTACAAATTTTATATTGGACTACATTTAACATAGCTAACTTACTTGAAAATAAGCTTTTAAAAAAGTTTTCCCCCTTCATTGATTTGCATCTGAATAATTTTTAAAAATTTAGTACACATACTGGCCAAAAGAATCCAGTTTTCCTGAATTTGTTGTCTATCGTGTACATCATGGATCACATATCACCTTCCATCTTCATTATTTTTTTGAAGGATAAGTCAGTCCATCTTTTTTTCCCATTTGTGTTTCAAATTTTTTTTTTTCAGTAGTGAATAATTCTGGTAAGTAGATTTTAAGTGTGAGGCAATAAGAAAATAAATATATAGTTTGAATTTTGCTAAATGAGTTTACAGTGTAGAAAGAGAGCAGTCACTTTGACCCCCCCTTTTAAAATAGTGATTATGTTGCCATTTTCACTGAACTAGTCACAGATACTGCACTCACAGGTCGAGATACAACAATAACTGAAAGGAACACTTTGAGGTGCTACATGCTCTTTGAGAACAGGAATACTGTTTCAATAACTATTTGAAGTTGGAAGTTGACTTTTTCCTACTGGCAATAGAAGTTTACTTATTAGGGTTAATGATGAAGCAATTATTGAACTTCTCAAATTAGCAAGGAGACAAAAATAATAACAATCATTTCATCACACAAAAGTGCCCTGCCTGCCTGTTTTTTTTAAAAAGTATTGATTAATTTTAATTTTGTTTTATTTTCAGTTATCACTTCTGATGTAAGGGCACTTGCAACCTGTTTTATGGATGTGATTTTGGTTTGGGCATAAATAACTTCACTCAACTATTCTAAATTTAGACTGAGACTTAAGAGTAAGACTACTAGTTTGGAGGGAGGTGGGACAACAGGATATAAAGTGTGGAGTTTATAAAATTAATGTAATTTGTGGTATTTATTGTCCATAAGTTAATTGTTTAGGAATGAATAAGCTTTCCTTTTTTTATAAATAATACTTCCCCTTTCTTCACTCATCCCTCCAAAAAACAAAAACAAAACCCCAACAATGCATTTTCTTTTGGAAAGATCCACTTTATTTTCCTCCTTTCCTTTTCTTTTTCTTTTTCCTTTTTCTCTTTCTTTTTTTTTCCCCTTAAAGATATTTGGGCTATAGGGTGTATATTTGCAGAGCTGCTAACTTCAGAACCAATATTTCACTGTCGACAAGAGGACATCAAAACTAGTAATCCTTATCACCATGACCAGCTGGACAGAATATTCAATGTAATGGGATTTCCTGCAGGTACATATTGCATTTTTATCACTCTTATTTAATTTTAGATATCTGCATTTTAAAAGATGTATTTTTTAAAATAAAGGTTAGACCAAGTAAAGCATAAAAGATGTTTGTATAGAATATTTTGTTCAAAAGGTTGCACAAATACACACCAGTATATATATATTTAGTTTGCATATTAAATGGTAACCTGGATTTGTAGAGGGAATAGGTATAGAAATTGTTTTATGTTTGAAAAATAACAAAGTATTTTAAAGATTTTATTCTTTTAAAGACTCCACTGTTAATGGAATAACAAGGTGATTGCTGCAATTTGGGATTTCATGTAGGTATAGGATATAGTAAAGGTTCAAAACAACCTCAGAGAGATCTTGAGTTGTACTTTCATATTTTCTAATGTTAGTGAGCAGTAACTACTACTAAGATATTTATATATTGCTTTTCTTTGAAGTGTGTTCTTTTCTATTAGTCTATTCTCACATTTCATATAAGACAGAGTAGACATATGATTTATCATTTTTCTTTTCAGAGGGAGAAATTGCACTTAACTTTGATCCTATAGGAAGTCCCAAGCAGAGTTGAAGCTAGAGTTGAGATTTTCTGTCTCCAAATTCTTTACAGTTTCTATAAGTTTTTATTGTCTAGTTTTTCAGAGTGAAATGGAAAGTAATAATTACAAACAACTATGGTATATGCTCAGCATTCTTGCTAGGTGCTATTATAAAAGAAATATGAGAGAACTGTCCTTAAAGGGTCTACTTAAAAAAATAAGACCTATGCCAGAACAACTAGAGAATATTGATAAGATTCCCCACCCCCCAAAAAAATTTTTTTTTGCTTATAGGGGACCATTGTTGTTATTTAATTGGTGTAGAAAACTTCCCAGTAATGAAACCCCTTCTACTAATTCAGATCAGCAACTGCTTCATAATATGCAGACTTAGAGAGGCTTGGGAGCTCTGAGAGGTTAAGTAAATTGCCCAGGACCATACATCCAGTCTATGTCAGATGCTAGACTTGAACCCAGGTCTTGAGGCTGGCTTTCTGTCAGCGTGGGTATCATATAGTCTCTCAGCATCATCAACACAAACTAATTTATAACTAAGTGGAAAGTATTAGGTGAAAGAGAGTATAATTGTTTAGAGGGCAGAAAATGCTGTAGTCCTGAATTAGTCATAGAAAATTTCCTGAAAAAGATGTGAATTAGGCCCTGTAGAAGAGCTACAGTTTGACTAGTCACAGGCAAGTTGGGATGTCATTAAACTCTAGGAGGAAAGAATAAACAAAGGTTCAGAAGCAAGAATGGACATGACTTCTATGGAGTCTGCTAGAGTAGACCAGAAACAACATGGATTGTTGAAAAATAGCGATAAATAGTTTTAGTGGGAGGAGATCAGACTATAAGGAGCACCAAAAGCCTGCCAGAAGAGTTTGAATTGATGTAATAGGGAACAAAAAGCTATTACATATACCTGAGCAAGGAAGTGACATGATGAATGAAAGATTAAATGATTTAGGAAAACTAATTTGACGATACCATGCAAGATAAATTAGATTGAAGAAAGTTTATTTTTTTGAGAAGCCGTCTAGGAGATCATTGGAGTAATCCAAGTTTGTAGTAAAGAGGGTCTTAACTTATGTGATAACAAAGGAAATGTAGATTTAAAAAGGCAAACGAGGCATCTTATAGGAAGAATTGATTGGACTTGGTAAATTATATAAAGAAGATGAAAGAGAGAAGAATCAAAGTTGATAGTAAGATTTCTAACTTTAGAAATAGGAAGAATGATACTAGCAAAGAGCTAGTGAAGTTGGGAAATGGATGAGATGGGGATTTTCATTTTAGGAATAAATGTAAATAAAGAATTTACATTCACTGTCTTCATTATTGTTGTTTAATAGGAAGTTGTAGTAGAAAAATATTTGTTCCTGCAGAGTAAAGTAAAATCATCTCAACCATATATATATGCTAAAGGTGTTGTTAAAGTGTTTCATTGTGCTTAATACAGCACTATATACCCAGTGTGCACTCAGTAAATGTTCATCAATAGTTATGATAAAGATAGTTATTTGGGCATAGCCTTCTGAGCAACTCTTAGGCAAAAAAACAAAACAAACAACAACCAAAAAAAAAAACCCCACTGGACAGATAAATAGGACAAACAGATGCTTTTTTACTTAGGAATTCTATTCTAGGTAATAAATCCTGTTCTAGGTAATAAAGTTTTCCTGACCCAAGCCATTTTTGTGTCTAGGACTTTTGGATAATTTTGTTTGATTCTGAAAGCAAAATTCATACGAGAATAAATTATATACATTTACTTTCTTAATAGTTACATTATATTACTGTGAAGAAATGTATGTGATAAAGAATGAAATAAAGAAGCAAGGCCAGATCATTAGAGGCCCTGGTTTCAAGACCTGGCACTGCCACTTATTATCTGTGTAGCCTTTGGCAAGTCACTTAACTTTCTGGCCTCTGTTTCCTTATGTGTATAATGAGGTCCCTTCCAGCTCTAGATCTTTGAGCATGAGAACCGTGAGAAAAATTTGTTACCAGTTTTAAAAGCTACAATAAAAAAATAACTTTCATGTACCTTTGAGAAAATTACAAATGGGACCAGCAAAGTTAGTTCAAAAAGTGAAATTAGATGAATTATACAATTTGGCATAATAAAGATTGGGGTAACATCCTAAAATATAGTTGACCAATATTTTGTGCACTGATGGTAGCAAATTGGGCAATATAAAATTAATGAATGTACTTCACAGATAAAGATTGGGAAGATATAAAAAAGATGCCTGAACATTCAACATTAATGAAAGATTTCCGAAGAAATACGTAAGTCACAGAAAATGCATTTTGTTGCATGCTTTTTATTTAGTATGAAATCCTGTCATTTTATAATTTCCACGTGACCAAAGTGTGAGACCTGACATCCCTCTCAACAGAGGATTATTCAAAATACTTAACCAGTTTAGTGTCCTTTAGATTTTGACAAATGGTTGTTGTCTTATTCTTTCTTGAATGGTGATTTTTTTAAATGGGAAAATCTTGCTATGTGAGGGCAGAAAAGAGATCTCTGTCCCTCTCTTTCTCTCCCCCCACCCCAATCTATGTGAATAAATGTCATTTTGATGGATGTGAAAATAATTTTTTAAACTAAAAAGAAACTAAATTTGTTGTTTCTCATTTATCAAGATGAATGATAATTTATGTTCAGTAAATAATGAACGACATGATTCTTTCCCACTTACTCTTCATGTTGGGAAAATATTGTGTAGTAATAATTTGTGTGTATATGTAACGTATCTTCTAACTGGCATCATTAATTGGTAAAATGAAAATATGATTACAGGTAAAACAATATTAGAGGAGGCAGTTAGTCCCATAGAGTAGTATTATACAGGGTTGCTTGGTCAAAGAGTGTTAACAGTATTAAGTTTCTCTTGGAGTTTGCTTATAATGTTTATAATTGGCAGATAGGTGACTCAGTGGATAAAGTGTTAGACCTGGAGTCAGGAATACCTGAGTTCAAATCTGGACTCAGACACTTATTAGCTGTATGATCCTGGACAAGTCATTTAACCTCTATCTGGCTGTTTCCCTTTCTATAAAATAGCACCTACCTCAAAATATCATTGTGAAGATAAAATTAAATAATATTTGTGAAGTGTTTTCAAACCATAAAGCACTATCTAAATGCTAGCTATTAAAATGTATTAATGATGCTGATTAGGGGTAACCTTATGTGGAGTACTTCTGCATTTTAACTTAAGTACAAGGCTGAGATAAATTTTTGAGAAGTTTGAAAATCCTAAGAGTTTTCATGTAAAATTAAGTGTTCAAATAGCGATTCAATATATATTATTTATTTTCACATCAGCTAAGCAGTAATATGTACCACATTCAGTAGAAGATGACTGAAAGAGATATTGAATGAAATATGTCTGAATTTTATGTTAGTCTTTACATATATGTGTGTATCATATATATCATAATAAGCAATCAAAGATAAAAATATCATTTTTTTTTGCTATGTAAAATGAATCTCAGCTTAAGTCTGATATCTATTCTACATCTTACAGTGTTTCTCTTTCAGATATACCAACTGCAGCCTTATCAAGTATATGGAAAAACATAAAGTTAAACCAGACAGTAAAGCATTCCACTTGGTAAGCCCTGATTAATGGCAATCATAATGAAACTGCCTTGGTGCATAATAAATGACTAGTTCAGCTTGTGGCTGGTCTCTTAAACGAAGAGCTTGTCTGTGTGCCTAGCACAGCACATGTTTCAGAGCACTTATTCTTCCTGGCTTATGGGGCACTTTAACAAGTCAGAGTTTAACTATTTTACATAGATTTTCAGTTAATACTAACTCAAGTATTTTTGTTGTTTTATTTGTTTCACAGTTAAGCACTTTTAAAAAACTGCTTAAGGCATTTTAAAAGTACAGCTGAATCCTAGTATAATTATGCTATTGGAAAACAAGGATGACATTGACATTATGAAATTTCAATATTGTATTAAAAGAGGCATCGTCCTATTGTATACGTAGCATTTGACTTATAAATGAATCTATGTAATAGTGTGGTCATTCATGATGAAGTTATATTGTACTTTTTCCTACTGCCAATTCCGTATTTGACAATATATTTTTGTCACTAATACCAACTTTGTCACATTGGAACAGAAGCTTTGCACAATTGGACTCCAAAAGTATGCTTTTTTGAAATGTAAAAGGGAATTTTTGAAAGACAGCTTGATTTTTTTTTTTCATTTTCTGACTTATTTTTATATACTCTACTCTCATGTGCTCCTTAACAGTTCAATAGATAATATTTGCTATGCCTTGAAAACTAAATGTGGTTTCATTTTCATGCTTACTCAGCAAATATTTCTAACAATAACAACAATTATATGATGATTACATCTTGTCAACATTTCAAACTGAATTTCTTAACTTTCCATAGGACCAGTGTAATTTGATCTCAGTAGTAGATTATTGTAACATATTTATAGTTAGATCCAAATTGTTAAATAAGTTTCTACAAAATTAATCTGATTTACAAATATAAAATTAGTGGAGTCATGAACAAGTTCTTTAAATATTTGATAGGTTTGTGAATTTTTAGAGAAACCTATTGTTCGTATGAAAAGATAATTCACAGGAACCCTAAAATTGTACTTCCTTGCAACTTATTTGGAGAGGAATGAGATGTTTTTATCATGGGGTGACCTGAACTGATCCTGTCACTCCTTGGTTTATCCTCAATAATACCAACCAGTTTTTTTTTTATAACTCCATAAGCATTTTTGTGAGCTCTTAAACTGTTTCGTTAAGTGAAATTGTCTGATCCTCAGTCTCCTTTTCTGGATCATCATCTTTCCACCCAGTTTGTGTGCGTGATTCCTGAGGTTCCATCCTTGGCCCACTTTCCTCATGTGTCAGCATTCCTCAGTCTTCTTGCTGCTTTCCACTATTTCATCATTTCATCTCTAACCTTGGTGCCTGGAGTGTATTTTTTTCTTTCCTTTGACTCTTTGCTTCTTTCAGGTTTCATATGGGTCACCTCCTACAAGAAGCCTTTACTGATGTCCCTAGTGGCTAGTTCTTTCTCCTGTATTGTGGCATAGCCTCAGGGTCAAGAAAACCTGGGATCGAGTTCTTATTCTAACCTCATATTAGCTGTGTGATCCTTGGCAAGTCATTTAATTCCTTAGTGCCCCAATCAACCCTCTAAGACTGTTATTTGTAAAACAGGTGCTGACTTACAGTGATAGAAAGACTATCTTCCCAGAGCTCCAGATACCCAATGAAACTGAAACCGCAAATCTAAACCAAACTCCACTTTCCCCTCAAAAAAAAGAAAGAAAAAAAACCAAAACAAAATACTCTTATTTCTTTACTTCTTGTATCTTCCAAGTAGCTACTTGAGAGCAGATCCTATTTTTTTGTTTTGTTTTGTTTTCATGTCCCCTGGGCCTAACACACCTGATAGATATGTATTTATCTTGGGTTTATGCTAATAGATCCAGAGATTGTATTGTATCTTCCTATCCTCTTCAGCCCTGAGGATAAAGATAGAATCCATTAAAATAGCAACTTTTAAAAAACTCAATCAAATGGTAGCCTTCCAGCAATCATTTAGGATTGGGACTATCTATGTGGATCTCTTTCAAGTCCTTCAACTGGGCAGCATAGTATAAAAGAATATTGAACTTGGAATCAGACGATTTAGGTTCATTTCTTAATTCAGAGCCAGTAAGCACTAGATACTTACTAGACACATAACTTTAGGGTCAGTCACTTCCTCTCTCTGGCTCTACATGTCTTTATCTGCAAAGTGAAGATAATAATGCCTACCTCATAGATCAAATGACACAAGAGATGTAACAATGTCTTAGAATGATTTTGTGACTGCAAGGTACTACATAAATCTAAGTTGTTATTTTTATCTTCTCATATTAAACCTCAAGCAAGTGAGGCTTGTTAGATCAGAATTATAATAGAAGAGATCACTGAGTGTATCAGGAGTATTAAATCCAAATCTTCTATTTGGGTGGACTTCGTTTTTACTTAAGTTTATTAAATATTTATTTAAAATTTAAGGGTCACCTTTTAGTATGTTTGTTCCTTCAAATATTACTGATTTACACTAGTTTATTATTTCAAAATCTATTTACTCTTCCTTTCCAAAAAAAGGGATACAAAAGTAAAAGGCTTTTAGTATGTATATTAGTATGTATTTTCTTTTTCTTTTCTTTTTTTTTTTTTTTGTATGTGGGGGGGCGCAAAGCAATTGAGGTTAAGTGACTTATGCAGGGTCACACAGCTAGTCAGTGTCACATATCTGAGGTCACATTTGAACTCAGGTCCTCCTGACTCCAAGGCCAGTGCTTTGTCCTCTGTGCCACCTACCTGCCCTGAGCATATTTATTTTCAAAGAATTTCATAGTTATAATGGAGATCAGAGATCATTTAATCTAACCCATTGATTTTACAGATAAGGAATCCTAAAAAAGGGCAGTATCAAGGAATGTTCAAATTATTGAACAGTTGTACTAATTTTGCATGCCAGGAAGGTTATGCTCAAGATTTTACAAGCTAGGCTTCAGCAATATGGGAATTGAGAATTACCAGAAGAGCAGGCTGGTTTTCCGAGAGGTGGAGGAACTAGAGACCAAATTGCCAACATTCACTAGACTATGGAGAAAGCAAATGAATTTTGTCAGTATTCCTGCCAAATTAACCTTCTTGCTGTTTCCCACCATTTCATCATTTCATCTCTAACCAGAAAAACATCTTCCTCTGTTTTATTGTCTAAACTAAAGCCTTTGACTGTGTAGATCACAACAAAATGTGACAAGTTCTCTAAGAGATGGGAGTACTAGATCATCTTACTTGTCTCCTGAGGAACTTCTATGTGGGTCAAGAAGCAACAGTTAGAACTGAATGTGGAACAATTGATTGGTTTAAGATTGGAAAAGGAGTACAGTAAGGTTGTATATTGTCATCTTATTTAATAAACTTATATGCAGAGTACATCAGGTGAAATTCTAGGCCAGATGAATCAAAAACCATAATTCAGGTTGCCAAGAGAAATATCAACAATGTCAGATATGTAGATAGTATGATTTTGATGGCAAGAAGTGAAGAGAAATCAAGAAGCCTCTTGATAAGGGTGAAAGAGAAGGGCATAAAAACTGACTTGAAGCTTAATATTAAAAAAAACAACGAACATCTGGGCAACTTGTGCCATCTCTTCCTGGCAAATAGGAAAAGAAATGGAAGCAGTATCAGATTTTATGTTCTTGGGCTCAAAGATCACTGCAGATAGCAACTGCAGCCATGAAATTAAAAGACATTTGCTCCTTGGGAGGAAAGCTACAGCAAACCTGCACAGCATACCGAAAAGTAGAGACATTGCCTTGTGGTTTTTCTGGTAGCAGCTTATGGTTGTGAGACTCTTAAGGAAAGCTGAGCACCATAGAATTCATGCTTTTGAGATGCTTAGAGAAGACTTTTGAGAGTCCATTGGACAGCATGGAGATCAAATCAGTTGATGCCTAAAGAAATTAATTCAGGCTATTCATTGGAAGATCAAATATTGAAGCTGAAGCTTGAATACTTTGGCCACATAATGAGAAGACAGGACTCATTGGAAAAGACTCTGATGTTGGGAAGGATTGAAGACAAAAGAAAAAATGGACACCAGAGGATGAGATGAATAGATTGTATCATGGAAACAGTGAATATGAACTTGGACGGGTCTTGAGAAGATAGTGGTTGGATAGAAGGGCCTGACATGCTGCGGTCCATGGGGTCATCTAGAGTTGAACATGGCTGAATGACTGAATACACAGTTAGTGTGTAATAAAGCTCATATTAAACCCAGGTCCCCAGGCTCTCAGTTGAGTATACTTTTCATTACCTGTAATTGCATTGGACTAATAGCTTGTAAATTTTGATATATTTCCTTTGTACAAATAGGCACTTTTTGCATTCAAATTTCCTTTACTGAAAGACAATCAGGCCTTCTGATCTTAAGTTTTCCTTCATAAGGTTCAGAGTAATATATTAATATGTCTGTGACTTTTGGTTTCAGCTTCAGAAGTTGCTTACTATGGACCCAATAAAGCGAATTACCTCAGAACAGGCTATGCAGGATCCTTATTTCTTAGAAGATCCACTTCCTACATCAGAGTAAGTGATTGATTTCTTACCCTGTCAGCATGACAAGTAAAAGTTTTCTTGCATGTTGTCCCCTAATCACCCCTCTCCAAATAGCCACCCCCAGCATGGCCGGAAAGGAAAGACTTCAATTCTGACAAGTTAAAAATGAGCAGTAATGACCGAGATGCCATTTGAGGGATTTGAAGTTAAATGGCATTTCTGTTAATCTCTTGCTTTATGAAACTTTGATCCCATTAGTCATAGCACTAATCTTGTTATTCACTGACAGGTTGATTATTCATGCTATAGATCTTCCCAGACTCCTGTTCAGGGCCTGAAGTTCCAGCTCTCTGTTCTAGAATGCCAAATGCCATTTGCTAATTAGTTCACATTTCCCTATCTCATCTTTTGTGGTAAAAGTGGCCAAAAATGTGGAATTCAATTCAATTCAACAAACATTTGAAGATAAATTCTTATCTTCAAGGTGATACTCCTGAACCATATTTTGGTGGTATCTCTAACATCATCTAGAGAAGAGAAATTTAATGACCCAGAAAGAAAGTTGATTCATGTTATTCTAATTCTTGTTGCCATGGCTGATTTTATTTTTTTAAGATTCCCCCAACTACCTACAGTAATGTTAGTATTTGGAATTAAAGACTCAAGTTGTTTTTTAGTTGCGTGAAAGGGTTCTTTGAAAGTATGAAATAAAACTTTTTCTTTTATTCTTTATGTAATAAAAAGTGGTTTTTTAAAAATCTGAAATGATTGGAATTTAATATTAGATAAAGCACTAAAGTATTATTGGCTAGTTCACTAGCAGTCTTTCATTGTTTAGATACCATAGCTGCAGTGGTGATATTAGTGCCAATATAAAAAATATCTGTTAGCCAAAGGATAGTTTCATTGAGAATATATGTTCCAATCTTTTCTATAAAAATGGTTAAGGAAGAAAATAATTAAATGAAGCCATGCAAAAGTCACTATGTATGGGCCAGTTTTCCCTATAAGGACACAGGAACTTTGATTCCATCTCTAAAAAGACAGTAACTATTTGTTTTCTTATGGCCAGTGTTTTTGCAGGTTGCCAGATTCCTTATCCTAAACGTGAATTTTTAACAGAAGAAGAGCCTGATGACAAGGGAGACAAAGTAAATATTGAAGTACAACCTATAGCTTCTTGTTTTGTTGTGTTTACCTCTAACCTTTTACTCTTGAGTTTTGTTCTCCTTCTGAGTTGAAATTTATTTTTCTTTTTAACCAATCGAGAAGAACCAGCAGCAGCAGCAGGGCAATAACCATACTAATGGAACTGGTCATCCAGGGAATCAAGACAGCAGTCATGCACAGGGACCCCCATTGAAAAAAGTGAGAGTTGTTCCTCCTACCACTACCTCAGGTGGACTGATCATGACCTCAGACTATCAGGTATTTCAGATTTAGAATGCGTTGTAGAACTCTTTTATGTGGATGAGATAGTCAGGAAGTAGTAAATCATTGTGAATGTTCTATAATATATCACCACGTCATTTAGACATTTTCCTTATCCACATGGGACTGAGGACAAGCATTTATCAGGTTCCTACTATGTGACAGGCATTGGGCTAAGCACTTTAAAAATATTATCTCATTAGATCCTTGCAAAAACTATTAGGTAGATACTGTTCTTATCATGATTTTACACTTGAGGCAGAGGTCACATGTCTAGGAAGTATCTTAGCTCAGATTTGAACATAAGCCTTGATTCCAGGCCCACCACTCTATCCCCCGTACCTCCTTGCTGCCTAGGCATTGGCATATCTCCTACTCAGATGACATGTATATTATTTTCTTGAAAGATTTGTTTTGAGAATCGGTTTCTTTCCTGCTTATTCTAAACAGCAAACTGGGTTCACTATGTGGTGGTCCCTGAAAACTCAACCAAACAGTTCTTCTCCTACATATGAAAGAAAAGGGTCTTATTTAATTTGAATGCTACAGTTCCCAAGTAGCTACAGTTATCTTGAAGAATCGAGATTTGAAGATTGTTATAATCCTAGGGCCCTGATTTGGGGGTGGGTAGGTTGGGGCTACAATAAAGGGGAGTTTAGAACTGTCACAGAAAGACTGTATCTATGCTATCTGGGTTAAGAAAGAAAGCATAATTTTAGTCCTTATATACTTCAGGGTAATAATTTGATTGTACATGGACTCATCAACAAAAGATAGTTTAACTCTCCCCCCACCCTTCACCTAGTCTGGATGGATACATTTTCCACTTTTTTGGGCTCAAGAATGTGTTTATACCTTTATTAAGATTATAACCTTGGAATGAAGTCAAACAATGATGCATCCTCTAAACAGCATTCTTCAGAAGTGAAGATATTTTTCAAGCTTATCCTTTAGTGTGTTTTAAACCATTGTCTATGTTGGTTAGTTTTGAGAAAAAATATTTGTTTTTAATTTTTGTAAATCTTTGTGGCCTTGAACTTTTATAAGTCTAGGAATTCACTGGCAAAATTCAGAATGATATCGTAGAAGTATTCTTTGAAACATTATTTTTATGGCTAAGCTTTTGTTACAGTGGGGTAGGGGACAAAAATCCTATCACTCAGGTGAGCTATCAAAAATATTAATTTTGTCATTTCTGTTTTTCTATGTGTAGTTAACGAATTTGAAAAATTCTGCTTTCCACCTTATTTTTCCAATATAGCACTTTCACTTTCATAAATACATTGTTTAAGAAAATAAAAATTAAGTAAAAAGTATACCAAAGCACAATAAACTAATTCCACATATATCATCTGTTCAACAAGTATACATTGAGCACTGTGCTAGATCTGGCAATATAAAGACAAAAATGGAATAGTCCCTGCCTAGAGTAAGATTCATTCTACATTAGATCTCCCATCCTACTGTCACATTTCTTTTTCTTTTGTTTATTGTCTTGGGTTGATCTGGATAAGAAATAAGATTTACACTTGTTAAAAATGTCTATAGTATATAAAGCATTAAGTTAAAGTAAAATATTGTTAAGAAATTAGTTCAAATCAATTCACAAACATTTATTAATCCTCTTATAGTTTTGATCTGCACCAGTGAGATGACAGATTCATTTGGGTATTAGAGAACGGATAAAGTACGAGGGAAACAGTCCCAGCCCTTACTCTTACAGGAGGGAGCAACATATATACAGAGAAGTTAATGTAAAATGCATACAAGATAAATACATGGTATTTTCAATGTAGCCACTACCCCCTGGGAAACCAGGACAAGCCTCTTGTAGGAAGCAGCAACTGATCTGTGCTTGGAAGGAAGCTTGAGATTCCATGAGGCAAAGATAAAGAAGGAGCTGTAGCAGGGCGTACGCTGTAATAAGCTCCTAATGGCAAACAGGTGCTGATTGTTTGGGAGGGAAGTTAGTTGCCATTGTGGCATAACTTTCTCCAGAGAATGTTTAACAGCATGTAGGTAGGAGCAAAGGGTGGGGTGGGTGGTGGTAGCCCAGGAATGGGGATAGGCAGAGCGTAATGTCTGGTTGACAGAGCTGACCGGAGAAACAGGACTTTGAAGGAAAGTAAGTGAGGACAGAACAGGAGTGATGGACTAGGAGGATAGGGAGGAAAAGGGGACAGACTGGCACAGTGATATGTACAAAGAAGAGGTGAAGTAGTGAAGCAGAAGGAGATTGAATGACAGGAGGTTGGATTCAGCAAAGGGAACTGGAGAGTTCTAGACCATGGAGGTAGAAGAATTATGGATAATGATAAGATCAAGGGTCATTTGTAAGTGACTGAGTGGAGCAAAAGATGGCCATGGGAGTTTAGGTGAAGGACCATCAATGTGCATAAGAGGGCAGGTGTTGAGGTGGAGAAGAGAAACCTAGATAACTACAACCAATATTCCTGGTTAGATGGAGTGAACTTCAAAGGAGGCATTGCTAAATATTAGTGGTAAACTGATCATCTGGACTGGGAGGGAAGGACTGCTCTTCTCAGTGATTTTGGTACGCACCAGAGAAGGAACATCCAGTGGTTGAGAGGGTACCTTGGGATGCCCTGTCTTTGAACATCATCATTGTTCACTAATGCATTGTACTGTAGTATAGGTTTTAATCTCTCTAATGAAGTATGTTTAATGAATCAAAAAAGGAGATTTAAAACATAAGTTGCAAAATATTGATACTGGTATTAAAAGTCACTTTAATCTGACCTGAACCCTTAACTCATCAGAGATTTGTGAGCACATTTCATTGAGAATCACTTGAGCAATATCATTTTAAGGTATGGCAACTGCAAATTGCTTACTCATTTAACTCGCCCCTTTTGCCTTTTTCCTCCTTTCCCAGCGTTCCAATCCACATGCTGCCTATCCCAACCCTGGACCAAGCACATCACAGCCACAGAGCAGCATGGGATATTCAACTACCTCCCAGCAGCCTCCACAGTACTCACATCAGACACACCGGTACTGAGCTGCATCTGAATAATGTCAATGCACTGTTGCTAAGGCTGCAGGACTGACCATGCAGCTCTCTGCCTGGAACCTGGTATGGGCCATGCGAATGTACTGTACAACCACACCTTCAAAATGTCCAATAGCCAAGTTCTACCACTTTTCACAGATTGGAGTAGTGGCTCGCAAATGTTACCTGTTTTGGAGTTAGACTTGAAAAGAAAGTGCTAGCACAGTTTGTGTTGTGGATATGCTACTTCCATAGTTTACTTGACATGGTTCAGACTGACCAATGCATTTTTTCAGTGACAGTCTGTAGCAGTTGAAGCTGTGAAATGTGCTAGGGGCAGGCATTCCTTGTTTGTATGTGGTGAATTCTCTCGATGTAACATTTATCTGACCAATAGTACGCAAAATCCTTTAACTGGTACTTGAAACATACAGTATATGTTAACAACAACAAAAACCAACAAAATAATCAAGATTCAGATTGAGATTATTTTGATATATATTTCTTTTTAGTTTTTTCAATGGATTGATTCATTTTCCACATGATCAGTGTTTTTGACCAACAAAATTAGTACATTTTTTTTCAAAATACATAAAGCCACGCAATTTTTCCAGCAGATTTCAGACCTCCCAAAGATTAATTTCCAACCTATGAATTTGTTTTTTGTTTTTTAAATCGATGACTTGACTGGTATTAAAGCTGCTATTCGATAGTAAATAAGTATGTTGTCATTGATATAAACCTGTTTGGTTTAGCAAACAAACTAAAAAGATTGTCATAGACAGTGTTTTATTTTTTCTGTTGGTGTTGCTGATTGTGAGCATGCTTTGAAATGAAAAAGCATGAGGTGATAACTTCCTTTGAAAAGGTGCGGCATCCATTCAGATATTTTGTCCTGATTTTCAGAGCTGACTTGGTGTAGTAGAATTTAAATTTTGTTCATTTAATTTTCTTTCTTAAAACTTGTTCGCACGTTACTTAGGGTGCCCTTACTTCAGCAAAGGGGAAAGGAGTAGGAGAGCCTTAGAATTTATGAGGAAAAAAAAAAACCTATAACATACAATGTACTGTATCAAACTATTTTACATGAATGACGCAAGTATTCTGAGGAAAAAATTGAACATTGTTAAAAACAAGGTGTTATGTAATAAATTTATTTTTCATAAATCTGAATATGATTTTACTTGTCTTCTTTTTATGCTTCTTTCTCTCATGACATTTAAGTAAACTATTTCTTAATATGTTGTTATAGTTATCCCAAACTGAACTTGTTATCTTTCCCTCCATACCCTCCCCACTTCCAAATTTTCCTTTTACTGTCAAGGGCACCACCATCCTCCCAGTCCTTAGGCTCACAGCCTAGGTGTGATCATCACCCCCTGTCCTCCCATCCAATCTGTTGCCAAATCTTTTCAATTTCACCTTTGCAATGTCCCTCAAATATGTCCCTTTCACTCCTCTGATACTGGCACCCTGGTTCAGGCCCTCAGTTCTTCACACCTGCATTATTGCAATAGCCTGCTGGTGGGTGTGCTTGCCTCAAGTCTCTCCCCATTCCAGTCTATCCATTGGGCTGCCAGAGTGATTTTCCTACAGCACAGCTCCACCTAACTCCAAGACTTCTTGTCACCTCGAGGCTCAATACAAAACCCTCTCTTTGGCATTCAAAGCCCTTTATAACCTAGATACCGTCTCTCCCATAGTCTCCTCAGATTTTCCCTCAAACTGCCCCCCCCCCACCCCCCACACACAGCAGTTCAGTGACACTGGCCTTCTTGCTGTTGTTCCTCAAGCAAGAAACTCCATCTACTGACTCCAGGTATTTTCTTTGACTGTCCCTTTTGCTTTAAATGCTTCCCTTCTTCATCTCTACCTTTTGGCTTTCCTGGCTTCCTTCAAGTCCCAACTCAAATCCCACCTTCTACAGAAAACTTTCTCAATCCCTCTTAGTTCTATTGTCTCCCCTGTTGATTACTTCAGAATAATTTATTATGTTTGTAGCTTGTTTGTATATTGTTGTTTACATATTGTCACCTATTAGATTGTGAGCTCCTAAGAGCATAGACTTGTCTTTTGTCTCTTTTTGTATCTCCAGCACTTAGCGCAGTGCCTGGCACATAGTAGATAATTAATAAATGCTTATTGACTGACTAATTTTACTTAGCACAGTTACTTTTGGGTTCTGATGCCACCAAAATTACAATTCAAATTGGATTAGAATAATTTTCTACCTAAAATTCTGATTTCCTGAACACAAGAGACACATGAACCAAATGGAATTAAATAAGCAATGACCTATACATTTCTAGGATAAGTCAAAATTCTATTGTACTGAAGATAACTTTGTCGCTGTGAAATAATTTTTCCCCCTTTTCCCAGAGTGTGAGGAGCTTTAATGTTGTTGCTTCCAAAAATGTCAATATATACAGAGAAGAATATTTAAATGGAATTTAAAAAGAGTGAAAATCTAGTGACTATTTGGCCCAGTCCCCTGAATAAGTTTCATCCTTTAAAGATGAATTAATACTTTTAAACTACTTTAAGTGTATTTTAGGAGGAAGGTGACATAAGACAGCAGAATAATGACTAACTCCCAATTATCAAAGGCAGTTTTTCTGAGGCTATCCTCATATCTACACCCTTTTCTTGATTCCTTTTGCCACCATCATAGTCCACCTATCTAGGCTATCCTTCTGATCTGTCCTTCATACTTATGCTTGACTTATCTTCCTTATGCATAGATTTGGTCATGTCCCTCCTCTGCTCAAAAATTTTAAATGATACTTCATTGCTGAGTAAAATTCACATTCTGTTGCCTGGCATTCAGAGCCTCTAGAATCTGGCCCCACCCTATCTTTCTACCTTTAACACATCTTTTCTATCATCTGTGTTATGCTGTAACCAAACTGGGGTACTCTGTCCCCTAAATATGCTCTTGCTTTCCTCCTTTGATACTTTTGTTCTCATTACTCACTATATTATAATGTTTCCCCCACTTTTCTAGACCTGTTGAATTCTTAATAATTCTTTAAAATCCAGCTTAGGTGCTTTCTTTATGAAGCCTTTCCTCATCCCACCTTGGTGTCAGTCAGCTGGTGAATAAGCATTTATTAAATGCTTAAATTAACAACTGGCATTAAAGTTAGTTGATAGCAAATAAGTCACGGACAATAAGTCATTGTCATTGATATGATAAACCTGTTTGGTTCAGCCAAAAAAACAAACAAACCACCAAACCTAAAATTCCAGGTACCATGCTAAGCCCTGGAGATACAAAGAAAAGCAAAAACACAGTCTCTGGTGTCAATGAGCATATGTTCTGATGGAAGACACCCCATGTAAAGAGAGTAAGTTGTATTACACCATTTAAGGTACAGAGTAAATGGAAGGTAATCTGAGAGAAGAAGGCACATGAGATCAGAAAGAAGCAGGGTCAGAAAAGGCCTCCTGAAGAAAGTAGGATTTGAACTGAGTCTTGTGAAGGAAATCAGGGAAAGCATGAAGCAGAGGTGAGAAGGAAGAGCAGTATAAGCAAAGAGAATAGCCAGTGCAAAGGTATAACAGATATAGGAGATATAATGTCCTGTTTGAATAGATCAACTTTGCTGGATCATGGAGTATAAGGAGTGAGGTCAAGTGTGAGAAGAATGAAAAAATAGGAAAGGACCAGGTTATGAAGAGCTTTCACTGCTGTGCAACCTTATTTAATCTTGAATATGATAGGGAGATTCTGGGGCTGATTGAAGAGAAAAGGTAACATGGTCAAAGCCACACTTAGGAAAAATTAATGGCAGCTAACTGGAGAATGTACTGAAGTGAGGAAATACTTGAGCATGACATGTCCAAAAGGTGGTTAGTGATGTAGTACTGCAGCTCAAGAGAGAAACCAGGGCTAGACATATAGACCTTAAATCACCTGCATAGAGATGATAATTGAACTTAAGGGAACTGGTGAAATTAAATGAGATAGTATAGAGAAAAAGAAAATAGGATCAAGATAGAGCTTTGAGGTATATCTATTGTGGATGTGACCTGGAGGAACATCCAAAAAAGACTGAGGAGTGGTCAGACACAATGACCAGTAGAGAATGGTGTCACAAAATCCCAGAAAGGAGAGGGTGCTCAAGAGTGTCAAGTTCTCTAGAGAGGTTAAGAAGGCTGATTGAAAAAATATATAAAGTTCTGTGATATTTGGCTCTTCATAACCTGACCCCTTTCCATGCTTCTAATATCCTTACTCCTCACACTCCATGATCCAGCAAAGCTGGTCTACTTACTGTTCCTCAAGATTTGGCAGAGGGATTATTGGTACCTTTGGACAGGACAGTTGAGTTAAATGATAAGATTGGAAGCCAGGTGGCAATGAAAACACAGGTTTCCTCAGGTTTAGCCATGAAAAGAGTCATCAGGGACAGTAAAATCAAGTGGTTTTGTTATGATAGGGGAGATATAGGAAAGTTGGAAGGTAGTCGGTAAATAGGGAAAGATTGACTATAAGAGAGAGTTGGGCTAAGTATGAGCAATTTGCTACAGAAATTGGGAGGGGACTGGACCAGTGGTGTATGCGGAGGCTTTGGTCAGGAGGACCACTTTTTCATCCAAGACTGGAATGACAGAAGAGATACTAAGATAAAATAACTGAATGGTGTAAATAAGGACTAGGGGAGTAAAGGAAGCTCTTAGCAAATGGCCTGATTTTTTTTTTCCTACTGAAGAGACAAGGCACTCATTTGTGATGGTTCTGTAGAAGGCTTGGGGAGTGTCAAGGTTTGAAACAGTCACTACAGAGATTGAGGTAGCAAAATCAATCAGGGAGGAATATTTGCTGTAGTAAGGGTCCATTATGTTTGTAATGGAACCAATCAGAACAATGTTGTGATTTCCACCATCTCTGTTCAATAGTTTGTGAATAGGAGCAGAGGTGGTGAATGATGGGAATAATCTAGGTTGGTGTTTTATAAGAAATAATTGGTGATAAGACACTCGGAAAAGAGATTCAAGCATGAAAGATAGTGTAGAATTGAGTTGTTTCATCCAAAGGGTAGCAAGTATAAAGTGATAGTCTGGGAAAGAACATAGGGGTGTGGGCAAGGGAGGTCCCAACAGAGTTGGAAGGGAATAGGGAAAGATAGAATGATAAAATTATAAGACAAAGGAATTTTAAAGTTTGTAAATTAGGATGTCTTAGTGTGTAGCTGAGGTGGAATGGAGGAGTGAGTTATGGGAACTAAGTAGGTGGAAGAACTGGGAAGTTAATTGAAAGAGCATCAATATGTATATTAATTCTCATCATGAGGGAAAGGTGATGGGAAGACAACAAAGACTGAGCTAACCATTAAACTCATCAAGGAAAGCAGAGTGCCTTGAAAGTCTGTAGATGATAGCTAGCAGGATCAGGATTGGGTGATAAATAGGACAGTGTGAACCACAAAAGCGGAGAGGTGGCTTAGTGAAGGTGTTATGTGATGGGGAAGAGTATGGATGTAACTATGAGAAAGCATTTTGTTAGTGAGAGGGATATGAGTATTAGAGAAGAAAATAAAATATGGATCTAGTTTGCCTATGTCTTAGAACCAAGGTGAGTTATGTTATAAATTAAATATTAGGATGTTTATTAAACAAGTTGGAACTGACAGAATGATACTGTATTTCTATCATCATGTTCTTAAACTGCAGATATTTCCTGAAATACAAGTATAATTAAAAGTGTAAGTGGTCATTAATAGAGTCTATGAAGAAAAAAGTTCCCTTTTACCCTAACCAAATTGACTATTTAAAAAATTCTTATGAAAAGAACTTCTGCATAAAACTAAATGATGTTTTACTTCATTTCATCTTGGATACAAAAATTATAACTGTTTCATTTTCCTTCTCTATTATTAACAAATGTAATTTAGTTTACCTCACCATTACGCAATCCTGGTGGGGAATCAACTAGGTAATAACTTAACATGTCTTGACATTTTATTCATTTAGGGAAAAAGATATATGTGTGTATGTGCACATATTTGTGTTGTGTGAGTGAATGTGTGTGTTTCTTTGGCTCCTATTTTAGAATCTAATGAAATTTGCTAGCTTCTTCTCTCAATAAATATTTTAAGTTAATATTATATAATAATAATTAAGTCAGTAGACTTTTATTAGGTGGCTGTGTGCCAGTCACTGTGCTAAGCACTAGAGACACAAAGAAAGATAAAAATTAGTCCTTGTAGAGGAGCTCACCCCCTGATGCAGGAGACAACATGCAAATGACTATTTACAAATGGGCTGTATACATTACAAAGAGGAAATAGTATAGGGAAAGCAGTAGAAGTAAGAGGGATTGTGAAAGGCTTTCTATAGAAACTGGAATTTTAGCTGTGACTTGAAGGAAGCCAGGGCAATCAGGAAGCAGAGATGAAAAAGGAAAGCATTCCCTACACAAGAGATAGCTAATGAAAATGCCCAGAGTTAGGAGACCAAGTATCCTTTTCAAGGAACAGCAAATCCAGCGTCACTGGATTGAAAAGTATCTAGTAGGGGAAGGAGCATAAGGTATAAGACTAACAACTTTGAAGACCAAATAGAGAATTTTGTATTTGATTCTGGAAGTGATAAGGAAATTGGAATTTGTTGAGTTAGGTGAGTGGGATGATTAGATCTGCACTTTAGAAAAATATCTTTGACAACTGAGTGGACGATGGACTGGAATGGGGAGAAACTTGTGACAGGCAGACCCACTAGCAGACTATCTGAATAGTCCAGGCCTGAAGAGATGGGAGCCCAAACCAAGGTGGTGACAAGGGAAAAAAAGGGAACATATTGGAGAGATATTGTAAAGGTGAAATTGACAGGTCTTGATTATGGGTGGTGAGAGAGAAAGAGAAGTCAGGAATGACACCTAGAATGTAAGCCAAGGGACTGGGATGACAGTGACCTTGATAATAATAGGGAGGTTTGGAAAGGGGTAGTGTTTGGGAGGAATGATAATGAGTTCAGTTTTGGACACATTGAGTTTATTAGTGGACATCCAGTGTGAGATGCTTGAAAACCAGTTGGAGATGGGAATCTAGAGGTCAGTAGAGATTAGGGCTGAATAGGTAGTTTGGGGAATCATCAGCATAGAGATGGTAATTCAGTCCATGGGAACTGAGGAGATTACCAAGTGCAATAGTTTAGAGAGAAAAGATAAAAGGGCCCAAGAGCAAGTCTTGTGGGCCACTCACTGTTAATGGGAATGAACTAGTCCTAGATGAAGATCTAACAAAGGTGACTGAAGGTCCATCAGACAGGAGAATCCCAGGAGAGAGTAGTGTACCAAAAACTTAGAGAGAAAAGAGTGTGAAGGAGGTGATCAACAGTGCTAAAGGCTGCATAAAGGTCAAGAAGGATGAAGATTGAAAAAAGATCATAGGATTTACCTATAGGATCACTGGTAATTTTGAAAACAGCAATTCTAGTTGAGTAATGAAACCAGTCTGTAGAAGTTAAGACAGTGAGAGAAGTGGAGACGCTCACTATGTGGATGGCCTTCTCAAGGAGTGTTTAGCTAACCAAAAGGTAAGATAGATATGGAATGACAGATAGCAGAAATGATTAAACAAGGCATTCTGAAGATGAAGAAGACATGGGCTGTTTGTGGGCAACCAGTGGACAGGGAAAGGTTGAAGATAAATGAGAGAGCTGGGATGATAAAAGAGACAATCTTCTGGACAAGATGGACTGGAATGAGATCATGTGTTTGCCTTGGTAAGGAGAAGGGGCACCTGGACCAACCAAGTGGTACAATTGATAAAGCTCTGAACCCAAAGTCAAGATGACCTGCATTCAAATCCCTCCTCAGACACTTTCTAACTGTGTGACCTTGGGCCAATCACAACCTCTGTCTGTTTCAGTTTTCTCATCTGTAAAATTAGGATAATAATGGTACTTACCTCTCAGGGTTGTTTATAAAGATAAAATGAGATGTTATTTATAAAGTGCCTCATAAACCTTAAAGCACATACAAATACTATTATTATTATTATTATTAAAATATTCTTTTCATAATATAAATGTAATTTTCTGTCTTGCTTTGATGTTTTTTCCTCTAAAATTTTGTAGCACTTCCTATCCCTTTCATAACATTCATCATGTTTGTATTATAGTGATTTGTCTACATGTCGTACATTTATTGTAAACTTCATCTCTTTATCCCTTACAGTGCCTTGCACACAGTAGGTGCTCAATAAATGTTTCTTATATAAGTGAATATAGCATTGAGGCATGAAATGCAGAAAAAAGGCAGAAAGAATTTGTCTCAACGCATTCCTATCCCTGAAGAACATGATCTCTTCTTCATTTTCCTTTCCTTTTCTGTATAATACTTTCTCTAAAAGTTTGCTAATTATTTGCTTGAGGGGCACAAACATGCTATTTATGTCCATTTTAACTTGATCAACCTAGTAAGCTTATTTTTCTGTAGATTTTTTTTAAAGGAAAGAACATTTCAGGTTCTTAGTGGAGCATTTAGAAAATCCCATTGCATTATGTGTTGTTTGAGAGGGGAAAATGTTTATTCTGAAAAATGACTAATGAACAAATCATATTTCTTTAGTGTCTTTTGTTTTGATATAGAACTTATGCACCTAGCACCAGAATGTGCATCTAGTAACTTGCCAAACTAGTTGAAGTTTACTCCTTTAATTTCAAGATGGTGGAGTGAAGGGTCACAACTCTCAAACTTCCCCCTACAGAATGACCACAGAAAATGCCAAATTGAATTCTGAACAGAAAAGCCAAAAAAAAAAGTCCCAGTAAGTCATTTTTCCAGCCCAGGGCAGCTCAAGAAGACAAAAAGAGATGTCTGTGGACATTGGGGTGAAGACTGACTGGGAGCATGGTGCACAGGATATGATAGAAGCAGCGTGAGCTGTTGATGAAAATTGCAAGAAGAAATGATATATAAGAAAATTATGGAAAATAGAGAATAATGTGAAATATTGGAAAAAAACAACTAACCTGGAAAACAGATTGAGAGATAATTTAATAATTATTGGACTTCCTGAAAGACTTGATTAAAAAAGAGCTTAGATATCATATTTCAAGAAATTGTGAAGGAAAACTACCCAGATATCTTAGAACCAAAGGGCAAAGTAGAAATTGAAAGAACTCACCAGTGACCTGCTGAAATAAATCCTCAAATGAAAACTCTCAAGAATATTATAGCCAGAGCTCCCAGGTCAAGGAGAAAATATTGCAAGTAGTAAGGAAAAAAAAAAGTTTAAATACCATTCAGGATCACAAAAGATTCAATAACTACCACTATAAAGTGGTAGAGGGCTTAGACTATCAAGGCAACAGAGCTTTTTTTTCCACCACAACCAAGAATGATCGACACAGCACGACTGAGTATAATTCTACAGGGGTACAAGGGAATATTTAATAAAGTAGAGAACTTTCAAGCATTCCCAAAGAAAAAAGAACAGAGGTGAATAGAAACTTTGACATTCAAACAATACTCAAGAGAAGCATTAAAAAAAAGAAACATGAGTGAGAAATCTTAAGGCACCTAATAAGGTTAAACTGTTTACATTCCCATATGGGGTGGAGCCAAGATGGCAGCGTAGGAGCAGCAACATATTGCAGCTCTCACATAGCCACCCCAAAATACCCATAAAATATGACTCTAAACTAATCCTAGAACTCCAAAACGCACACAAATATACTTTCCACTAAAGTCAGTTTGGCTACAAGGAACCATATCAGCACTGCGAACCAAAACCAGCCTGGCCTGAAGCCGGGGCTGTGTCCCGGGGGCAGCTGAATGAGAGGAGCTGAGACCCAGCTGGAGCTTCGGGTGAGCGGATTGGCGGCAGCTGCGGCAGTGTCAAGAACTAGGTCAGTGGGACTTGTGAGGTCATGGGAGAAAAGCAGTCGGCCAAAATGCCTCTAGGGCTGAGAAGCGAAAGGCGGAGGTTCTGTACCTGCCTCCTCACTGGGGCTTCAGTGCTCTCGGCCTACAGACTGCAGGGGGACAAAGCGATCATTCGGAGGCTAAGTGCTCTTATGTTGAGTGGCCTGGATCCGGATCGCAGTCTTGGGCTTTGGCCCTGTGGTTGTTTTTCCTTGAGTGAGCCAGAAGTGGGGGAGGGACCCAGCAACTCCCTGAGAGCTCCAGCAGCTGGGAGGACCCCAGCGATTTGGGACAGAGCATTCCCCTCTAGAAGCAGAGCTCCACAGAGATTTAAAAAAAAAATCATGGACTGACCAACCATGAATAAGAATAAGCATAAGAAGCAAAGTAAGAACAGCAACCAAACCCTAGATTCCTTCTTTGGGGAAAAAAAGGACCAAGGCAGAGAGAAGGAGGAGGATAGCACAGCTAGAGCTCCCCCACCAGGGGCTTCCAATAAACATGAAGATTGCCTTAAAGCTAGAGATCAGCTGAAGAAGGATTTTGAAAACCAAATGAGAGAAGTGGAAGAAAAATTGGGAAAAGAAATAAGAATGTTGCAAGAAAATC
>CM053588.1:151960268-151976146 GCA_028646515.1 Pseudochirops corinnae | reverse complement strand
GTTAATAACATATTATCAGTATTATTATATATTATATTAATTATATACAAAATAATCCTTGTGTTTTATTAATATAATTAATGATTCATATAATCGATAATTCATTCATTCAACAACCATTTATTAAATGTCAACCAAACCCCAGCAATTCTTTTGATCCATATAAGGGTCCAAGAAGGCTTGAATTAAGGGATTGGTCATTGAACCCAAGAGAGTTTAGAGGGAAAATTAAGAAAATTAATCAAATGACAGGGGTGAAGGAATGTGAGGAGTCAAAGATGATTGGAAGGGATTATCAATCAATTGGTCAACCTACAAGCATTTATTAAGTGCCATGTGCCAGGCGCTATGATTATAACTTCTCTGAATATTGAATTCATACCATAATTATCATTCTATTTCCCCCTATACCTAGCCCAGTGCATTCTATGTAGGAATCCATTAATAAATGTTTATTGAATATATGGATAGATGAATGAACAATTATTTGCTGAATGAAGAGAAGGGGATGAGAAGAATAAGCATGTATTAAGTGCCTTTTATTGGCCAGGCATTGTGATTACAAACTTCCTGACTACCAGGTTTGTGCCTTAATACCTCCCCCAGCACCGAGCATCATGCATGTACTCAGTAAGCAATTAACAAATGCTTGCTGAATGTATGAATAGATGAATGAATGAATATTTGCTGAATGAAGGGAAGGGAATAAGAAGAGTAAGCATTTATTAAGTGTCAATTATGTGTTAGGCACTGTGGTTATAAACTCCCTGACTACAAGATTCATGCTTTAATTATCAATCTATCTCCCCAGGACCTAGTACAGTGCATTGTGCCTAGTAAGCAATTAATAAATGTTTGTTGAACGTGTGGCTAGATGAATAAACAAACAATTGCTGAATGAGTTATGAATCTGAAGAATCAGGAGGACAGAAATGGAGTAAGACAGAAGGAGGTGGACAAGATTTCTGCAACCAGACTCAGTCTACACATTGTATTTAGTCATTCCGTTGTGTCCAGCTCTTTGTGACCCCATTGGGGTTTTTCTCAGCAAAGATACTGGAGTGGTTTGCCATTTCTTTCTTCAGGTAATTTTTTTTCCTTTTCTTTCTTTCTTTTTTTCTTTTTTTTGGAAAGAGGAAGGCAAAGCAATTGGAATTAAGTGACTTGCCCAAGATCACACAACTAGTACATGTTAAGTGTCTGAGGCCGGATTTGAAATCAGGTCCTCCTGATTCCAGGACCGGTGCTCTATTCACTGTGCCACCCAGCTGCCCGTAGGTCATTTTACAAATAGGAAATTGAGGCAGAGTTAAGTGGCTTTCCTAGTCTAGTAAGGTCAGCTAGTATGGGTGTGAGGGCAGATTCAAACTTCAGGCCCTAACTTCTTCCAGACTTCAGGTCCAGAATTCTAACCACTGTGCCACCTAGCTGCCCTTTTTTTTCTGCCTTAAAATTTTTTTCAAGTAATATGCATTTTTCTCTCTTTCCCACCATCCTCTGAAAAACAAAAACAAAACTCTTATAAGACAGATAGATAGATAGATAGATAGATAGATGGATGATAGATAGATAGATATAATCAAACAGGACAAATTTCATGTACAGAATAGCTATGTCCAAAAAATGCGTGCCTCTTTCTACATAGAAGGAAAGTGGGAGCTAGTGAGAACTAGATGGGACCTGTAAAATCTAGAGAAGAGAGCAAGTAAAGGGAAAATGTGAGGTTTGTCTCAGTACCTTTAGTGGAAAAAATATCTGATCTTAGTATGGACCACAACCAACCAGGACTTCATATTGAACAAGACTGGTAGTTCTGTTTTCGTTGATCCAACTGTAGTAATTTATATAAACATATCAAACCCTGAATGGACCCTTGGGGCTATTCCAGGGATTGTGCCCTCAGAACTCCTCTAGAAACTCTTTGGGACTCCAAGAATATGGTGGCTCATTGTTTTGACCTTTTGGAGAATGAGGAACTTCCTGGCTACTTCTAGCCATGCCATGGGTGGCCTAATACTGAAAGGACTTGCCATTTTAAAAAGACATAAAAAGCCTTGAGTACTCTCTTAATAGGGAAACTAGGTGCTGTAGTAGATAGAGTGCCAGAGCTGGAGTCAGGAAGAACTGAGTTCAAATGTGACCTCATACACTTACTAGCTGTGTGACTCTGGGCAAGTCACTTAACCCTGTTGTCTCAGTTTTCTCATCTGTAAAATGAGCTGGAGAAGGAAATGGAAAGCCACTCTAGTATCTTTGCCAAGAAAACCCCAAAAGGGGTCACAAAGAGTTGGACATGACTGAAAAACGATAATTCTCTTAATACTTTCTCATCCTGTGACTGAGTAAGGGCATAAATAACAACATTCCATAAAAGAAGAAAAAGCTACCAGCTTCCTATGCAGCAAGCAGTTCCTGCTCTCCTTATATTCCCCCATGTAAGGGGTGCAGGATGGGGAGATAAGTAGTGCTAGTCCTTCCTTCACCCTCCAAGATGCAGGTGACCTCTGGACTCAGCCAGAGGAGCTTGAGTCTGGGCCCCTGTCAACTTGTCCCACTCTGTATTACCTTCCCTCACTAAGTGACCTTACAAGTTTGAAAGGTCAATGAGTATGGCAGTCAGAACTCTCCACAACCACACATACATATACAGACAGTAACTGACAGCTGGATAACATCCCCTCTGCATCAGAGAGAATGACCATTAACAAGAAGATCAGCTCAAGCCTGGTTCATTTACCAGTAAAAAAAACCCAAGTACCAAGGGTTACTTGTACATTGTCTAGCTGAAGTGAAATGTAAAAGATTTTATCAGCAGTACAATAAACTGCTTTATGTTCTAGGAAAGTTTAAATATTAGCACCCCCACTCCCACCCCCAGCAGATTGTAACAGTCATTATGAGTTAAATTATTGAATCCTGTTCTGTCAATGTATGCACATGACTGGGTTGTTTTTGTTTAAATGTTTACTCTTTCTTGTATGTTTAATGGAGGTCGGGCACATGTGCAGAGCCCATTAGTTTGTTTAAAATGGCATTATCCATGCTAGCATCCATCTAGCAGAGGGTGCTAGAAACCTACCTCTGGGAGAATCACGAGACTAGAGTATGTGTGAACCTTATTTATATAACTGTTTTCATGGGATTGGGAGGAGTCTTTTTCCATTGGTTGCATTGCCAGAATTATGGGTGTCTTCAAAACAGCATGAGTCAGTACCAGTCATGAGGCAAGGTGATTCTTTCACTTATAATTACTTGTGAGAGAACCATGATGTAAGAGGAAGGGCTATGGAGCCTTCTGCCCCTGACATCCAAATAGTCCCTGAGAAATAGACTTGGGTCTTTGGTCTTCTCATTCATTCTTCTCTGTTCTAAGTACAGGGAGTAGAATTCTCCCATCTAGCCCAGAAGCCCAAATCACAGGGATCCAGGAGTCCAAGAATCCAGGCTGAACATTGCTGCTATTCCAGCATTCAGGCCCTGAGGAGCAAGGCTTCAAGAGTCCAGCCCTGCAGAAGCCAGTAGAGATTCTGGTGTTGGACTTGAACACGGTGAGGCCAAGATTTTGAAGGAACTGAGCTAAATTGGGAACCTAATCTCTACTACCACCACCACCACTACCCCACTACCCCCAGATGATATAGGACAGATTATGCCCCTGAGGTGTGTGTGTGGAGGGGGGAAATATTTGTATGTTTCTTCCTGCTACATCTGTAAATATTCCTTTATTCCTACCTGATGGTGAGTGGTTAAATGGAAGTGAGATGCTAGTCACTGGACAGCTAAAAATATGAGGAACAAGAGGCAGAGGGGCTTGAAATGATGGCAGAGAAGGAAGACAACACCACAACCCATCAGGGTCCCTAAGAACCTGAGGGAAGACAAGCCTGGCCCTCAGAGAATGGGGCCATAGTCAATTGTGTTTTATGTGTATGGGAATAAAATGCCAGTCTCATACTCAATAATCTTATACCTTGAGGATCTCTTTTACCATACCCTAAGACCTAGAAACAAGTCATAACCTAATTGAAGAGTGTGAGAATGGGGATCCTAATCCTCCTAATTAGAGATCAGACTTCCAAAACTCAAGATTGAATGCAGGACAGAGAGGAACAAGAACTCCAGCCCTTGTGGGCTTCTCAGAAATCCCTAAGGCTAGACAAAGAAGGGACCCTTTTATGAATATGTTTTTAAATGGCTCTATCTAGTTGGATATCTTTTATTAGTAATAGAGTTCAATCTACCAAGAAACCAAAGCCTATCCAGGCTACCCTTTAAATATGAGGCCGCCCCTTCCTGAGCCACCCCTCCCTTTAATAAACGGGATTGGATTACACAAGCAATAGTCATTGCTTATTGCTTAGCAGTTCTCTTCAGTTTCTTAGGTATCAGGAATAAACCAGTGATTTAGAGGCCTAGGAGAGAATTTCTGGTCTAGTGCAGACCTGCCCCTGGATTTAATTTATGAAATTACTGAGTTGGAGTTGGGATTTTACCCAACTCTGAGAATGAAATTACAGACATTCCATCTCAATCCATTCATCCCACAAGCAACATGGATCATGTTGTGATCACAGGCACACCCTAATGTTTCAGAAAAAAGAATTTGGTGTTTTTTATGATTGTATTTTTAAAGGAAACTTTAGTTGTTGTTTTTAAATAGCTTGGTTAAATTTTTGCTTCTCTAGTTAGTTGAATAAAAATGATCTTTGTGATCTCATATTCAATACTTGCTTGCCTTCAAAAATATTCTCTGAGTGCACACCTTAAAATATGTGCTTCAAATGCCTATGAATATGATTTGAGGCATCCTGGTGTGGAAAGAGTCCCGAATTTGGAGTTAGAGGACCAGAGTTCCAATGCCAATTTTCTCGCTTATATGACCTTTGGCAAGTCACTCCAGCTTTCTAGTCTCCACCCTCACTACCCCACCCCACCACCACCACCCCCCTTCCTTCATGTGTATGGCAAGAAGGTGTGCCCTAGGTGACCTCTGAGGAAGGTCGATCTATGGAGTGCGTGTGTATGTGTGTGAGTGTGTGTGTGAATAACAACAATATTGCAGTAGTAATCAGGAAAGCAGTAACATTTGGGAAGTCTACCAGAATCAAACGGTGCCACTGAGAAAGGATTCTTAAACTTCTCCAGTCCACTAACCATCTCAATTGTGTATTTTTTTTAAAATGTATGTGTGTGTGTTGTGTGTTTGTGTGTGTGTGTTTGTGTGTGTGTGTATAATCTCTTTATCTCTTGGCTTCCACTTGAAATTGAAAGGAAAAAAATAATTCACTAGAGAGGAAACATGATACACTGGGAATGAGCAGTATATTTGGATTCCGGGGCCTGGATTTGAATCACACACACATACATACACACACACATACACACACACACACACACACACACACTATTTGCTCTATCATCTTAGACAATGCTCTGGGCCTTAGTTTCCTCAACTATCAAAATGAATGAATGAATGAATGGATAGACAGATAAAAAGGCTAACAAAGACAAAAAAATGAAACACTCAGTGCTTTCAAAGAGCTTACGTTGGGTTAGGGAAGACAATATGTATGTTTTTGTTCAGTTATGTCCAGCTCTTCATGACCCCCTGGACCGTGCTGTCCATGAGTTTTTCTTGGCAAGGATATTATAGTGGTTTGCCATTTCCTTTTCCACTGGATTATGGCAAACAGAGGTTAAGTGACTTGTCCAGAGTCACACAGCTAGTTGTCTGAGACCACATTTGAACTCAGGTCTTCCTAACTCCAGGCCCCGTGCTCTATCCCCCTGAGCCACCTAGCTACCTCGTAATATGTATAAATATATAGATATATGTATAAACATATACACACATATACATCTATACAGAACATATGAACAAAATATGTAAAGATTTTTATATATGCAGAACAAATTTAAGGTATTTTGGGAAAGATAGCACTAACAGTTGGAGGAGATCAGGAAAGAGGTTGATGCTTGAACTGCATTTTAAAAGAAGTTAGGGATTCTAGGAGGAGGTGGTGAATTCTAGGCATTGCCAGATGACCAGTGTACTTTGTGACAAGCCCATTAACCACTGTGGTGCTAGAAACAAAAATCAAAATTATGAACATACATTCTACTAGAGGTGCACCTCTGCAGGTTCCTCATCACAGTTAAATAAGACAAAATGATAAGATATGATAAGAGGTTGGAGGACCTTATGCTTCTGCTCCTTACTGCTTGTATGACCTTGGGCCAGTCCCTTAACCTCCCTAGACCTCAGTTTCCTCATCTATAAAAGAGAGTATTGGACAGTATGGCCTCTGACTGAGGACCCTTCCAGCACTCTGCCTCTGACCCAATGCCCAGGCGATACACTTCTAAAGCCTGTGCAGTTTGGAGGCCGTGCCAGCCTTGAGATGGGCATCATCATCTTTTCCCCCAGTCCCATGGTTGGCGATGTCACGGCTCCTTCAGTGTACATGCCCGGTCCTGGCCACGAGGGGGCATCGCCCATCACCAAACAGCCCCCAGGCGGGTTGCAATGTAAAACCCGCTCCTGTGCTAGGGAACTTTCTCCAGCCTCCCGGCTGCTCAGGGCTGTCGCAAGCGAGTGCAAAGAAAAGAAAAAAATCCTGTTCCCAATACAGCCCGGCGGAGGGAAAAGCAGAGGAGGTGGGGGCGGGTGACGGCTTTTCCCCCCACTTTGTTTGATATCCCGGCTGGCAGGGACAGGAAGACTGAAGAAGTCGGAGCCGCAGAGCCGCATCTCGCGCCAGACTCGCTGAAGCTGTGGTTTCTCCCCCTGCTGATCCAAGGAAAGTTCAGCCTTCTCCACTGGCTGCCCATACGCACCCCCTGCCTCCCGAACTAGGTCTGGGAAGCCCAAGCAGGTCGGCCGCGAGCATGGCATCTCCAACTCAAAAAATACTGCCTTCCCTAGCGCGCATTCCCCTTCAGCTGGATTACCCTCGGCTGTGCTGCATTCTGTCTACTCCTCACCAGGCAATCTTCAGGTCCCAATGGCCCGCGTTCCTAGTCTCCTCTCTGCCGGGCTTGCGGGGCTTGCTCCACCCACCTTCCCTACTTTTGCAATTTGCCCTGAATAAGCGGTTCTGTTGCCACCCTTCCTCACAGTGAACTTCCTAGCTGCGAGTTTCTTTTCTGACTCTTTTTAAAACCTTTCCATTAAAGCATTTTTGTGTCTTGAACCCTTTGGAAGTCAGGTAAAACCTACGGACCCCTCATCAGAATAATGTTTTATAAATGCATAAAATACACGAGATTACAAAGGAAGTCAATTATATGTAAATAAAGGCGAGAAATTTTTTTTTTCAAAACAAGTTCTCCAGCCACAGCTTAAGAACCCCTGCTTTAGAGTGAGTAGTAACTATCTGCAGTCAACCTCCTTTACCTCTTGGCCTTCAACATTTGTGCCCTACAAACTGTGTAGAAAGAGCTGGAAACTAGGGAAGAGACAGGCATAGAGCACCGGGGCGCATTCAGGGGTTGCCATCGTCAAATACTTCATCATTAGGTGAGCAGTCGTCTGCTGATGAGCCGTACATACGTAAACTGGTTCATAAAAAGCTGCCTTTGTCTTCCTTCTATCACATAGCCTGCTATAGTCTTCTGTGATATTTTTATTTTTATTAATAAACAGACATTTTTAGTGCCACAAATTCCACTACTCAAGGCATGCAGGTATTTATTTGGGGATAAGGCAAGCCACATGTGCATAGTGAAGGCTCAAAGAAAGTCTTTGGCGGACAGTAGCACACACAGGGTAAAATTTTGGAATCTTGCTTAGGGGTCATAAATGCCTTTGTCTGGCTCTCTGTAGGGCTATGAAGATTCCCCAGGCTCTTTTTGGATCAATTTATCTGCTAATCCAGACTCTGTAGTGATGAGTTTTCTTAATTCTCCAAATGCCCTCCCTCCCTGCTTCTTTTTTAACTTCCTTCCTTCTTTATCTTCCTTCCTTCTTCAATTTCCTTGCCTCATGTCTTTTTTCTACTCCATGTCTCCTTCCCTCTCCCTTCTTCTCTGCCTCCCTCCTCCCTCTCCTTTTTCTTTTGTCTTTTTCTTTCCTATTCTTTTTTCTCTTCAAAATACATTTTATTACTGCCTTTTGTCTTTACACCATATTCATTTCTGGAGAAAAGAGGATCTTCTCCTTTCCAGTTTACCTTCTCCTTTGTAAAAGAAAAGAAGGGAGGGAGGGAGGGAGGAAAAATGAAGCAAAAACATGCTATACAGTGATGTACAAGGTATACAACATCCTTTCCTGATAGTCCCCAATTCTCTAACATGAGAAGGAGAATGTGTTGCATTATGTGTTTTTCAGTACCTTCAGTGGTTTTACAGTTACTTGGAGTTCACTTCCTTTTAATGAGCTTTTTCCCCCATATTATTGTAGTCATTTTCACTGACTTTTTATTCTATCCTTCTGTTTTTCTGCTCTTCCTAGCCAATTTAATCCAACAAACATATTAGCCCTTTATTATGTGCAGAGCACTGTCCTAGGACACTGGAAGAGATACAAAGATAAGTGTGATAAAGACTTTGACTTCATGGAGCTCATAGAGGGAGCTACTTTCATGTGTCTGTGCGCAGGGACTCACACACCTGCACACACACACAAGATAAAAAACAAAATTAAGCATGATAAATGCATGAGAAAGATGTAATTTGACTGGATAAAAAGGTTTGTTTTAAGATAGGAGAAGAAAAGACCATTTCTTACTGGGAAAAAGACAAAAGTTTCATGAAGTAAGCCAAATTTAAGGTGGGGCTTGGAGGACAGGTAAAATTTGCACAAAGGAAGTCATACTAATCCAGGGAATAGGATGACTAAAGACGGGGAAATACAAAGCAATGTGACATATTGCAGGACAACAAGGATTCACGTTTGTCTGGAAACTTAAGTTGGTACCAGATCCATAAAAATCAAGTTGAGGAATTGGGATATTTGGGAAGCATTGAAAAGTTGAGAAAAGAATACCTCTCCATATAAGAAAGATAAGACTTGGCAGCAATGTGAAATATGGAGAGGAGAAAGGCTGGAAACCACTGACCAGTAAGAAGTTATTATAGGGGGCAGCTAGGTAGTGCAGTGAATAGAGCACCAGCCCTAGAGTGAGGAGGACCTCAGTTCAAATCCTGCCTGGGACACTTAATACTTACTAGCCGTGTGACCTTGGGCAAGTCACTTACCTCCAATTGCCCTGCCTTTCCCCCTCAAGAATTGAGGATTGAGACCAAAACGGTGGTAGTGGTGGCAGAAAGGAGGGGTTTTTGTTTTGATGGCTATTGTGCACATAACATTGACAAGAACTGACATTCATTTTGATGAGAGTGAAAGAGCAGGAAGAGACCAAGGTTTTGAATAGAGGTAGAGTAGAAATCCTTTTAACGCTTTTAACCCAGGTTTCCAGTTTGGTGAATTTGCATAAACTCTTCATTGGCAAAGAGAAAGATTACTCGAGGCTATGTGCCTGTGTGAAGGGCTGAGTTGGCAAAAGTTTGTGAGAAGAGAGGTACTCCTTGCTCCCATCTTTGAGTGATATCATCCATGTGATAGTTTCAGGCTCTATTCAGAGAGATCCTTTGAAAGAGGAAATAGAAAAGATTTTGGGAAGTAGTCAACATACAGAGGATCTGGCATCTCAACACGTTTCTAAATAGAGATTTTGGGGAATTTCCTGATGGAAATTTGGAGAGTTAAGCTGAGGCATTTCACTCCCAGTGAAAGAGCTCATTTATTTGCTTGGTATAATCTAACCTGTATAACTTCTCTGACTTCCGTTTGCTTGCAACTTCCCATTGTGATAGTCTTTTGTATAACTAGGAAAGGAGTTAAGTTAGGGTATAAACTTGGGGTACTTCTTTCACTTTAGGGTATGGAGACAAGGAAAATGGCAGGAACATAAGAACAAAAATCAATTTCCCTAGACAAGCTATATTTGGAGGTGGGAGAGCAAATAAGTATAATTCTAGTCTAGTTTCTGAGGAGAACAGAACTACTAGCCTTGTGACCTCCATCTCCTGTTCCCCTACAGACAGGAATCAGCATCTCCCTTGGAGGAGGACAAAAGAGATTCCAGAGATCACTGTTTATACCTTCCAGCAAGTTGCATTTAGACAAGTCCATATGGACATAAACATATCCTGCATAGGCAACTTACATCTTATACTCTGACGCAACAGTCACTGAGAAAATGAGTACTGATGACCTTAGGGGAGTAGAGAAAAGGAATTAAGGGGGTTCCCATTAGATGCCCCCAATATTTTTAGTGAAGTGAGAGGCAAGGCTATCTCCTGTGAGTGGAGGTCCCAGCTGCTGAGTTGGGATTACAGAAAGAGTCATTGTGGGAAATGAGAAAGAAAATCAATGACTATTGAATAGTATTGTCAATTCACAATGAGGACGTGGCTTATGTTTATGCACTATAAATTTTGAGCAAATTAAATCAGTATGACTTAATAATTTTCTCTATCAGTGCTCATCAGCACTGATGGAAAAGAAGAAGAAGGGTTCAAACTGGAAGGTCGAGGGGGTTGAAGGAATTCTAGGGTAGTTGCTAGTAAACAACTGAAGTGGTCAAATTGGAAAAGAGGCAAGAACAACAATAACAAAGGAAACAGACTAGGAAAATAGAGAGGGAGTGAGGGAGTGAAAGTCATTGTGAGTGTAAAAATCATATATAGTGGGAGCAGGGGAGGCTAGGAGGTTGTGACCAAAGAGTGGAATGTTGGGATTGAAGGTAATGAATTCTATGTGACGGTGAAGTTTAACATATGATCATCACTGTGGGTACCTGAGGTGGGGTGGAGATAGAAGACCTTGATATTCATTCATTCCTGAAACACAATTACCCATCTACCTTGCCACTATTGTTAAGAAAATTACTTTCTCTATCTGTCTCTGTCTCTCTCTCCTACCTCTCTTTCTCTCTCTCTCTGTCTCTCTCTCTTTCTCTCTCATCTCTCTCTCTCTTTGTCTCTCTGTCTCTGTCTCTCCTCTCTCTGTCTGTCTGTCTGTCTTTCTCTCTCATCAATCTTTTTTTATTGTTTTTCTCTCTCCATGAATCTCTTCTGTTCGTCTCATCGCTAACCCAGGCTCAGCAGCCAAGTCAGTGCTGAGTCACTATCAACCACCCCTTCTCCTCTTAAGTCCTTCACGCTCTCCTATTTCATAGCCCATTTGGAATAAGACTCCAAACTCCCCTCCTACCTTGTCTGTCAATCCTGTCCATTTATGTTGAGATTTCAGATCTCAGACTCAGATACTACCCTAGAGAGGACTGTCTAAATCTAGAATCCAAAGACTTGAGTTTGAATTTTGCCTATGTGACTTTGGCAAAGTCACATCTCTCTGGGCCTCAGTTTCCTCATCTCTAAAATGAAGGCATTACAGTAAATGATCTTTGAATTCCCTCCCAGTTCTAAGCCCTATGATTCCTCAAAGGTCAGGCAGGGGCAAATTGTCTGTGTGTCATCCAACATTCCCCTTCCCCCACACACTTTTTATGAATAAAGATTAAGAGGGGTCTTGAAAGTAAAAATAAGTCACAAAACATTCCCCGTCAGAAAATCATGCAGAAAGGTTTGAGGGTGAAACTATTGCATGGGACTTTTTAAACTTATTCCATGTATATGAACCTCAGGACTTTTCAGTACCAGCTGGCTGAATGCCATCTCCTTTCCCCTTCTTGAGTCACTGCCCAGCAATCTACTCTTAGCTTGGCTCAGATATGGAGCAATTCTCCCTAGGGCTGACACTAAGGCCTGGGATTCCTGGGTTAAGGGCAGTCAGGTGATGCTGAAGCTAGACTGTTGGACTTGGAATCAGTTCAACTCTGGCCTCAGACACTTATTAGCAGTGTAACCCTGGCTATCCTGGGACAGGTTCAGCCTCAACTTCCTCATGTGTAAAATGGGATAATAACATCTACCTCACAGTGTTTTTGTAAGGATCAAATGAATTAAGGGGCTTTGCGAACTATAAATGTTTGGTAAATAAGGAGACTGAGAATTATATTTCAGGTAACTAGTTATGTTCATATTTACTCATGTATTACTGAGAAAACAGCTGATATGTCATGTGAAATGAATGGTCTTCTCAGACTTGTTCTAGTAGGTCTGGATTCCAGGTTATAAATACCCAGGCAGTGGTACTTCCTCTCTGGGCATTCTTAGCTATGGTACATTAAGACCACTGCAGCTCCTCCCTTTCAGTTTGCACTTAAAAAAACCAAAACACATGATCTCACCTGAAAAATCTTTTTTTTTAATTGTAGGAGAGAATAGACATTGTTTTATTTATTCTATTATTACTCTCCATTTTTCATCAGCAGCTCCAGTTTGATCTGGATTCCACAGAACATCATGGACCACTCAGGATAAACTAATCACCTGAAATCCCATCTCTACACTGCTTTTGGTAGCCAGCACCTTCTCCCCACCCCCACACCTCCTCTAGTGGCCTCCCCGCTCTGATTTGTGGGCTGGAGGGTAGAGCAGTACATTCCTCTCCAAAATCTCCCTGTATCTAGCACTGGAATCCAAACATTCCAGGTAACTCTCCATTTTTCAACAGCGACTTTCCTTGGTTTTGACTCCTTGAACATTAGGCCCCTATCCTACTGTGCTCTCCCAGATTTTTATCTTCCTTTTGTGTATTGTATTTCCCCATTGACATTCAGTCTGAGCCAGGAGTGCCCAAAATATGACCAGCAACCCTGAGGGTCTTCTCCTCCAACTTTGATTTTTTTTTTTTAATTCAAGGGGCCATCCCTTGACTCACTTTTTAAAGAGACCTGGGGGGGCGTTACCTCACTTAGCCTAAAAGCCCCAGGGTCTCCCATTGCATCCTGGGCCTTCTCCAGTCATCCTGATGCATATCTGGTCACTGGGCCCAGATGGCTCTGGGGGAGAAAGTGAGGCTGGTGACCTTGCCCAGCCCTCCCTCACTCTAATCAAAGTCCACTGCAAGTCATGTCATCATCTCCCTGATGCCGCAGTCCTCCTCAAAAATGAAGGACAAACACGACCTGTATTCCTTTATTAGACTGTAAGATTCTTGAGGGCAGGGACTATCTTTTTCTTTCTTATTTGTATCCCCAGCCCTTAGAACAGTGCCTGGCACGCAGTAGGTGCTTAACAAATGTTTATTGATTGATTATTCCAAGCACCCAGAAAGGAGTCAAGTGTCCCGGAACCAGTCACGGTGACATGCTTATAATTAAACATGCTTATAACACGCTTATAACATGCTTATAATTAAACACGCTTATAATTAAACACGCTTATAACATGCTTATAATTAAACATGCTTATAACAAATTAAATAATCTTACAGGGCTATAATGGAGTTTTAATGAAATGGTACTTCTGATAAAAGAAAAAAAAAAACCAGAGCAGAGTAGGAACTTTGAACAACAAACACAAGAGTCACAGCCTAGAAAGGTCGATTCATTAAAGCGATTCAAAGTCACCACATAATGATGTAGTACTAACATTCTAATGAGGTTCAGTGATGGACCCCTTTGGCAACGTGGCAGAACCTAAAGACTTCAGAATATTTTTAAATGAACAACATAAATTATACAGAATTTCAAAAGAAACTAGCTATACTGAAATACAATTATCAAAATACTGGGAAGAAACATCAACAAGCCCTAAGTTAAACATCTCTGTAATAGAAGAAGAAATAAGCAATCCTTCGAAACATGAGTACCTTCAAAGGGTTAGTAGAGGGAGGGATTAAATAAAGGGGAAAAAGAGAGGACCTGAGGATGGAATCGCTCTGTTCTGAAAGGAGTTTTAAGAAAGAAGTGATAAAGGAGGATTTTTTTTAAAAAAAGAATACTTTCAGGTGGAAAAGTGGAAGGTGGTAGAAGTTGGCATTTCTCCATATACAAAGGTGGAGGAAAGGGTGGAGTGAGGAGGGTTCAGAAAAATCTCACTCTAATCTGAAACAAAGAAGGTTGAACACACACACAGTTTGGTGTAGAAATGCATCCAAGTCAATAAGGAAAAAGCTGGTATCAGAGGGAGAGATTTAGAGAATGGATAACAACAGAGCAGGAATAGCCACAAGCAAAACAAACTTCTTGGGGCTGAGTAGGGATTAAAAGAGAAAGAAAACAAAAGAACTGGAAACTGGGGGGGGAGGGGGGTGAGTCAATTGGGGAATGGCTGAACAAATTATAATATATAAATATAATGGAATATTATTGTATAATGATGAAAATTGGCATAGTGGATAGAATGCTAGGCCTGGAGTGAAGAAGAGCTGAGTTCAAATACAGCCTCAGATGCTTACTAGCTGTGTGACTCAGCAAGTCACTTAACCTATCTGCCTCAGTTTTCTTAACTGTAAACTGGGGATAAAAGTCAAATGAAAGAAGTGGAAACTTCTCAGACTATGCTCTAAAATCTAGTAAAGCTTTTCATGGGAAAAAGGTCCAAGTTCCCCTTCCCCAGAAATCCCATGATTTACAAGGACTTAGAACTCAGAGGGGTAGGGAGTCACCCCTCTCCTCAGTGACACCTCAGCATGAGATAGGCCAAATGAGGACAGACGTGCTTTCTCCAATGTACCCTGGGTGGTCTACGGTTTCCTTGTTCCAGTACTCAAGGTAGATTGCCGTGCTTAGATTGTACACCTGACTTCTAGCCAATAGAAGAAAAGGATCAGAACCAGGGTGGGGAGAATTCCTTGTTAGGGCTTTATAACTTTGCCATTTCCTTTTGTAAACTGATTCTCCTTCCTGACTATTTGTCAGGAGGGTGGCCCTTTCTCGAGATCGTAATAAACCATTCTTTTCTGCTCCCTGCCTTGAGAAGCCTCTGAATATTATTTGGGTAGGGATCTCTGTTACACACAGTTTCTACTTCATAGGATAGTTATGAGGATCAAATGAGATGATATTTATGAAGTGCCTGGCACATATTAGGCACTATATAAATGGGTATTCCTTCCCTTTTCAAATAACTAGTCGAAAAAAATTGCAAGGACTTTTAGTTTGTCTCTTTTCCTTTTTAAAGGATTTTTTAAGGAAATTTTTTTTTCTCAATGACTTGTTTATTTACTTTTAGTTTACAAGATTCAGTTCCACAATCCCTTGAGTTTCAGATTTTCTCCCCTCCCTCTCCCCCCTCACCCCATGGCGGCATGCAATCAAGTATTGGATCTGCAAATACTTTCACATTGTACAATAGTTTGGTTGTATAGAAGGGTTGTAACCAATGAGTGAACACTGCGAAAAAAGAAACAAAATCAAACATGAAAAAGAATGATACCATGTATTGCTTCAGTCTCCATTTAAACTCTAGTCTTTCTAGATCATTCTCTGAATGTAGATATTTCCTTCCAACCTGAGACTTGTAGAGTTGTCTTATAGCTGTGCATTGCTGAGAAGAGTCCAGTTTATCAAGGTTGGTCATTACACATATGATGTGTCTGTGATCGTGTACAAATTTTTCCTGGTTCTGCTCTTCTCATTCAGCATCAATTTGTATAAACCTCTCCAGGTAATTATGAAGTCCATCTCCTTCCCATTTCTTATAGCACAATAGTATTCCATTACATTCATATACCACAATTTGTTCAGCCATTCCCCAATTGGTGGGCATCCCCTATATTTCCAGTTTTTTGCCACCACAAAGAGAGCTGCAATAAATATCCTTGTACATATGGGTCCTTTTCCCACTTCTGTGATCTCTTTGGGATATAACCCCAAAAGTGGTATTGCTGGGTCAAAGGGTATGCAATTATTTATAGCCTTTTGGACATAGTTCCAGATTGCTCTCTAGAACAGTTCACAGCTTCACCAACAATGTATTAATGTTCCAATTTTTCCACATCCTCTCCAGCATTTGTCATTTTC
>CM053588.1:151926526-151959768 GCA_028646515.1 Pseudochirops corinnae | reverse complement strand
GAATAGGTAATGAGGAAACAAAACTATAACTCTTTGTAGATGGTGTGATGGCATATTTGGAGAATCCAAGAGAATCAATTAAAAAACTAGCCGAAATAATTAACAACTTTAGCAAAGTTGTAGGATAAAAATAAACCCACCTAAGTCATCAGCATTTCTATATATTACCAATAAAGTCCCATAGCAAAACACAGAAAGAAGAATCAATCAGTTGGGGAATGGCTGAACAAGTTGTGGTACATGAATGTAATGGAATACTATTGTGCTAAAAAGAAATGATGAGCAGACGGACTTCATGATAACCTGGAAAAACTTTCATGAACTGATACAAATACATGAGGAGAACTAGAACATTGTACATAATAGCGGCAATACTATACAGAGATCAACTCTGAATGACCTAGCTATTCTTAGCAATACAATGACAAAAAGACAATTCCAAAGGACTCATGATGAAAAAAATGTTAACCACCTCCAGAGAAAGAACTGATGGAGTTTGAATGCAGATTGAAGCATACTACTTTTGACTTTATTTTTTCTTATAGTGGTTTGTTTGCTTTTAGTCAGTGATTTCTTTTACATGACTAATATGTAAGTGTTTCACATAATTAAACATGTATCACATATCACATTGCTTACCATCTCAGGGAGGGAGGTGGGAAAGGAGAATTTGGAGCTCAAATTATTTTTTAAAGTGTTAAAAATTGGTTTAATATGTAATTGGGAAAAATAACAAAATATTATTAAAAATAAGATAAAATAGTATTATTTGTTATATGGGATGGTTCTCTCACAGCAGGAGAGGGAGCATACTGGGGAGAAATGTGGTAATATATACATATTTTTTTATTGATGTCTTTTGTTTTGTACCACTATGCTTAGGAGCTATATTCTCAAACAATCAGGGATAGAGGCAAATATAGATATATAGTTATATAGATATATTACATGAAACTGAAAAGTTTCTGTATAATCAAAACAGATGCACCTAGGATAACAAGGGAATAACTGAAAAGGAAAAAAAAACTTTTAGTAAATTTCTCATGATATAAAACTTCATTGCTCAAAGATAACAAAAGATGGAGAGGCAATGTTGGAGGGCTCATGGAAAGACAGGTATATTAATATAGTGCTGGTGGAAAATATGAAATGGCACAACCCTTCTGAAAAGCAATTTGGAATTATTTTAAGAAAGAGACTAAAACACCCATACCTTTTGATCCAAAGAACACTAGACACATAGCAGTGAGAGATGAAAGAAAGACCCATATACTCGTAAATATTTAAAGCAAAACTGTTTGTAGTAGCAAAGAATTGGAAACAAAATAGATGTCCATAAATTGGGGAATAGGTAAAATAATTATGGCATATTAATGTACCAAAATAATGCTTCTCCATAACAAGTGACGATGATACAGAGAACCATGAGAAGACTTCTACGAACTGAAAGAGCTACCAAAAAAGAAAAGAAATTTAACACTGCGTCAATTATAATGACTAAGCCTGGCCCCAAAGAGAGGAGAAAATATACCTCCCTTCCTTTTGTGCAGAAGAGGGGGCACTACTGGATATGGCATGTTACATATATTGTCAGATTCAAATGTTTCATTGACTAGTTGTGTGGAAGTGATCTTTTTTTTCGTTTCTTTGTTAATAGGAATGGCTCTCTAGAAAGGATGAGTGGATGAGGTATATTTGAAAATGAAGTTGATATAAAAACAAAGACATCCATAAAAAAAAAATTTTAATAGAGTAACTGAGCATATGTGTACTTGGCCACGAAATGTTCCATTAAAAACTTATATCTTATCTTTAAACCAAAAAAGCAGCAATGAAAATGAGAATAAAAATATAAATAAAAATAAAAATTTATTAACATTAAAATTACATGGAAACTGGATTTCTATAATTTTAATAGCATTTTAAATGAAAACGGTTGCTCATTAATTAAAAGCATTCTTTAGTAAAGATTTATACCAACTAATTTACCTGTTCCATAGGATCAAAACTTTATACACGCTATTTGATTTCCTTAAAATAAAACATTTCCACACATAATTTCATAAATACCATAATATCCTGAATAATTTTAAATAATAATGTCAAAAATGTTTATATCAACAAGAACAACAAAATCTAATTCCTTTTAATTCCATAGACAAACAGTGGCTTCAAAGGAAGATAAATGTGTTTGAAAACCTAAGTCATGAGACAATTCTCACCTTGAATTGTTCCCTTGTTAGAATTCATAGATTCAGAGTCTACGGCCTTAGACTAGGAGTTTAAAGACCTTAACTGAATAGAAGATGAGCAATTAAAGATTGTTTTATATTCCCAAACAGGAAAGTAAACTTAAGTGAATCTTAAGCAACTGTTCTTTTATATCTAATATCAAGAAGTAACTTGAATGAAATTAAGTATCCATTTGGGTCTAGTTTGGTTCAGAAAACATTTTGATGTTATGATTATTTTTTTTTGTTATAAGTATTGTTTTTTGTATGGGCAGCTAAGTGGCACAGTGGAGAGAATATGCAGATGTGGACTCAGGAGGACCTGAATTCAAATTTGATCACAGACACTTACTAGCTGTGTGACCCAGAGCAAGTCACTTAACTCTGTTTGCCTCAGTTGCTCATCTGTAAAATGACCTAGAAAAGTAAATGACAAGCTACTCCAGTATCTTTGCTAAGAACACCTGAAATGGGATCACTGAGAGTCAGACACCACTGAAATGGTGCAGCAACAACCACCACGACAACCTTTTTTGTTTCCTTGCTTATTGCATAGAAATAGATATTAATATGTATGGATTTTAAGTTTATTTCACCTGTCATGTTTCAGTATTATAACCTATTTATCCAAAAGGAAAATTATAGCTTAATAATTTTAGAAGACATATATTTGATCTCAATTTAAATTAGTTTTACTAGGCACTTTTTTTTTTAAAAAGCCCTTTATTCTAGTTTGTTTGTTTGTTTGTTTGTTCTTTAAATTAGAGTTGTTACAGTTTTTGGTTCACAATCTAAGTCATTCAACTCCCTGGCATCAAAGTGGAATATCAAACTTTTCTCCTCCACGAGATATCAGAGTGCTTAACTTTTTTATTATTATTATTTTGGGGTACTTTCCTAGATTTTAAGGAAGGAACTGAGGCCCAGAGATAAATGACATAACTAAAGTCGCACAAATAGCAAGTAACAACTATGGGATCCTCAGAATCCAAATGCCATATTCTTTCCACTACATTATGACAACTTTCAACTCATGAAAGTTCTATGAGGTTCTATGAGGTAATCATTGAAAAGGGAATAAAAATAGTTTTACTCAGGGAAGAGGGAGGCAGGCCTCTCTAAAACTTTTTCCAATGAGATAGGGAAGGCTTTAAAAAAATTGGTAGAATCAGAGTCTATTAAAATGATCTGGTTCATCAAACTGAAAGGGAAAGGTATTCTACAAATAAGGTATAGCCTGGGATACAGTTCAAATGAAAAGGTATGATAATCTGTCAAAGGAATGAATAAATTTGACAGACAAAAAGCAAAAAAAAAAAAGGTCTACAGGCAGGAGAGGACACTAGAAGGGGGCAATCAGATAAATTAGCTTCAAACAGAAGGAAAGACTCTTGGCAAAAAGATATTCCCAAGACAGGACATATGTTCAAAACAACAGGTGAAAAACTTTTAGAAAATTCCGACGATATTAAGAAATGCCTTGGCAATAAAGAATAGTACTAAAGTTGAGTCTAACGAAAAGAAGATTATTATTACCCCAGGGAAACACAAAAATGAAAAGTACTTACCTAGACTAAAAACATGTATTAATGAAAAAAGGATCAAGTGCTGCTCTGAAAAGGGTGGAAATGGGGAGGGAAGAAGTAGAGTTTCAATACGTTAACACCAGCAAAAAGGGGTGAAGAATCAAAAGAATCAAACAACTAGCATTTCTGAAGTACCTACTAGGTTCTAGGCACTGGATTAAGGTGTTAAGGATACAAAAACAAAAACTCAAGTCACTGCTTTAAAAGAGCTTACACTGTGTCTCAGTGGAAACAAATCAGATACATTTAAGTAATATAAAATATAGCCAAAGTAAAGTAGAAAACCCAAAAGGTCTAGATTTAACAATACGACTAAATCTTTTTTTAAAATGAAGGGGAGGGGAGAAGGAGTGAGGAAGGAAACATAAAAATGGAAAGAAAACACAAGTAATCAAAAGTGCTTTGACGGCAGACAATCCCCAATCTTACAAATGTTACAAAAGTTTATTTGTAATTATTCCTTTAGAATTCATAGAAACAATGTTCACACATACTGGTTAAGTAGGCAGCAAGCCCTCAGTAACTTATTTAACTCTTAGTTCAACACTAATAGCAATACAGCTTTTATTATTTGTAAGAGGAAAATCACCTCAGTTCCCAGGTAGGAATTTGGGGTGCCCAGAAGAGATACTGTTACAGCTCTACTCATTAAAATAATGTCCTACTACATTTACCCAAATTCCATGGAAGAAAGTATTTCTTGTCCCTATCCCAGTATAGTCTCATCACCCTCCTACTTCCAGAATATCAAAAAGAACTGTCTTTCATCTAAATTAGTATCCGTAAATTGGATGCTTATATCTTGGGGACTACCCATGACCCTGTGATAGAAACCTACTGATCTCACAGATGGCCCTTAATTGCATGCAAACAAAAAAGGGCTTTAGCAGAAAATTAAGGCAATAGGACCTTACTTTTAATCTAAAGGACAAAGGAATGATGAGGCAGGAATCAAGAACTGAGAATACTTTGCATGAACTACACACAAACACACCACACACACACACACACATATATATATACACACACATATGTAAGTTAATTTATTGTAATTTAATTTGCCAGTCTCCTTTGCTTCCAAACAAAACAAAACAAAACCTTTAGTAGCACAAACAATGTAAATTGTAAAAAGGTAAGGTGTGTTGAGGATATCTTAGAATAATAGAATATCACTCTCAGAAATCTAGTCCTTTAGCATGACTGCATTCTAAAACATTCCCTACTAATGGTCATCTTCAACTTGTATATTTCTCCAGAGATATTCACTATCTTCTGACCTAGCCCATTGCACTTTTTTTGTAAAGCTCTAATTGTTAAGAGGTTTTTCTTCATATTTTCTTCAAGCTTCCCTGAAGCTTTCACCTAGTATACCTAGTTCTAGTCACTAAAGTGAAGCAGAATAAATATAATCCCACTTCTATTATATGACAATACTTCAAACACCAGAAATAGGCCTTCCCATTCACTCTTGAGTCTTCTCTTTTGTAAGTTAAACATCCCCAGCTCCTCCAACCAATCTTTCTATGGTACTGCTTCAATTCACCTCACAATCCAGATTAACCAACAGTGGATGAGCTGCAGTTTATCAATACAGCTGTCCAATAACAATAAAGTAATTTGGGGGTCAACACTAATAACGGAGGAAGAAAGGTCTCTTCAAGGAGCTGCCACTTGAATTTAGCCTTCAATTGAGCTAGGAATTCCAAGAAAACAAAGGTAAGGAAGGAGAGCATTTCAGGAATGGAGAACAGGCTGTACAAAGGCAAAAGATGAAGTTTCATGTAAGTGTCTTAAATTAAGGGAGTATCATGGTGAGACCCTAGGTGTTAGAAATGTTAGTTTTGAAGCCATGTAGAGCACAGACTGAAGAGAACACTGAAGGTAGGAAAACCAAATAGAAGACTTCTGCAACAAGAGTTCAAGTAAGAGGTGATGAAGGCCTGAATGATGATGGCTATGAGTGGAGAAAAGAGGACAGATGTCAGGCATCTTGTAAAGACAGAGTAAGATCTATCAACTGATTGTACATAAGGGGTGAGAAACAGCAGAACATCAAAAATGATACCAATCTTGAGAAACTAGGTGACAAGGAGAATCGTGTTTCCCTCAACAGAAATAAAGTTTAAAAGGGAGAATTTAAAGTGAAAGATAATGGGCCATGTTTTGATCTTGCTGAGTTTGAGATGCCTATATCACAGCTAAGTGGAGATGTTTGAAAGGATGGGATTAAAAGTTCAAGAGTTTAGGGCTGGATATGTAGGTCTGGGGGCCATCTACATAGTGATAAATGATAAAATGAAACCTGATAAAATCACAGAGAGAAAGGAGAAAAAAATAAAAGGGAGAAGGGGGAGAGAGGGAAAGAGCTTAGGACAGAGTTTAATGTATGGAGAACACAACATGAATGAAAATCCAGAAAAGAATACAGAAAAGTGGTCCTCGTGGCAAGAAAAAAAAACAGGAGAAAACAGTGTCATGAAAATCCAGGAAAGAGAGCCTATTTAAAAAGAGGAACTGCTCAAAAGCATCAAAACACTGTGGAGAAGTTTTTTTTTTCTTAATTAGGACTAAAAGGCACTGGATTTAGCAATTAGGATTGTTGGTAACCTTAGTGAGAGTTGTTCCAATCACATAGAAAAGTCGGAAACCAGAACTAAGTAGAAAATTAGCAAGCACAGGCAACAAATGTAGAATGGATATAGATTTTGTTGCTGTTCAGTCAGTGGTATCCAATTTTTCAGTGGTGCCCAATTCTTTTTGACCCCATTTGGGCTTTTCTTGGCAAATATGCTGGAGTGGTTTGCCATTTCTTCTCCAACTCATTTTACAGATGAGGAAACTGAAGCAAATGGGGGGTTAAGTGACTTGCCCAGAATCATACAACTAGTAAGTGTCTGAGGCCACATTCAAACTGAGGAAGATGATAGCCTTTTCTATTTGATGGGCAGTGAAAGGGAAAAGATATAGGACAAAATCTTGAGAGGACAGCAAGGTAAAATAAAGTTTAGCTCCAAGTAGCTAAGGAAGTTATTGGTCATATGAGAATAAAACTTTAAATTGAGGAGATTTGTCAACGAACAGGAAATAAATGGACAGATAACTTGAATGGGAAGCAAAACAGTTGGGATCTAGTTCTAGCTCTATCACTTGTCTCCACGACATAACCCTAAGCAAACCACTTCCCCTCTGGACTTAAGTTTCCTCATTTATAAAATCAGGGGGCTAAACTAAGAGATGGTTTTGTTGTTTGGTTTTTTTTTTTTGCTTTTTGGAGGGGGGAAAGCAGGGCAATTAGGGTTAAGTGACTTGCTCAAGGTCACATGGCGTGTGTGTGTGTGTGTGTGTGTGTGTGTGTGTGTGTGTGTGAGGCTGGATTTGAACTCGGGTTGTCCTGACTCCAGGACCAGTGCTCTATTCACTGCTCCACCTAGCCGCCCCTCTAAACTAAGACATGTAAGGTCCTTTACAGCTCTACAAGGTGGGTAAGACAACTTTTAAGGTCCCCTCCAGCTCATAGGAATTAAAGCTTACTTCAATACTTCAAGGACCTATAATTTAATCAGTGATTGTCTTCCTCCACTAGTATAAATCACAACCCTTCTATACTTCCTCTGTGTGAACTGCTGTGCCAAAGAATTCACCACCTTGCAGCCAATTTGATGATGATCCTCTTTAAACTTATCTAGGCCAGTCCTTGAACAGATATAAAGTCTGTCATTGGGCTCCTATCCAAAGCTCTTCCAAAATGGTACGTCCTCTAAGAGATTATATTCCACTGTCAAAGCCTTGGAGAACCATGGTCACATTAATAACAAAGTAAATTTTTTTTTAAAAATCCAATATATAAAGAAAAGCTGAAAATTAGGGAGAGAAATAGTCTAAAGGCCAGGACCACAGCAACAAGTAGAGGGGTTGCCATTGGCAAAAAGGGCCATCTCATTTTCTGAAATGAGAGCAAAAGAGGAGAGGAAACTAAGGACAGGTGGCCTCAATTTTTTCAGTAAAACATAAAACAAAGTAATCTGATGACGTAGAGAGGATATGGCAGTTAGGCTTAAGAAGAGATGATATGGAATAGCCACTGTGGGAAACATGACAGAGAGTAAATCAAGAAGAGTAAAAGGATTATAGTGCAGTAGTTAGGGCCTAGTTGAGACTGGAAAACCTAAATATGTAATAGATGCAATCTATTACAGTTGCGATTTCTACTAGCTGCACTAAATAAGAAAAGAGAAAGCAGATAGTAGCTTGGGATCTGGAAAGGAATGAGTAACAGAGGACAATGAAAAACACGATGACTCTGCCACTCATAAGCTATGGGTTCAAATCCTATTGCTGACACTTGGATAAGTTGTTTAAGTTCTCTGGACTTCACCTGTAAAATGAGGTTAGACCGGGTGGACACTGAGGTCTCTTCCAGTTCTACATCTTCAAGCATTCAATTAGTAAATGTTTATTAAGCACCTACTACATGCCTGCCATAGTGCTTAGTCCTGGGGAAACAAAGAGAGGCAAAAAATAGTGCCCATCCTCAAGAAATTCATAAGATCTGTGACCTATGATCGTATATTAATGACACAAGGGATTCAAGGGTCCATTAAGACTGCTTAATTAAGGGGCTGAGATTTGGCAGACTTTTTTTAAAAGGATATAACTAGGTGCTGATACACTTCCATTAGATTGTCCCATGGAGCAAGAATCTTGAGCAAATGAATCACTGAGTAGCACGACAAAAGGCAGTTGGTTACCAAGTCCGGAATTTAAAGGGCCCCAGGGCAGCCTCTAAAAAACTCAGTGGCAGTGGCAAGGCAGCAGCAGTATGCATCTTTTTGCCATGAGAGCCAAGGAATGTACATTCCAGATTTCAAAAATGCTATGAAACAAATTGCTGATAATTAGTAAACAGGTATCTACTTCTCCTTGGCAATTAGCCATAGCCTATGTGCCAGTATGAGACTAAAGTTACCATGGACATACAATGGAAAATAGTTATGCAAGACTGTCTACTGGATGCCTCATAAAATCAGATATTTAACAGCTGTTGAATTTTATCTCACTTTGCAAAAAAATGTTTTATCTTGTATACACTGAATTTTATACTTTTTTTAAATCTCCAGAAGTTTTCTTTTTCCATTAGAATTTATAACTTTCAGTCTTAAGCTAATTATATTCACCAAAACTGTCTGTCATTGAAAAGTATTAGAAGTAATCAGTATTACAGTCCTAAGCATAAAGATTCCAAGAAGAGTTCAAGAACACATAAGAATATACACCAGTTTACTAAATCTAATTACACAAGTTAAGAGAAAGCATATAATCAATTCTGTGTTAGGAAATATAGATGCGTATGTATACATACACACACATATACACATGCACAACATGTATTTTTAATTACACATAAAGAATACTGATTCTTCCAAGAACAATTTTAGCTATGAATATCTATATTAGTGCTATTATGTTAATTTATAAGTAGCCCTACTAATCTTCAAAAATACCTTGAAGAAATTTTTCTTAATACTTGCCCCTTCAAAAAAAATGGAATTATGTAATATTTACTTTCTCAGGAAACCCATAACATTAAAATAGCAATCTACTAAAAGAAATATGTTAAGATATAAAAAAACTTCTCATAAAAGGACATTTTAAATCCTATAAATGATCTGGTCTTAAACGGAGTTCAGATTTTTAAACCCACAAACCCAGCATGTCTACTGCGGCACATATTTCCACATTTTTAAAACAAACTGGATTTAGCTGCCTAAACTTTGTACAGAGTGCATGCAACTGACCTGAGAAAAAATCACCCACAGAGTTGGTACCCAGACAGAAAGAACATTTTCTATCTTATTTATATTGACAATGGGCACAAATTAATTTCAAGGTTTACTATGCATTTATGTAATAATTAATTTTGAACTCTTTTGGGGATTATTTAAAACTAACTCAATTATAAAGAAGCTCTTTCCCCTAAAATATATAAAATATCAAAAGAATTTTCTATTGTTTGCTTCACTTTTAGTACCCAAAACTGAAGCTTAATAGATTGTTTAACTTACACAACTTGCCATGTGACAGAATGGTGACACAAATTTAAAAGGAAAAAAGTATAATAAACATATTTCATTCCAAAAAAGTGTGATTACTGAAGGAAATCCTTGCTGATTTGCTTTAGTGCAGATAGGTACACCAATTATCTGTATTTCAAAGTTCACCTGGTCGTGAGAATAATCTGACATAATAGTTATAAGATTTAATTCTAATTGCATTAACAGGTGTTAAAATATCTAAACAAAACTAACATCATTTTACTGTATACAGTAAAGATAAAATTTCATAGCAATAACAATAACCACTTTCTCAAATTTGTGTCTATCATTTACTGAGTTCCTTGATCAGGTTGAAATTTAAGCTGTAGAATATGTGCTAAGTAAATCAAAATAAAAAAATTACTTAATCATCTTTACTTTATTAAAAAAAATTTAATGGCTGTAGAAATTTGCATCACCAAATTTGCATCACTGAAGGGTAAATTACATACGTTGCATTACATGGACATAAAATAAAAAGATAACTTCAGAGACACAATACTATATTTTACAGGACAAGAAAAACAGATATCTGAAAAACTGAAACAATCTTAGGTTAAAATCTTCTATCAATACGTTTTCAAAAGCTCATCATATAAAATTTATATTATAAATGAAAGGAAGCTCAAAGTATTTTAAATAAAAATTTCCCTTTGAAAATACAGTATTCCTTTTGTTACAAAGAAAATTTTTTAAAAAACAATTTATTCAAAGCATTCTTTTGAAAACAGTTTTTAAATTATGGTAATTTTCCTTTTTTTTCAAAACAAATTAAAACATGACAGAGACATAAAAACATGTTGAAAAGTATCTCCTTCTAGCATACAGTAATACAGTTGGTTTAATAAAATGTGTAATCATAGTTAAAGCTACAAATTTGCATATTTATATTAGCATACGTTGGCAATTTCTGAAAATGTAGCTGCTTCCTCTTAAGGAATAAAAGAGTAATTTATAATCACTAGAATTTTATTAAATGAGTGACAATTTTTTGTCAAAACAACCAGATTTTCTAATTTCCTTTCCTACGGTCCATATTTTATGAATTTTTCCAAACTCATACACTGTTGGGGAGAGGAGTTTTTGGAAAAATGCTTGTGGGAAATTAATCAAGCATGATTTGTAAAATGCATATACTATTCCGGTCATACTTTAATGAAAAATCTAATTAGACAATGGAGTAAGGAACATATCCTGAAACTGATTTCTTAAATGTCACTGGAGTGACTATTCTGTTTTTAAAAGGGAGGGAGGAGGAATTTTAAATATATTCAATAAATAGCATCAGGTTTTTAAACCCCTTCAGATTGATTGCAGATATAGAAAAAGCTTTACTACTACAAAAAAATGGCTGAAATATATATACAAAGCAGTAACTAAAAGCACTTTTCCTCACAGGCTTTCTATTTCAAATTCTTTTTGAAAGGAATTTCAATAAAGGTAAGAAAAATGTTGAATAAGCACTTTCTCTTCAGTATCCAGAATACTCAAATTGTTTTTAATTGTTAAAATATTCTAAGATGACTTATTACAGCTCTGTCAAATGCTTCTTATTTCTGTGCGGACATTCCTGATTGATCCATCACATCCTGCTTTCCCAATATAGAGAAAAAAAATCAAGTTGCCCTATTTTTAATGTTAAGTAGTAAATAGCCAAAAACGATAGGGATATGCAAGTATTCCTATATTGATATTCAATAAAATTCCAAAGCTTATATAACAGGACTTCTGTATTCTCTTCCCAACAATTCCAAGTGGAACGCAGGTTAGGAAGATATTTATTCATGTAAAAGAACAGGGAGCTAATCAAATACATTTTTCACCCCAACTGACAACTGCCTTCTCTTTTGTCGATGTTATAAAATATTCTGTCTACTGACAAAGGGAAAAGGGAGTATTTCATTTGTCACTTCGAGCAGCTAAACTGAGAGGATTATCAGTTACAGATTTAATTAAGTTATGTACAGGAAAGATTTTTTTGTCAAGTAAATGGACTATTTAAAGTTCACTTCCAGCTCCTAAATTTGGGGAGAGGGGGAGGGAATAGCTAGGCATATTTGTCACTAGTCTTTTCCCACCACTCACCCTGCACCAAACCCCCATTGTTCTATGCAAAAACTCACTGCTTCTCAATGGGCTAATGAAATCTAAATGGCAAGTGCCACATACACATAGGAGATGATCATAGTAATCAACTCCCGCTATCAACATTTACTTGCCGCCTTCCAAGAAACAAAGCCTTAATTTAAAGGTAAAAATTATTACAAACTGACTGGGGGGACGGGGAGGGAGAGGAGGAGAGAGGGAGAAAGAGGGGAGAAGGGGAGAGAAGAAGAGGGGGAGAGGAGGGGAGGAGAGAGTGATAGAGACAGTGAGACAGAGACAGAGAGAGAAAGGAAGGATCCTAGCTGTCCTTAAACTGCACCACTCTCCAGACTGATGGATGTCACTCGAGAGGGGGATGGTAAATCCCCAGAATGGTAACCACCAGCATAATAATGCAACTTACAAAATCCATTTCGCCGTCCTTTGAACAGAAGCTCTTCTGCTGAAACCTCTTCCCTATTTGCCACCACCACCACCCCTACCCCCAGTGAAAATAAACGCAAGCAGCACCTGAGATTTCTGGATATTTCATATTCCTCCCTCAACCACCCCCTTCCCCACGTACCCGGCCAATAGGGATATAAGGAAAAATAGGAAGAGAGTGGGAGAAGGGGTACAGGGCAGAGGCCGGCGGAGTGACACGGTCACCCCTCTACCCCCCCGCGCCCGAGCCCCTGCCCGTTCCTCCCTCCGGCCTGTGGAGCACACCCGGGCGGGCACGCACCAGGGCACACGCACGACCCACTCACCCATCTTTCCTCTTGGCTTTGTAGACGTGACCGTAAGTGCCTCGGCCAACTTTGCAGCCCTCGTATTCAAACAGGTCCTCGACCCGCTCCCGCTCGCTGCTGAGCTTCACTTTGAAGTCATAGTCCATTGTCACAGCCTCCAGGCGGGCGGGCGGGCGGGGAGGGGGAGGCTCCGGGTCCGGGGTCAGGGCCGGGGTCGGGGTCCGGGGGGGAGCAGAGGCAGCCGCGGCCCCCGGGATCCCGCCCGCTTCACGCCCGCCGGCGGCGGCACCACCCCGGCTGATGCAGGAAGAGGAGGAGGAGGAGGAGGCCCCGCGCCGGAGCCGGGGACATCCAGCGGAGGGGCGAGAGACGGGGCGAGAGACGGAGCCGGGGACGCTCCCACCCGGCAAGGGGAGCCAAGGGGAAGGGGCCGGGACCCGGAGCCGGAGCCGCTCTCGGATCTCGTCCCCGGGCTGGCTGGGGCGGCGGCGACTGCAGCTGCTGCCGCTCTCTTCTCCCTCTCCTTCCTCCTCCTCCTCCTCTCCCTCACACACTCACTCTCTCTCTCACCCAGTCACACACACACACACACACACACACACACACACACACTCACCCACTCACACACGCAACCACACTCACCCAGACAGGCAGCGGCACAACACAACAGCCGGTATCTACACACATACACACACACACACACACACACACACACATACACACACATACATACACACACTCACGCGCACACACACACAAACACACAGAGGGAGAGAGAGGGAGAGCGAGACCGGAGGGGAGGGGGAAATCACTGAACGCGGCCGCAGCTGTCGCAAAAAAACGTCGCAAATCCTCAGGTTCCCTTCTCCTCCTCCTTCTCCTCCTCCTCCTCGTCTTCTTCCTCCTCCTCCCCCGCCTCCGCCCCGACAGCTCTCGCCCTCAGAGCTAGCTGCCCCTCGCGGCGACACCCGAGCCTCACGGAGCCTGTGGGGTGAGAGTATGAGGCAGCCGGCAAACCCCAGCTGCTGCCGGGCAGACCACGTGGACTAGTCGGAGGCGCAGGGACTACGACTCCCAGAAAGCAGCGGGCTCCTCCCTCCCCGCCGGCTCCCACCCCCTTTCATGACTCCGCCCCGAGGGGAAGTTATTGTTGCATGCTGGGATTTGTAGTCGTCGCAAGGATTATGCGCCTATATAAGGCTGGAAGGAACCCTAGAAGGAAGTGAGGAAATAGACATTTATTTGGTAGGATGTGCCAAGCGCTTTACAAATACTGTCTCATTTAATACTCACTACAAGATGGGGATCATAATAGCACCTACTTCCCAGAATGGTTGTGAGGATCAACTGGGACAATATCCGTAAAGCTTAGCATAGTGTCTGTGAGAGATTTCTAAAGCTCAGCACAGTCCCTGGCACATAGGAAGCTCTATACAGTACTGTTATTATTATTCTCATTTTACGGTTGATGAAACTGAGGCAGGCCGAAGTTAAGGGACTTGCCCAAAGTTACCGAAGCTAGTAACTGTCGGCGGTTGGATTTGAACTTAGGTCTTCCTGACTCCAGACCAAGTGCTTTATCTACTGAGCTCACTTAGTTAACTCTGGACTTTAAAGACCACCTAGTTCAACCGTCAGATTTCACAGATGATGAAAGTAAGGGTTCATTGTCTTTCCCAAAGTAGGGTCACACCCTGTCCCAGATACTTCTCTTTTGTAAAAAATAGCGACTGGACTCAGGGGCCTCAGCGTTCTCTTCCAGCTCTAAATCTATATATTCTTATGAATCAAAATATGATAAAAGCTCATAGTCTATTATTATAGTTATTACAATTTTACCCGTATCATGGTTTACCAAGAACATTCCTAAAAACCAGCCTGGCAAGGTAGACAGTGCAAATATTATTTGCCTTTTATAGAGTTAAAACAAAATGAAACTCCGCAGTGTCATTCTCTAATGCCGTAATAATGTGATGTGACCCTGTCTTTAAGAAGTCAGTGCCAGTGGAGGACAGGATCTGGCAGTTTCTACCATCATGGAAAGGCTTACAACATGGCAACGACGATAGACTGTTTCTCTTTTTTAAAGACCATCATAGCTATATATAGGGAGGCTCAGTACCAATAAACGGACTTCTTGTTGATGAATTTTTCGCCCATGGCAACCTATGAATCAAAAAAAAAAAAAAAAAAAGACAAAACAGTCCTCGGTCCTGTGCTGCCCTCTTCTGCTTCTGCTGTGTGGGTAACAGAATTGTGGGGAAAAGAACAAATGGTTCTATGAATCACAAAGCTATAAACATTAATTTAACTATTAGGACTCGAAATGATGGATCCTTATCCAATGGACAATTACTAAAGGAGCTGAATCATAGCAATTTTAACTTTTCACTATTGATGGAACCAGAAGACATAGGAAGTTGTAACTAAATGGAAGGATGGATCACAGATTCTCCATGGAAAGACACTTAAAGGGTTTTATTCTGTATCCAAAGATAAATTAGAAATATCATAGGACTTTTGATTATCTCATATGTCAGTGCTCAAGATAAATTTGTGTGAAAATAGCACTACGAAAAATATTGCAATTTATAAATCAATATTGTTGCAGAGAATTGAGAAGCAAAGAAATTTTGCAAATTTGAAAAGACCTTCCAAATTAAATCATCATCTACTTTCCTACATGGTGACATCAACACAAACATGAGTGTGGAATAACTATGCAAAAATGGATAAAATATATTTCAAGAATAAAGAATGCAGGAAGACAAAGAATTATATACTACATAGAAATCCCACATCTATACATCATGAATACTTTCTTAGAGCAAAGATTTGGAAAGCACTGAACATGGTGAGCACCAAATAACATCACCTAAAAATTTAAATGATTATAGTTTAACAAGGGCAGCTAGGTGGCACAGTGAATAGAGCACTTGCCCTGGAGTCAGGAGGACCTGAATTCAAATCTGACCTCAGACACCTGACACACTTACTAGGTGTGTGACCTTGGGCAAGTCACTTAACCCCAAATACCCTGCCTTCAAAAAAAAAGTGAGAAACAACTTGTTACTGATATGGGAGCCATTCCTAAATCAGCTCTCTAAGTAGAGACAACCTTTAACTTCTTAGAGCAAAGATCAAAATTAATATAAAACTAGATGAAAGAAAAAAATTAGAAAAAGATAGTGTACAATGTTTAAAGTCAGCCAACTTGATTTATTTAAATAAGCTTTTGATGCATAAAAATAGAAAAAGGGTATAGGAAAAGACATACAATGATCACAATTTTACACCAAGGCACAATTAATATAAGTCAGTTGCCATAATGTCCAAACTAAAGGAGCTGAAAAATCACCTCAGGCATCAAACACTTTATCTATTTGACAAGCAGAGATATGTCAGCCAATGGCAAAAGCAGGTTAGGATGTAAACCTACCTGTAAAACCTTATAGAAAAGGATTGTGAGAGATTATGAACAGTATCATCTCATGAAATAGCTAAAAAAAAAAAAAAACAGTGGAGGAAAAAAGTTTAAATAAAAATGGGTGAGAAACCAAACTAAAATAAAGTCATCCAAAGTCTATTTAGCGATGAAACTAAAAGGTAAACACCAAGCTGATGAAAGATGTTTATGTGCAAATAACATCAATTTGCTGAAATGGCATCTTTCAACATGGAGAGAGTATGGGCTGTGTTTCATAAAGATTGTAATATGTATAGATGTTCTGCATTGACCTACCCTGTGGTTTGGAGAAGCTTTTTTTTTCCGTTGACTGTATAATGAAAACTACTGGCATATTTTAAATGGCCAGAGTCATCATCAACTAAGGATTCCAGTATTCGTATCTGAGAGACCAAGGTGACTCCTGTGAGAGACCCCACCTGTAAGAGAAGGACCTTGGGGTCTTCCCTCCTCATCACTACCACCCCCCCAGGCCAATTAAAGATTCTACTTCCTATACCAAGAAAAGAAGAACAAAAAGGTAAAACTCTAGACCTGCTTCTAGGATAATATAAAAGATCTTCACTGACGTTTATAACAAACTCTTTTCACCATCAAGGTAAGTGGACCCACCACATTTGCTGCAAACATAACAGCCCTGGATATGCTTATTCCAAAAGTGGGGAAGACTAGGAAGGCAATAAACGAGAGCAAGTATATAGAGAGGACTATGCTGGAAGCAGGACATTTTTTTTTTTTTAGTTCCCTGAGGGATTAAATTCAAAGAAGGGGAAGATACCAAAGTCATAGGAGGAAAAAACAACTTATTACCAAAAAGCAAAACAAAAACCCAACAACTAAGAGAACATAGGATCCAAAAATTCTAGATTTAGAAATGAAAGGGATCTTCAATAGCTCCCAAGCAATATGTCTACTTTTCTATCTATATAAAATTTTTATGAAAATAATACATTTACAAATACATCAAGGGCATTTTGATGAAGGTTAGAAGGGAACCAGTGAATTCACAAGAAATATTTACAGTTGATTATATCTTTACTATTATGTTGTTTGCTGGGGCAGGGGGGCAGAGGGTATGAGAGAGTACAAAATCTCATTTATCATAGGTTAAATTTAAAAAGCATTTGATTTTTTATAATGTGAGGTACTCCTTTCCCTTCCCAAGTGAACGTTTTAGTTGCTGAAAGGGGCAGAAAAAAGGAAATCTGTATGAGAACAACAGCATAAGATAGTTCTGAGGACCTGAGAGGGAACAACCCCTCAGATAAACAACTTGTTTGAAATCGAAAGGATAAAATGAAGCTTGATGTTGGTGTTCAGTCATTTTAGTCACGTCCAACTCTCTGTGACACCGTTTGAGGTTTTCTTGGCAAAGTACTAAAGTGCTTTACCTTTCCTTCTCCAGTTTATTTTAAGATAAGGAAAGTGAGGCAAATAGGACTAAGTGACTTGCCCAGGGTCTCACAGCTAGTCTGGTGCTCTATCCACTGCATCACCTAGCTGTCCTGATCTAAAGGCAGGAGTGGCTATACGGTATTGTTATTCATTAGTTCATTTACATATGACTTTTCAGACTTTCTAAGGATATAGCTGAGCAACCATAAATCAGAGAAGTATTTGGGAATACAAATATGAGGAAATTTGTCTGTATATGTCATACTTGAAGAAATCGTGAATTTGAATTTTTCAACCTGAGATAAAGATAGGACAGACAGAGGTTACATGCTTATTGAGGAGGCCCAGATTTGACCCATTAGAAGTCACAAGCTGAATGCAGAAGGAGTCAGAAGAAGATGGAGAACAAAGAACACTGAAGATAAGAGAAGCTGAGAAAATAGCTGCTTAGAGCTGAGACAGTTAACAGGAGAACGATGTCCTCTTCAGCCACTTTTCTGGGAGCCAGGCTGATTGAACACAAAACTGTTTTGCTGAGAGCTGATTAGCTGGAGAATGATTGTACTGTCCTTTGTCACCATCTACAGCTTGAGAGAGGGGAACCTTCTCAAGGGAGCCTATACTGTTCTTTACCACCCTGTACAATCTAAGATGGATTTAAATAAGCAGCTATGTGGCACAGTGGATAGAGTGCCAGGCCTGGAACCTGGAAGACTCATCTTCCTAAATTCAAATCTAGCTTCAGACACTTACTAGCTGTGTAAACCTGGGCAAGTCACTTAACCCTATTTGCCTCAGTTTTCTCATCTGTGAAATGATCTGGAGAAAGAAATGGCAAACCACTGCAGTACTTTGCCAAGAAAACTCCAAATGGGGTTACAGAGAGTTAGACATGACTGAAAAAATGACTGAACAACAAAACAACAGGCTAAGAAAGGAGGAAGGAGGAGGAAAGCAATCTTTGCAGCTGTTTTGCTGGGAATTACACTCCTTGGAGGAGAGACATCATTGCTAGGAGCTGGTTGAAGAAATCAAAATCCTGTTCCATGAAGAACTGGCAGGGCTGGTCTATATTGTTTTTCAACACCCAGCCATGGAAACAGACATGGAAACCTGAAGACTCCAGGTTTAAGACTGCAGTTTCACTTTTTAAAAAAACAAAAGTATAAACCTGATATATTTTTGCTAAAAGAGGATACTACTTTCTCAGCATCCTGCCAAGGGTGGCTATGTGCTAAAAGAACTCGACACTGCTCCAGTGACCGGAGAGCATCAGAGAAGCAGCTTTTCTGAGAATAAGAGTTGTGAGGACCTGCAGGGGAGCATATAGTAAAGAAGTAGTTGGGACCAACAAGTGATATACTATTTCCTAAAGAGACTAAGGACATTAAGGCCTAGAGTCTAATGTTATAAGTTACCTCAGGCACATAAGTTTCCTTACTCATGAGCTTTTCTGTGAGGTATCTATAACTGTGTTCCTACTTTCCCCAAGAGACACTATACATTGATGGGAGAGTATGAACCAGATTGATGGATAAGTACTTTTGCTTTCTAGTGAGTAAATGTCATGATCATTCGTGCTTTTGCCCTCTCGTTTAGCAAATGTTTTGTTTTAAAATTAAGTGATATTTTTATGACTATTTTGTATAAACGGGAAACATACAAATGGAACCTCATAAGATAAAGTGGTAAGTAATAATAGGAATCAGTCTCTCCTAATGTATCAAAGTTACCCCCAAGAATCTTAAGAACAATCCTAGTAGCTGAGAGGCTACCCATATGGGAAATCACTTTGACCTACCAATGTAAATACAAGTTAGATGAGTGAACCAGACCTGATCCAGAAATAAAGCCTAGAGAGTTTCATGCTCATTCTGCAAGAGCAAAGTACTTTTTTAAACATGTGCCTCCAAAAAGACATCTCCCAGCCTTACATTGAAAATCAAATAAGATTCCTTAGGGGTAGTGGGGAATAATGACAAAAATAAACTTATTCAGTGATCTTTAGGTCACTAATATCAATGAGACATAATATAGAGAGACTTATACTAAGCAAAATTGTTCACCACTGTCATGGAAAGCATTTCATATTCCAAATCAAAGAGAGATTCCCTGTAGATTAGAAGGTCCTACAGATTTTCCTGTTTCTGAATGATGTGCTGATTTCCTCAAGTTCTGAAATATTATAAAGATTCCTAAATGAGATCCATAGTCACTCAAAAGATTCTAATCTAACTACCCACATAGGAAAAATCAAGTGGATGAAGAGGGCCTATTATTCCGACTATGAAATAAAATTGGATAGAAACTCTATATATCTAATCTATGTCATCCATCTGTGTGTGTGTGTGTGTGTGTGTGTGTGTGTGAAATAGACACTATAAATGGACAATGAATTGGGTCTAGAATTGAACAGGTAGAGGAGAGGGTGTTAGAATCCCTTTGAGAAATTACAAAGTTCTTTAAATTATATCAAATGTGATATCATCAGTATCTGACAGGGTTTCTTCTCCCCTGATATGTAGTTAGGCTAGTTCTTTCCCTAATGTCCAAAGAAAGAGTACCCAAGACTTGATTGGTTCAGTAGACTAAGTCTTAAGCCAAGATGCTATTGACACATTTTCTTAATGGTCTCCATTCATGTTAACATGGCTCCTTGGACACTTAAAGGATATGAAATGCCTGCCCACATAGGAGTTAAGGCATTTCAAACTTAGTAGAAGTCCCAAGGCCACTTGAATCTCTAAACCCTGCCTTGAAGAACAGGAAAGTTTTCATATGAAGGTGAAGGGGCCCTGTCTAACCAAACTAGGTATTATATCTTCATCAAGTATCCTTTCTATTCTATGGATAAATAAATCCCCTCTGAATGACTGATAGACTGCTCCTTTAATTGTACCGTGCTACCTCTTATATAGAATAAGTAAGTGTTTTTCCTTCTGAAAATCTGATCTTATCAATGTATGAAATTCCCAGTGTGGAAATTCTTGGACCAAAGCACTTCTAGAGCTTATAATCAAAATTTCCTGGAGAATTAAGAAGTTTGGTGACTTGTTCATGTTAACATGACCAGTATGTAGCAGAGTTAGGATTAGAACCAAGATCTTCCTGACTCTAAGATCAGCTCTGTAACTACTCTGTCATCCTACCTCTTTTCTATACCAATTTTTCTCCCAAATAGCTGGTGCCTAGAGGGAGGAGTTAAGTCAAGATGGGGGGAAAGGTGGGTGAGAACTCATTCCCTTTCCTTTTTCCCCCTATCTGAAGTTCTATGTTAAGGTTAATATAAAAAAAAAAGTTTTATTGTAAAATATTAACCAAATGGTCTAAGATGTAGTGGGAAGTTGTCTGATCTTTAGAAATTCAAAATAACATACACCCTTTGAATGGTGCTTGATTAGCCATAAATGATTTTCCAAAGGAAAAAAATTCCAGAACCAGATGGATTCAAAAGTGAATTCTATCAAGCATTCAAAGGAAAATTGATTTGAATGTTACATAAATTATTTGCAAAAAATAGCAAAAGAAGAAATTTTACCAAATTTCTTCTATGACACAGATGTGGTCTTTATACATAAACTAGGGAAATTCAAAAGAGGAAAAGAAAACCATAGATCAATATCAACAATGAACAGATGCAAAAACCTTAAAATATTATAAAAGAGGCTAAAATACCACATCACATACATTATACACTATGACCAGGCTGGATTTACGCCAGGAATTGCAGGACTGATATAACATTAGGAAAACTATAAACTCAAATAACCATATTAATAACAATCCATAAAATCACATTATGGAAGAAAAAGCTTTTGACAAAATATAGCAGCAATTTCTGTTTTTTAATAGAAAATGTAAGAATCAAATGGGCCTTTAAAAATTATAAAAAGAATATTTCTAAGGTCAAGTAATACCATTTTCTATAACAGAGACAAACTAGATTCCTTTCCAATAAATTCAGGGATGAGACAAGGATGGCCATTGTTACCAATTCTATTTGACATAGTACTAGCATAAACTATAGCTCATAGCCCATTTACATAGAATTTTCCTCACTGGTAGTGATTGATTACTTAATGCTCCATACTTGCATGAGGAAAAAATTGTCAAGAGCTTGAGAGAGAAGAAATCCTGGTCTTTGGGCTCCCAGCTTTAAGAAATACATGTAGTCAATTAAAACAAATTTCTAAATTGTCAATATTAAAAATTTGTCTCATTCTGAACTCTGAGTCCTTCACCTCTATCAGGAGGTGCATAGCATGTTTCATCATTAGTCCTCCAGAATCACAGTTAAGTCATTATATTGATGAGAGTTCCTAATTCTTTTTTTTTTTTTGCTTTTTGGAGGGTGATTGGGGTTAAGTGACTTGCCCAAGGTCACATGGCTAGTTTTTGTGTTAAGTATCTGAGGCAGAAGTGTCAGGTCCTCCTGACTCCAGGGCTGATACTCTATTCACTGCACCATCTAGCTGCCCCAAGAGAGTTCCTAATTCTTTCAAAGTTCTTTGCCTTTACCATGTTGTTGCCATTGTACAAATTCATCAGTTCGTATAAGTCTTCCCAGATTTCTCTGAAACTTTTTTCATCATTTCTCACAGCATGTAATTGGTCACATTTCCATATCATAGCTTGTACAGCCTCAATTTATGGGAACCCCTTCAGTTTCTAGTTCTGTATGATGATTTTGTAAGAGTAAAAATATATATGCATAAATATATATACATGTTTGCACACATATATATGTCATATATATATATATATATATATATATATATATATATATATATATAGTGAAAAATATCATAAGAGAACTTTTTCTTTGACCTGAATCTTTGAATTTTGACTATGATGATATTCCTGGGATTTTTCATTTTGGGATTCTTTCAGGAAGTGACAAGTAGATTCTTTCTATTTCCACTTTGTCCTCTGATTCTAAGATAATTGAGCATTTGTGTTTTGTGTTTTTTGTTTGTTTTTTGTTTTTAAGATTTCTTGAAATAGGATGTGTAGGTTCTTGTTTTGGTCATAGCATTCGGGTAGTTTAATGATTTTTAAATGTTTTTTTTTCTCCTCAATCTATTTTCTAGGTAAGCTGTTTTTGCTGTGAGACACCTTACATTTTCTTCTACTTTTTTCAGTCTTTTGACTTTGTTTTAATATTTCTTGTTGTCTCACAGAGTTGTTGACTTCTATTTGGTCCATTCTAATTTCCTAGGTAAGGTTGTATACCTCTTGTGCCAAGCTGTTAATTCTAAGTCTTTCTTCCATAGTTTTCCAGGTTTTTCCTCAAATGTTCATTTGTTTATTAAAAATGTATATTTTTAATCCTTGCTTCATCTCTTCCAGGAATTCTAGCTGAATTTGTGTCCCACCTGTATTTTTCTTTCAGAGTTAGCTTATAGATGTTTCAGGGTCATTCTCTTCTGGCTTTGTGTCTTGAACATCCCTGTTTACCATACTAACTTTTTACAGTGAAATTATTTTTTTTTCCCCCATTCTTTCAGCCTACTTTCTGACTTCAGATTTTGGGTTAGGGCTGGGCTCTGGCAAACTTGTAGAAATCTGGGCTGGTACTGTTGCTGCTTTCTTGGGGGCATTGAGTGATATATTATTCTAGGGTCTCATCGACTGGCTGAGTGCTTGCAGACTTTCAGTGTTCCCAATGTGCTCTGATCTATAGGAGTCTGGTTATTGTATCCCTGGTCTACATATAAATGTGTTTTGAGACTTAAGAGAGTAAGCTCAATAAATGAAAATTCACATACTTATTTGGAGATTAATTTTTAAATGTCTATTAATTTCATAGGGAAAATTTATTGAGTTATTACCTTTTAATTGAAAGCTGTCATTGAATGCCAGAAGGCTCTATGTTAAACCACCAAAAGATATAGCTTAGAGGAGGCTGAGGCTGAAACTGAAACTAGAAGTACTTGACAAATGAAGACTAAGGAAAGAGCAGGGCGTGAAAAGAGTAGCTCTGAAGGAACATACATAGAGAAGTAGCAACTGGTAACAAAAACCTTCAGGTCCATGATTCCTGATTTGATGGAAAGAGACTCAGCTTCACTAGACAAGAGCTTCAGTTCCAGGTATTACTCTTCAGTATATACTAAAATTTAAGAGAAATAAAGATTCTTAGAAGCTTGTGCTCCCCTTTTCTGCCACCTCTGATTTGAAGGGGAAAACAGAGAGGTGAAGGACAAGTCCTGGTGCTACTTTCCTGTATAAAAAGAGCTGACATTCATATGGGGTAAATGAATAATTTTGATTACATAAGATTTTTAAAGTCTTTGCATAAACAAAACCAATGCAGCTAAAATTAGAAGAAATGCAGCAACGGTGGTGATGGTAGGGAAATCTCTGAAGCAAGTTTCTCTGATACAGTTCTCATTTCTTAAATGCTTAGGGAACTAAAATTATAAACCAAATTTATTAGAGTAAGAACCATTTCCCAATTCATAAATGGTCAAGGGATCTAAACAGGTAGTTTTCAGAGGAAAAAAAATCGAAGCACTCAGTAATAATGTAAAAATGATCTAAATCACTAATAATTCAAGAAAGGTAAATTAAAACAACTCTGAGTTAAATTAAACCACCCCTCAGGTTGGCTAAGGTGACAGAAAAAGAAAATGACAAATGCTGGAAGGGATGTAAGAAAATAGCTATACTAATGCACTGTTAGTAGAGCTCTGAACTAGCCCAGCAATTCTGGAAAGCTGTTTAGCACTATGCCCCAAAGTCATTAAACTGTGCATACCCCTTGACTAAGCAATACCACTACTAGGTCTATACTGCAAAGAGATAAAAGTAAAATATGTACAGAAATGTTTATAGCAGCTTTGTGGTGACAAAATATTGTAAACTGCTGCCCATCAATTGGGAAATGGCTGAACAACTTATGGTATATAAATGTGATGGAATATTATGGTACTATAAAAATTTTTTAAGAGGATAGTTTCCAAAAAACTTGAGAAGATTTATATGATCTGATGTAAAGTGAAGTAAGAAGAACCAGGAGAACAATTTACACTGTAACAGCAATACTATCAAAACAGTCAACTGTGAAAGACTTGGTAATGCTAATCAGCACATTTTATTGTTCTTCAGTTGTTTTTAATTGTGTCTGACTCTTCATTACCCCATTTGAAGTTTTCTTGGCAAAGATAATGGAGTGATTTGCCGTTTCCTTCACCAACTCATTTTACAGATGAGAAAACTAAGGCAAACAGGGTTAAGTGACTTGGCCTGAGTCATATAGCTAATAAGTGTCTGAGGCCAAATTTGAACTCAGAAAGATGAGTCTTGCTGACTCCAGGCCTGGTGCTCTATCCATTTAGCCACTTAGCAGAACAGATCAACACATTGTCCCAATACAGTTCCAAAGAACTTAGGTTAAAAAATGCTATTCACATCCCAGGCTGGGTGTGGGGGGAGGGGCAAGGAAGAAAAGGAAAAAAAGGGAGGGAGGGAGGGAGAAAGAGAGAGAGAGAGACAGAGAGAGAAACAGAGAGAGAGACAGAGAGAGAGAATTGATGGACAGAGTAGTACATATGGAAGCATATTTTTTTCTTTCTTGTTCTTTTTTTTTAACACAGCTAATATGGATATTCATTTCTGTATGACTTCATAATTGTAATGGGTTTGTATTTCTTATCTTCTAGATGGATGAGGGGAAGGTGGGGGGTGGAAATTGGAACTTAAAATAAAATGGAATAAAAGGGAGGAAAGGCCTAATTTGCTCTTCCAGGAGAGTCAACCTGAGTTGTTTTTTGATAAGCGGTGTCCTGATTAGGCACACAATTTCCACAACTTCTGTATCAACCTGGTAAACCATCAACTAGTTGGGCTGATTTGTTATGCCCAGAAATAGTCAGACTGGTAAACTTGTTTTCTTTGGCTTAAAGGGGATTGCCTAGCAGGTATTTCAATAGTGTTACACTTTTGCAAAGCCATTTTAACGGTGTTTGCATGTTTAAAGAACTATTAACTTGTTATACCTAAGTGGGTTCAGATACCATTAAAGAATCTGTGATCCTACAATTTGTTCTTTTTGTATTTCAGTTAATGGTACCATTATTCTCCCAATTTTTTGGCTAGACACTATGGACTTGTCTTTGAGTACACCATCTTTCTTAATTCTATTTACCAATATAGAATAAAAAAAGTCTCAGTTTCCATTATCTATAAAATTGAGGGAGTTGAATTCAAGATGATCTTTAAGGTTCCTTCCAGTCCTGTCTTTCCACAAGTCCATTATTTCTTCATTTACAATCCCTCTTATTTATCTATTTCCATTCCCATTGCTTTTAAACTAATTTAATCCTTTTTCACCTTACACTTGGACTACTGCAATAATCTCCCACCTAGTATATTTTGGTGCCTTTTTTTAAAAAATCAGAGTTATTTACAAATATACCCTCACTCTCCACCTTCCACTGAACCCTACTTTTTAGAAAGAAAAGTTTGTTTTGATAGAGCTTTTTTTCCCCTTTTGTATAGGGAGCTTCTGATGAGGAAATGCCAACTACCGATGCATGGTGGTACTTGCTCTGCAATTTATAATCTTAGAAAGCTGCCTGGGGCACTGAGAGGTTATTTGTCCAGGATCATACAGTATATGTCACAGGCAATATTTAAACCCATGTCTTCCTGGTTTCCTTCAAGAAAGAAAGAGAGAAAAGAAAGGAAGGAAGGAACGAAGGAACGAAGGAAGGAACAAAAGAGGAACGAAGGAGGAAAGAAAGAAAAGAGGAAAGGAAGGAAGATGAGGAAAAGAAAAAGAAAGTAAAGTCTGTTTCAAAATGTAAGAAATATTCTATTTTCATTCCACAACTTCTTTAATGATAGGAGACAAATGTTTTATTATTTGATAATTGGGAGTAAGATTAGTCATTGCAATTAATTCAGCTGCTTTTTTTAGTGTTGTCATTTGCATTATTGTAGTTATTATGCATATAGTTCTCTTGTTTCTTTCTTCTCTTTATAAAAATTCATATAAATCTTCCTGTATTTATGCTAGTTTCTCAAATTCATTGTTTTATACATTATAATGGTATTTCATCACATTCACATCATTTCAAAATTAATAGGTACATCAATATTGTGCTTTGATAGAGTTCTTATGATGGTTATTTTGGTATATTGATTTTGTATATATATTTTGGTACCTTTCTTTTTGCCTTTGTCCTCCTTGGGTTATATGCCTAGTGGTTGTATTGCTACATATGAACATATGAATAGTTTAGTGACTTTTCTTGTGTAATTCCAAGTTACTTTCCAGAATGATTGAACTAATTCACAGGTCCTCAAACAGTGTATTATTGTACCTGTCTTCCTAACGTACCTCCAGCATTGACTTTTGTCATCTTTGATGATCTAGGGATAGGTAGGAGGTGTAGTGGATAGTATGCAGAACTTGAGACAGGAAGATTAATTCTCCCTCAGACACTTATTTTCTGCATAAATCCTAAGTAAGTCAGCTTTGTCACCTCAGTTTCCTCATCTATCAGTCAATAAGCATTTATTAAGCACCTATCATGTGTCAGGCAATGTACTAAGCACTGGAGATACAAAGAAAGGCAAAAGACAGTCTCTGTCCCAAAGAAACTCACAATCTAACTGGGGAGACTATGTGCAAACAACTCTATACAAACGAGCCATACACAGAATAAATAATGTAAACAATATAGGGAGGGTGCTATAATTAAGAGGTGCTGGGAAAGGTATCCTGTAGAACAGTGGTTCTCAACCTGTGGGTTGCGACCCCTTTGGGGACGAACAACCCTTTCACCGGGGTCACAGGGGTTGCCTAAGACCATTGGAAAACACATATTTGCAATGGTCTTAGGAACCAAGACACCGCTCCTCTGTCTCTAGGTGGTCCACCCACATACAGACATGCTCACATACAACTATTAAAGGGTCGGGGCATTAGGAAGAGAACCACTGCTGTAGAAGATTAGATTTTAGTTGGGATTTGAAGGAAGCCAGGATGTAGAGATGAGGAGGGAAAGCATTCTAGGCATGGGAGACAGAGAAAATGGCCTGAGCAAAGAGGAGTATCTTGTTTGAAGAGCAGCAAAGAGACCATTGTTAATGGACTGAAGAGTACATGGTGGGGAGGGTGTAAGGTAAAAGAAGATTTAAAAGGTTGGGGGGAGGGAGGCCTAAGTAATTGAAAGTCTTGAATGCCAAATACAGGATTTTATATTTGACCCTGGAGGTGATAGGGAGATACTGGAATTTATTGAGTAGCTTGGGTGATATGGTCAGATCTATGATTTATGAAAACCCCTTTGGCAGCTGGATGGCCTGGAGTGGGGAGAGACTTATGGAAGGCAGACCAACCAGAACCTTTTCTCAAAGTAAACACTTGGCCTTTGATCACTCATCTATTACTTCTTACTGATACCTTACTGGCTCAGCTCCTTTCTAGGCTATGTGATTTTGGTGATGTTTTTCATATCACTTCCCAGGCTTAAATCATTACTGATGATGTGCTGCAACCTACTTATGTATCAGCTTTGGATTACCTGCTATTTTGTAACTATAACTTTGCACTTATTCTCAAATCTGAGTGGTTTAGGGAGTTGGGACTTAGACCTAAGGAGAAGTGGAAAGCCAAGGGGCAGAAATGGAAGGGACCATTAAAAAAGGAGAAGAATCAGGAGTCAATTCTTTAAATTGGGTTTTAGAAAGTAAGAACTTTCCTAGTAACAGTTTGATATAACAGTAAGAATTTGGATTGGAAATTGGAAAGCACTCATCTGAAGAAACCCTTAGCTGTTATTCAAGGCCCTCAACAATCTGGCCTCAGCCTTTCTTTCCAACCTTATCTTCTATTATTCTTCCTATAAGAATCCTCTGAGACCAGGGGAATGACCATCTTTGTGGGCAACTGAGGTAGAATAAAGGTGCATATCATGAGAGGTGAGAAGGTTGATGAACTGGGAGACCAGAGTGTTTGAGAGGACATAAACATATATATTGAAATCTCTAAAAATAAGAGCAAAGGTTGGGTTAGGGAGGAAGACTAAGGACCAAGTACTGAAGTCTTTGATAAAGGACGGAAAAACAACTTGGGAGAGAGGACTGATGATGAAGCATGCTACTCATCTCTTGACAGAGGTAATGCACCAAAGATGCCTAAGAACTTTTCAGACAGCCATTGTGGGAACTTATTTTGCATGACTATGCATATTTGTTATAGCAGGTTTATTTTTCTTTTTTTCTCAATGGCAGGTGAGAGTGGGAAGGGAAAAGGGGGGTGGGCATAGGTTATTCTTCCCTCCCCCCCAAAAAAAGGAAAGAAAAGAAAGAAGGAAGAAAAAGGAAGAAAGAGAAAAGAAATTAAGAATATTTGAAGCATTTTTTTAATGCACAAGAGAATAGAAGGAAGGACAAAAGAAAAACAGAGGACAGCTTTGAAAGTTTCATGTTGAATTTAGTACATAGATATTTTTTAAAAGCAAGCTATACATGATCTGAACTCACAATTTCTTGTATAATTTTTTTTCTGTTCTATTATGTATATGGAAATGCTCATCTTACTTGGTGTTTATCAAGTTCAGATTTTTTTTTTTAAATAAGGGTCCTCTGATGTATCCAAACTAGTCTACTCACTAACTTCTAAACATGACTCATACCTTCCTGTCTCCATTTCTCTGCTCATACCATTCACCTTGTATATTCTGTTCATGCATGGCATTACAGCCACCTGCAGAAGGTGGTATTTGAGTTGAGTCGTGAAGGAAGTGCCAGTAGACAGACACAGGTAGAGACAATTTCAGGCAAGGAAGACAGTCAATGAAATGACACAGTATATGCATGTAGTATTGGGTTTGAATAACAGTAAGAGGGCAGATGTTACACAATAAAGTATGAGGAGAGGTGTAAAATGAAGGAAAACTATAAAAATAGGAAGGAGTAGATTTGTTAAGGTCAACAGTTAAGGTCAAAGTTGTTAAATGTCAAACACAGCATTTTATATTTGATCCTGAAGGTAATAGGGAGCCACTGGAATTTATTGAGCAGTAGGGTGGGGGTGATGACATAGTCAGACCTGAACTTGACCAAATCTATCTATAGCTTCTCATCTTGTGTGATTCTCATGCATGTTCTTTCACAGATCCTCCACAGAGTACCTTTCAACCTCCTGGCAACCAACCGTTCTTCAGGGATTTTTATATTTTATGCGTATCAGTGCTATACTTGACCCTTTTGTCCATTATCTCAAGATTGGCTGACTTCTCTTTCTGGTCACTGGTTACACATTTTCTTCCTTCTTTCCTCCCTTCCTCTTTTCCTTCCTTCTTGTCTTTCTTCTTTGTTTCTCTTCTTCACATTCTTTGCCTCATTAAACCCTATCCTATTGTGACCCAGGTAAGATTTACTGAAAGCTTATGTCTTGGCTTGTGTCTAGGGTCTCCCCAAAGAGGAAAATAGAAGGTTAATCAATATATAATGTAAATCAGAAATGAGATAAGTATTTATTTCTTACACAGAGAGAGAGACTTAACACAAAAGATTCTCATTAGCTCATGTTGACAGCAAAATATAAACAAGCAAAACAATGAGCATTGATAACTATTGTTATACTGTAATAGTAATAAAATTTGAAGTTCCTTTTGTATTGCTAAGCTGAGAGGTACTTAGCACTTAGTAATTAATCAAGTCTCTGTTAAAGAAACAAGGTATGTTCAACCCCTGTTGCTGACATAACAGGAAGGGGTTGACTGAAACAGGAAGAAGCTAATGCCCTGTGTGTGTGTGTGTGTGTGTGTGTGTGTGTGTGTGTGTGTGTGTGTATAAAGAGAAGTCCCTTCTGGGTCAGAGAGATCTTCTTGGAGCAAGTTTCATGAAGGCAGAAGCTGCTGCCACCAGGGAGGAAAGACCCCCCAGGTTGGAGAGAATGATTTTGATTTTGGGAAACTGAGTGAAGTGATTTTGATTCTGTGAACTAGCTGGAGCTTCTGATGGGGAGATACCAGCTTCTCCTGGGAGCTGCCAAAGACTGAGGAAGCATGACTGTGATACTGGCACTTTGTATGAACCTGTTTGTGGCTTGGTTAAGCCTTGACTTCCGGGGGCCAGAGATTGTTAAGGATTTAAGGTGAACTGGACATTGTGAGCTTCAATGTGGAACAGTAACAGCACAGAGAGCTGGACAAGGAACTGGGAGCTGTCTGCCTTTGAACCCAGGTGACAGTTTGGTGAATACAGGTCGGAGCTGGGACCATGGAAGGGGATCCAGGGAATCTGAGAGACTACCTCAAGTCAAGCTGAAAGAAGACTTTACTTGGATATTGTGTACTGACTGAGAAGACTGTAACTTATTTGTGACTGAGGGGTGGATGGCCTGTGTATTTTATACTACCCCTTAAGAGAGTGCTGAGTAGTGACTGATATTGTAACTTAGTGTGCCCCATGAGTGGAGAACTTTGACTATTGTATTTTGTGACCCTTAAGGAGGCAAGCCTTAATGATTGAATGATTGAGTTACTAAGTGTTTGATTGACTAAATGATTATACTTTGTTCAAAACTGTGTGACCACTGTGGTGAAAACTACGTGGCCATTTTCTGTGATAAGTTGTTGTGAATGCTGTATTTTGATTATCTGTGGTAAGCTGTAACATTGTAAATGCTGTACCTTGATTTACTGTGAATGTTTTGCTCTGATTTGTTATTGAATAAATAGAGTGTTTACTATACTATGTAATTAGAATCTCAAAAGCTGTTCACAGTAGCATTCTTCTGGAAAGCTGCTCATGCGTGGCTTTACATATACTCTTCCGGGACATTGAAACTTAACACCACCATCAAAACATTAAGCATTTGCCATGATGGTTGAATAATAGAGATTTCATATTTCACTTTCCCTCATCACTGTCCCTGCTTGAGGTAGATGTGACAAACAGGGAGTGTGTTCATTCTCTGGCGGGTGGTCAAGACTTCCTCAATGCTGGAATAATTGCTAGAATCTCCTTTTGAAGTGTAACTAGCCCGGGGGTTAGAACCAGTTTGAACTGACTGGTGAGAGTAGCCACTGTTAAATTTTTAGTGTGAACTTTTCTGTTGCTTGGTCATGTCCTACATCGTGACCCTGTTTGGGGTTTACTTGGCAAAAATACTAGAGTGGTTTACCATTTTCTTCTCCAGCTCATTTTGCAGATGAGAAAACTGAGGCAAACAGGATTAAGTGACTTACCCAGGGTCCCACTGCTAATAAACTCAGAAAGAAGAGTCTTCTTGATTCTAAGCCCAGTCCTCTATTCACTGCACCACTAGCTACCCAGTGGAAGCATTTACAATTAGGAAATCAACACCTGCTGATTATTTTAAAAGAGAAAGTGAGGGAGAAAATGTTAATCACTTAAAAGTGGTCTTTGGGTATATTCCACCCACTCACCCAGACCCATGGTCAACATTTACCACAGCACACTCCCTCCCCAATCCCTTACCCCACACCTTCAACCCCAACTGTGTACCCAGGATCCAGACTATTGTAGGTCTGAACATAATCACTTTAAGATTGATTCAGTCACCTAAGACCAAACAAGAAACACCAGGTAGAAATGGCAGTCGGAGAACAGCTGATGTGCTTAAGGCGCCCCTGCCACAAACTTCATGGGGAGTTTCTGAATCACATGATGCTACCTGGTAGGTAGAAGGAAGAAAGTGGCAAGGGTGGAGTTCCTTCCTTTTTAAAGTTCCAATGAGTCAGCAGCTCATCCTGCCCTGTGGCCAGTAAGGGGACTCTTTAACCAGAACTGAGTCGAACCTGATGACTGAGAAGCAGCCTGAGAAGCACCTCTTCAACCCCAAAACATCTGGGGCAACCTGATGAATGTCCTCTTACATCAGGAATGGTGCAGCAAGGATCCTTTTTCAGTTATGCTTGGACTAAATGGCCTCTGAAGTCCCTCCCGACTCTAAAATCCTGTCATTCAATCATTAAGAAACTCTCATAATGTACCTCTGTCTCCTCATCTGTAAGTTCTAGTTCTCTAATCTTACCATTCTATTTTAAAGGAACTGCCCTCTGAAAGCCCAGGAAACTACAGAAATAAGTTGTGAGGTGTTAAACCAATTGTAAAAATGCCAGGACATCCAGTAATCTCTTTATGAAAGCAGACCAAGTCTCTTGAGTGGATTTGAAAGAGAGTAATTCCATTGATCACGAAATGATATACTATACTGCCATCGCCCTTAAAAGCCAGTTCCCACGAAGGCAGGCTGGTCCCAGAATCAAACAGGAATCCAGCTCCTACTGAGACATGTAAAAGACCACAGTGCTGGGGAAAAGGAACCATGGGTAGAGGCAGACACCAGAAAGAGTGGGACCAGAACTCAAAGACTGATCGAATACTAGGAAGGTCAGGATGGATGCTGTGTTGATGAAATCCTCCAGGCTGCAAATGCCAGAGCTGTCATTCTTATTTCCTTTTTATCCTTTGACTCCTTGTAATAATAATCAGTTTAGCAGGATACTTAACACCTAAGTGCTAAGTGTGGAAGGTGCAAACTCTGTCCCACTGTTGAGAAGGCATCAACTCCCCTGCTGATGTGGAAGAAGGGGATTGGCTGAGCCCCTGTTGATGTGGAAGAAGGGGATTGGCTGAGGTGTGTACAT
>CM053588.1:151889998-151926026 GCA_028646515.1 Pseudochirops corinnae | reverse complement strand
TGAGTTGCCCCATGAGTGGAAGTTTGATTCTATTGTTCCTTGTTCTGAATATTGTGGCCACTGGAGTGAAAACTGTGTGGCCATTTTCTGTGATAAGATGTAATGTTATAAAATGTAATGTTGTAAAAATTATGTTGTGATATATTGTGAATGTTTGTCTTGATTTGTAATGGAATAAACAGAGTGTTCACTATATTTTGTAATCTGAACTCTAAAAGCTGTTCACAGTAGCATTCCTTTGGGAATCTGCTGGTGCATGGCATTACACTCCTTCACAGGAATCTGTAAGTCAGTCAACAAACATTTATTAAGTGCTTACTTATGTGTCCTAAGAGCTAAGAAAAGCAAAAATACAAAACAAAAACCCTATAGTCCTTGCTCTTTAGGACTCTACATTCTAATGGGGAAGACAATATATAAATATTTAGGTACATACTGATGAGGTACAGGCTCTGGGAAACCTTCCTTCTGGGAAACCCTTGAGCTCTCCTTGAATCTTTGAGGTACAGCCTCTGGGAAACCCCTTGAAGTCTGATTAAATCTTCCCACTTGATGAGACATTTGCAGAGGCCATAAGTATTTCATTGTGGCTGGGCCCAAGCCTCTGTTACTAGCCTGACCCTCCATTGTTCATCTACTTTCCACCCTTGAGCCTATCAAAATATCAATCTACTCTTGCACTGACCTCATTGACTGCTCCTGAAGACCCTCCCCAAACTCCTCCTCCAGACCACCCCTAGATTCCTCTGCATATAAGACCCCATCTTTCCTCCATGCAGTGTGAGAGTGCCATAGAATAGTTTAGCACAGACTTACTCTGTGTCAGACTTACTCTGTCCTGCTTGCCCAATGCAAGCATCACAGATACCTAGGCTCCCTAAGAGTCTACCCCATATGGCAAACTTTTAATGAACTTTCAATAAACTTTACTTTTCTTTGGCTGGAATTCTTTTGGCAGGACCCAGCATGTTTGTATTTTGGGGTCTCCAGAGCAACCCTAACCCTCTTTATGGGAAACCTCTTCACATACAAGATCTATAGGGAGAATATGAAGGTAATTTGTATAAAGGAGACATGGGGGTGAGTGGGAGGGAGGCCAGGTGCCCTTTTTTCAACCGGTAGTGCCAAGTACTCCTATGTAGCCTGAAACTTTTTGCCCTGGTCACTGCAAAGGTCAGTTTACATTTCTTTGTTTTCAATGTTTTCTTTATCTTTGTAAACAGTGCTAACTATAGGTGTTGCAAGTCTGGGTGTATAATTAGAACTATAGTTGGAAGGAGGTTGATGGTGGTCATTCCAGGTGAAGAAAGAGAAATTTAGAACTGTGCTGTCTTTCCTGGGGGGGTAAGCTAGAAAGATAAAGAATTATAGATTCCTTTTGTTACAACTTTCCAGAGCAGAGTAACAAGGTTTATATAAGGACCCCCAAGTAGGCACTGAGTCAGTAACAGAGTGAGGAAGCCAACAGGAATGGCTGAATAACCCTGTTCACCAAACTAACCCCCACTGATAGACTATGTGAAATTGAAACTCATTAGCCTAGTATTCTAGACCCAAAGTCACTCTTTCCAATCTTATCTACTATTTTTTCACTACAGACACAATGTGCTCCAGTCAAACTGGAATACAGATACTCATTCTTCCAGATATCACCAGCTTTCGTGATCTCATTCATGCTAGCTTGTTCATATAGAATGTCCTCTTCCTCTCCCCTCACCCCTATCACTTTCTCTAGAAATCCTACCCATCATTCAAGGTCAGGCTCAAGCTACTTTAAAAAGTCTTCCCAGATTCCTCTCAACTGAATGTGATCTCTTCCTTTTCTGAACTCCCCAGGCACTTTGTATCCCATTATCCCCCTTTTGCTATTCTACTTTACAGCTATATGTCTTAACCACCTACTCCTACTTGTGAGAGACAGGATCTTTGACCATTGGCAAACCATGCCTGGAGGGAAAGAGAATGGCCTCAGGTGATAGCAAGGAAGCAGGTGAACATCTGGATCAAGTTGCCATTCACCCATTTCTCTCTAGGCCTTCTAAGTGCTGGAGAGGCCCACAGACATTTCATCAGAAGAAACAAGAATGCACCCAGAAGGACACATAAGGGCACCTTCCTACTACCTTTACTCTTGGGATATAGCAAAAGAACACAAAATCTTAGACTAAAGGGAAGACACTTTTACTGATCCCAATCCATAGTACTCTAATTCTACATCAGCAGAATTCTGAGATCAAAATTTAGGAAATTACAATATATGTAGCATTGTTTGCCATGGGACTGAGAAGCAGCTAGACATGGAGAGGATGCTGTAGCCACTTGGGAAAATTCCCTATGTACACAGACCTTGCTGCTGCAGAAGCAGCTGATGTATGTGATTGGCTGTGCTGGCATTGCCACAAGATTATTTAGGGGTGCCAGAGAGTAGTAAGAGGAAGTAGTGTGCAGGTGTTGATGGATGCAGAGCCAAACTTAATTTTTCAGTGAGGAGGAAGAGGGTGTGAAATGCTAGATCAGAAGTGAGAGTCAGTGGATGTCACAGTGAGAATCAGAGGAGGATGAACTTTCTTGGAGAGAGACAGGTAGTGACTAGGAGGCACATGGTAGCAAATATCCAGAGCAAAGTATGAAAAACAGAGAAACACAAAAATATCCTTCAGTCCCAAGCAGTCCACTTTAGTTTCTGCAGTGAGTGGCAGAAAAGGGGACAGGTTTTGAGATTTAAAATATTGGGGTTTAGGGCTACTCAGTACCCCAAAATACCAACATGCCAGGTCCTACCGAATGAATTTGACCCAAGCCTTCTTGCAGCCAAAGAAAAACAAAGTTGATTAAAGCCTTGTCATATTGGGTATGATGGGGTTTAGGCTCTGGGCACCTCCTTGAATCTTCCCACTTGATGAGGCATTTGCCAGAGGATATAAGTCTTTCATTATCCCTAGGCCCAAATTTCTATTACTCTTAACCTAGCCTAGTGCTCCATTGTCCAGTTACTTCACACCCTTGAACCTATCAAAATATCTATACCCAAATCTGCTACCCTTAAACTAGCCTAGCCCTCCATTGTCTGTCATCTTCAGGTAGCTTTCAGCTATTTCCCACTCTTAATTCCATTCCTGGAGTCTGACTTCAGGTCCTGAAGATCCTCTTTAGACTCCTCCTCAAGGCCCTCCCCAAACCGTTCCTCTAAGCCAGTGGTTCTCAACCAGTAGGTCACAATCCCTTTGGGGATCAAACGACCCTTTCACAGGGGTCACAAGGGTCACCTAAGACCATCGGAAAACACGTATTTCCAATGGTCTTGGGAACCAAGACACAGCTCCTCTATCTGTCTCCAGGCTGGTCTGCCCACATGCAGATATGCCCACATACAAGAGTATTAAAGGGTCGGGGCATTAGGAAGGTTGAGAACCACTGCTCTAAGCCATCCCTAGATCCCTCCCACAGTCTTTCTGTATATAACATCCATCTTGCCTCCATGAAGGCCCTGAGATTCAGTCTAGTGCAGACTCACTCTGTGTCAGATTGTTCTGGCCTGCTTGTCCAATACAAGCGTCACAAAGACTTAGGCTCCTTAAGAGTCTACAAGTTATGGTGAATCTTTAATAAACTTTCCTTTGGCTGGAATTCATTCAACAGGACCTGGGGTGTTGGTATTTTGGGGCCTCCAGCATCCCTAAACCCTAAACCTCAACAGGTAGACTCTTAAGGAAATGTGTAATGCTTGTATTGACAACAGGCCAGATTGCATCTCAGCTAGATTACATCTCAGCTAGATTGCATCTGAGCCCCTTCATGGGAGGGATCTAGGTGTGGCCTAGTAATCTGGGGTGAGTAGAGGAGGGGTCTAAGGAGGATCTTGGTGGAAATGGGGTGATTAGAAGTCAGATTCCCAGGAACCAAGAGAATGGGATTTTGATGGGATCTTCAAGAGTGGGAAGCAGCAGGAGGTAATCCAGAGGTAAGACAATGGAAGGCTTGGCTAGGTTAAGGGTATCAGATGTGGGCATAAAAAAACCAGATTAAGTGGGAAAATTCAGGAGAGTTCAAGGGGGTTCCAAGAGCCTATACCCCATCACAGGGAATGCTAAGAATCACTGAGTTTGGGGGCCACCTATAAACAATAACTTAACAGTTCTCAAAATGAGAGATTCTCGTCCAGGAACTAAGACTATGCTACCGGAAGAACTAAATCAGATGTGACTGTAGCACACACTACATGTACACTTGTCCCATGAGGCACTTGAGGTACTGCAGGAGCAGTATTTTAAATACCTACTATGAGTCAGGCACTGGGAAAAATGTTGTGAATATAAATACAAAAAAACCCCAAGCAAACTCAAAGACAGTCTCTGCCCTTGAGGAGCTTGAAATTTAATCAGTAAGAACACACAAAGGGAAGTTGAAGAGGGATGAGGGAGGGGAGGTACAAGAAGTCCAAAGAAAGGCATCCAGATAGGAAATTAATTGATGACTGTCCTAGGAACCCTCTTTAATGGAAGCTTTGGAAGAAGATCTTTGCCCTATCCTTCATTTTTCCAATCCTGGGGCAGAAGTACTGAGGGCACTGAAGAGGCATGAGTGCCAACGTCGATTATAACTGATGACTACGAGTTTCCTGATAATGAGGTTTCCGGGAGTGTGATGGAACCAGTCCAAGGAGTGGAGACAGGTAGGAAATAAAATCAGTAGCAGCAGAAGTCCACAACAGTTTATGTCCTACTATCTTTAATTCCACAGAAAAAAGGTTCACTTCATAATTAATCAGCAAGGAATTGTAATTTATAATTAGCCCACCAGGTGGCTCTATATTCAATACACCCGCTCAAGGGTTCTAGCAACTTTTCTTTGATATATGTACAGATTTTTTGTTTTTATTTATAAGTGCACAAGTTACCCAGCCTTCCAACCCTTGCAGCTTTATAAGGGGTGGGTGGTCAAGGAAAAGAAAAAAAAAGACTATTCTGAGTGGATTCTGAATTACAACGTTGGGAGTGATGTAAAATTGCTCACAATTAAAAAAATATACAAAATATAGTTCTAGTGTTCCTACTTCACCTTTGAGAAATTTCCTAGCTCATTCTCATCATTCTATTTATGTTACCTAGGCAATCAAGTTTCTGTTTCCACATGATTTATTATGCATAGCAGTACTATGGAAAACAAAATTGTTAAGCTTTACTTTTATTTCCCCAAACCTACTGCTATATCCTTGTCCTTCTCAGGGTTTCAGAATCTATACAAGTCATGGGGAAAATTAAGGAAAAGAATTACATGTCTAGGATCTGCCTGAGATCAATTTTGCAAGTAAGGTAGAACAGGGAAAAGGCAAGTAAACAGACCCAAAGTAAGCACAAAAGCAGAAATCTTGAAAATTAGAGGAGAAATAGATAAAATAAAAACTCTAAAGAATACAGAACTCAGAACTGGACCTTTAAAAAGACTAACAACATAGATAAACTTTTAATCACATAATTAAAAAGAAGAGATCAGAAAATCAAATGAACAATAACAACAAAAAAAGGAACAAGGTGAAATTATAATAAATGAAAAAGAAATAAAAAAGAATTATGAGAACCTACTATAAAGTCACATTTCAACAAAATTTAGAATCTGAAAGAAATAGATTGTCTACAAAGATATAACATATTCAAACCATCAAGCCAAATAAAGAACATTCATTATCTTTCCTGATCACCTCTCTCATTATAGGGGGGAAAGTACTAAACATAGCCAAGCAAGACAAACTCCCACACTGGCCATGTCCAAAAGTGCATGATCCACTCGTTCTGCATCTTAGATCCACCACCTCTCTGTCAAGAGGCGGGTAACATGTGTCATTATTAGCCCTTTGAACTCATGGTTAGTTGGGTTTTTTTGTGTGTGTTTTTTGTTTGTTTGTTTATGAATTGTTCAAGGTTGTTTGCTTTTACAATACTGCTTTTGTATAAATTTTTCTTCTGGCTCTGTTCACTTCATTCTTCTTGAGTTCTTAAAAGTCTTCCCAGGTTTCTTTGAACCATTCCATTCGTTGTTTCTTATGACATAATATACTCCATTAAATTCTCACACCATAATTTGTTTAGTCATTCTCTAGTTGATTGATACATCCTTAAATACTAGTTCTTTGCCTGTCAAAAGGGTTTCTATAAATATGAGATTGGTTGATAAAGTATTTATTAAGTATTTACTATGTGCCCAACACTGTGCTAAGCTTTAGGGATACAAATACAAGAAAACAAGATGGTCTCAAGGTGCTTCTAACAGTGGAAAACAAAACAAAAAAGGGAATGGGGGAAAAGAAGGTGAGGGCAAAGGGGTAAGGCCCTTCTGAGAGCTCTTTGAGACTATTTAGCCTTCTTTTGCTACCATCCCAAATTTATTTCACCCTGCAAATGGCTCTAGGAAAATTCAACGCTTTTATTTTAAAAGAAAATATTCTGGGCCATCTAACCTGAAAATGGTAAATGATTTTTGGAAATTGCTCTTGTATTCTTTTTGCCAAGATTTTATTTAAAATATTTTAATCAATTTCTTTTATGATAGTGGTCTATGGTTCTCTTTCTTTGCTTTACTGTCCTCATTTTAAATGTTAGGAATGTCTGTATCAAAATGACTTTAGTAGAATGTTTTCTTTTTCAATTTTTGAGAACAATTTATATAGCATGGGTATTTATGATTCTTTAAAATTATAATTTCTTTACATTTAAATTTTTAAAAAATTATCAATTAGTGTTTTCCAAATTTGAGAATTGCATATGTAGATCACTAATCTTCTCTTTTTCTGTTTTGTTAATGTATGCTATTAGAGACATATTTTTTCCCCTGAGAGAAGTGCTTTAGCTATATTCCATAAATTTTAATATGCTGTTTCATCATAATCACTGTCTTTCACATAGTTATTTTTTAATGATTTGTTCTTTGACCCATTCATTGCTTAGAATTTCGTTATTATTATAAACTTCATATTATTATGTCTCTATTTAGGTCTTTGTCTTTTATTTGTGTCCCTTGTATTGATTACCATTTTATTGCATTATGGTCTGTAAAGGATGTGTTCAATATTTTTGCCTTTTTGCACTAATTTGCAATTTCTCTGTGCCCTAAAACAATCTATTTTCATAAAGACACCATGTGGCTCTGAGAAATATGTTGAGAAATATGTACATTTGTTAATATTCCCATTTATCAGATGCTATACATCTTTTAGCTCTAAATTCACAGCCTGGACTATTATAATAGCCTCCTAACTGATCTCCTTGTTTCTAGGCTCTCGTCTCTTCAACACATGTTCCATACAATTTCCAAAACATCCTTTCTAAATCACAGGTCTGTCATAGAACCCTGAGCAGTTTGCCTCTAGAATAAATACAAACTGCCTTAACCAGGCATTTAAGGACCTCCACAGTTTGGTTCCTGCCTACCTTTCCAGCTTTATTTCCTTCTATTACATTTTGTGAACTCAACATGCAGCCAAGAGTTGGAATGTTATGTGGGAGGAATATCAAGTAAACCCGTGTAACTGGATGGTTCACGAAGGTAGGAGGGGCCAGGTCTGAAGGGTTTTAAATTACACACAGATGACCAGATGTCAGTCCAGACCAGATGGTAGTGTATCCAAATGGACATTTGCTCCTGTGAGGCAAGCCCCAACTTACAGACATCTGACATAAATAATAGCTTTTGTTTATATAGTATTTGATAGTCTACAAAGCACTTTCTTCTGTTATTATTATCCACTTTTAACAGAAGAGGAAACTTAGACTGAGAGAAATCTATGGCTTGTAGATGGACTATGGACTCAGACCTCCAACTTAATGTCAAGTTCTCCATCACGCTCTTTTTCCCCTCCTCCACCCCATTTTTTTTTTTTAAATCAATGGCTGCTGTACACCCTACCATCCATCCTACTATCAGAGCAGCTGCTGCTGTGGCAGCTGTTGTGTTTAAACACACACACACACAGAACATTTTTGGAGAATATGTGTGTTCAGAAGTGGAGAAAGGGAAGAAGCTGTGAAAAGCAGGAATAGCTTATGGAGCTAATCCTAGGGGCAGACTCCTCCCCAAGCAGGTGTAGCTACTTAGTCACTCTTTGGCCCTAAAACAACTTTCCCCATTCCATCTGAATTTTTAAAGCCCATTTTTGTAGCAGCACCTGAAACTTCGATAATTATAGATTCATTTTTTAAAAACACAAACACTTTTGGAATGGTCAGGGGGTATTAGTCATTTACACCTTCATGTATATTATCTGGTTTCCTAATTCCTAGCTTAATTTTGCTATGCTGAAGAATGGGAGTTTTTGTTGTGAGGGAACCAAAGTTATCACTTTGTGACCCATGGAGCACTCTGGGAGGCAGGCCTATGTATGATGCCATGACAGAGGAGGCACTGGGTACCTAGGAACTGGAGAAAGGGGGAACAAAAAGGTAAAAGCATATCAAAGATACACTTAGACTATTTAACAGTGTTTGCCTACGGCAGGCCTAGTGCCTTGGAGAAGAAACTCTCTATTTCCTATTCTCTCCCTTCTCCACCCTACTGCAGTCAATGATTCCTTGTCCCCAGAACTCTAGATTTAGCCTAGAATAATAAGTACAATAGTAGAGCCAATTTTGAGTTAAATTTGTGGATTAGTCTTGGTACCTGAGCTATTTTTTACAGTCATTGTTTCAATGGGTTAATGAATTTTTATTTCTGAACAAGTGACCTATAAATGAATTTATGGAGCATAGATTCCTTGCTAAGTTAAGGACTTCTTGTTTAAAAAAAGTTATTTTAAAATTATGGATTGCCTACCCAAAAGGGTCTCCAGGCCAAAGCAAAGATAATATGTACAAAGATGTAAAAGATCAGTCTTTTAAAAAATTAGCTTTTGTGCACATAAGTGTGAAATAAAGGGGTATATTAGTATACATGTCATAGCTAAAGTCCAAACTCCTCTAATATCAACATCAACATAATCCAATAATCTAGTAAATGTTTAAACTTTCTAAAAACAGAGTTAATTTATTAACTAATTTCAAAGAAGTATTACTCACATGCTTGTACTGTGGATAGCTGCTTTTAAAAATGGTGCTAATATCTTGTCAAAATCTATTGTTTTATTTTTTTCCCTAAAATTTAAAAGTAGTTTGAGTATGTCCTTATACATAATGTTCCTAGGCTCATAGATTTACAACTAGAAGGGACCTAAAAAGGCATCTAGTCCAATCCCTTCATATTTACAGATGTAGCTCTTAGTCCCAGGAAGTTTGTCACTTTCCCATGATCACATGGATAGTAAATGGGAGAGCTAGGAGTTGAACCACAGTCCTCTAAATCCAAATCCAGAATTTGTTCCACTGAAACACACACATGCACACACACCCACACACACACACACACCCACACACACACACACACACACACACACACGCCCCCCCCCCCCCCCCACACACACACACATTTGCATGTCTATGGGCCCAGCAATGGGCTGTGCATCTATTGTACTGAGATAAAAGTTTGGAAAGACTTGTCACCAGTTTGGTCAAAGTGTGGTATTTTTGCCACAGCAACTCTCAAAAAACATCTCCCAAATTACAGTTTTTATAACCTGCGTGAATAGAAAGAGGGTCTAACACCAATCTTAGAAATATGAATTTTCTTACCACAATACAATAAAAGTTACATTCAATAATGGGCCTTTGAAGCATAAATTTGAAATTAATTGGAAACTAAATAATCTAACCCTAAAGACCGAATGGATCAAAGAACAAACCACAGAAATCATCAATGATTTCATTAAAGATAATGGTAACAACAACACAACATACCAAAATTTGTGGGATGCAGACAAAGAAGTACTTAGGGGGAAAACTTTATATCTCTAAATGCTTACATAAATAAAAGAAAGAAAAGATCAATGAATTGGGCATGCATCTAAAAACAACCAGAAAAAACGAGAAATTTAAAACCCCTAATAAAACACCAAAATAGAAATCCTGCAAATCAAAGGCAAGATTAATGAAACTGAAAGTAAAAGACCACAAAGTAACAAATAAAACTAGGAGCTGATTTTAAAAAAAACAGTTAAAACATGTTCTAACTTGATTAAGAAAAAGAAAGAAAACCAAATTACCAGTATCAAAAGTGAAAAGTATGTATTCACAACCAATGAAGATGAAATAAAAGCAATTATTAGGAGCTATTTTGCCCAACTATATGCCAATAAAACTGACAATTTAAATGAAATGGATAAATATATATAAAAACATAAAATGCTCAGGTTAACAGAATAGGAAATAGCAAAAATAAATTTATTTTAGAAAAAGAAATATACAAGCCACACAAGAGCTCCCTAAGGAATATGTGTATGTATACCTATGGTTGTTATTCCCCTTTAAACCATCCTTCCCCAACTTATGCTCCCAGTTTGGGTCTCCTGGAGGGATTAACTGTGTCAGGTTCAAGGGTCTTCCTTTATGGGTCCTCACTTGTAAAGCTAGAGCTCTTGAACTCCCTTCAATCCTCAAAGCAAAGGTAGTGAGTAAAATGGCATAAAAAGAAAAATAGCAACAAAATATCACTCATTAACCTGAGGCACTCTCTCTCACAAATATTTGGAGCATCAGCAGTAAAAATGGAAACACATAGAGTGTACAAGTGCAGAAGCACACATGGAGGGCACCTTACACTTCTGGGGCTGCTGGGCTCCCCAATGTCTTGGGCGCATGATGACTTTGAGCTTCTCCTCATGGGGTGAGGTATCTCTGAAGGGTAAGTTACTCTGATGGAAATCCTGGTCATGCTCCTGGGGGGGAGACATGAACTCCAATGTTTGGTCATAGTCTCCACTGTCTCCAGCTTCATTCTCAGCTGAAATCCAGACCTAAGATACTAAAAGGAACTTTCAGAAAGAACTGAAACCTATACCCTAGGACCAGTAGGAGTCTTCACCCCAGCTCCAAGCACTGGACAGACTCCTGACTCCTTCCAAATAGACATCATAGTGCGATTCTGTTCCACTCAATGCTGCCATGTGCTCTTAATGGAAGAAGTAGGGTAGAAGAAAATCCCTTCCTCCCTCCTGCTGTCTTCTCTAGAGGTACAAGGGAAGAAAAGAAAGAACAAACTTTTTCTTCATAACAAATACATGCTTTTTTTTTCTTTTTTTTTTTTGGAGGGTAGAAGGCAGGGCAATTGGGGTTAAGTGACTTGCCCAAGGTCACATGGCTATAAGTGTTAAGTGTCTGAGGCTCAATTTGAACTCAGGTCCTCCTAGCTTCAGTTCTGGTGCTCTATTCACTGCACCTCCTAGCTGCCCCAAGATACATGCTTTTTAAAGGCCCTGGTTTCAGCCAGACAATTAATAAAAGTTTCCTGTACTGTCAGTCTCCTTCATCTGATGATCAGTGCCCCAGAATTCCATCAGTTTGCTTGAGGAACTTCCTTGTCAGCTTGTTCAGTAGTTTTGGTTGTTGGGTTTTAGGAAAAATTCTAAATAACACACACACACACACATACATACACATACACACCTATGTATGTATATGTGTGTGTGTTTATGCGTGTGTATGTATATGAGAAGGAAATGACAAACCACTCCAGTATCTTTGCCAAGAAAACCCCAAATAGGGTCACAAAGAGTCAGACACAACTGGAACTAGACAACAAATGTTCACACAAACACATATATACGCATATTATGTACATAATACATAATATGCCTATTTATCTTTATAAAGTCTTCATGATAATAAATAAATATATACATACATATGCATATATACATATACACATATATATCTAATATCTCAATATATCTACATATCTATATATAAAGAGTACCCTGGGGGTGGCTAGGTGGCACAGTGAATAGAGCACCGGCCCTAGAGTCAGGAGGACCTGAGTTCAAATGTGGCTTCAGACACTTGACACAAAAACTAGCCGTGTGACTTTGGGCAAGTCACTTAACCCCAATGGCCCTCCAAAAACCAAAAAAAAAAAAAGTACCCTGGAAAATAGGAAAAGGGAATGAACAATTTTTCCAAAATGATTCTCTATAGCAGAGCACATCTTTATGGTCATATGATTAACTGAAAGGAACAGAATACAAAACCTGACCGTGCTTATTATTTGTTGCATTTATTGTTTACTGATTACAAAAAAGCATTAGAATGGATGGAACAAGATACAGCCTTAAAGGCATGTATATGTTAGGCTCACACACCATACACTATTTCTTGACAAATGCAACTCTGTTCAACAATCCTCTGATTATTAACACCAAATAAGGCAAAAAACAGGGAGATAAATGCCCACCAGAAGTGAGGCACCATTAAAGATGTGCTCTGTGACATCCTGGTAGGGGATTTCCTGTAGATGATGAGTTAGCTATTCTAGATAGTTCCACATTGAGTTGATTTCATCAGAACCTAGAACATTACATGTCTTCCCCAATATGATCTATGGCAGCACCTCTTAAACTGTGGGTCCCAACCCCATATAGGGTCATATAACTGAATGTGTGAGGGTCTTGAAAAAAATGGCAACAGTAAAAGGTTTCTGAACTATTAATCCAAAATCAAACATAATGAATCTGAGGTGTTTCTGGCTGGGTTTACCCATGCTGCATTGTGCAACTTCACTGAAGCCTTTGTTCTGAACACACAACATACACACTTTATACTGCATGCTATTATGCCACACAACACCAATGAAAACTACCAGAAACACTTCAGCTCATATTTAAGACTATTGTGTATTATGAATTGTAGTGGTTTTTACTGTACATACATAGTTTCTGCTCTTACAGAAACATAATAGTTTAATTATTGAAAATAAAAAACTTCTAATATTTTCCTACTATCATTGCTCAGCATGTTAAGTATCAAAATAGTGTATCTTTGGATTGCATTGTTCGAATGTTTGATTTTAAAAATTGCTGTGCTCTTCTTTTACAGAAACATAAGTCCTTTAATAATATTTCTCCACCATCACCACTGTATGTGGATTTAAGTGTGAACATCATTTTTAAAAATTGAGCACAAAAAGATGTGATTTTTATATACTAAAGCTAGTATTTGAAAAATTATTAGCAATATTTATTTATATTTTAGGACAAAAATATTTTTCTGTTATGGATAAGTGGCTAAATTTAGAAAGAAGAGGTTAAAATACTGATGACAATGTGGCAGAGTCTTCACTACCAGGTTGTAGTACACCTAAATTGACAAGAAGAAAATATATTGAATCATTTTTGCAGTATGAATTTACTTCTAATGATGATGGTGTGGAAAAACTTCTTTGCTTAATTTGTAATGAAGTTTTGGCTACAGAGAGCATGAAACTAGCCAAATTAAAACAGTATCTTAATACTAAAGATGCAATGTACTGTAATAAACCAAAGGAATATTTTGAATGACTTCTAAAATCTTCAAATAAAGAAAAACAATGTTTTGAGAAATTTGTTACTGTCAATGAACAATATTTACTTGCAGCTAATGAAACTTATTTTAATTGCAAAAACTAAGAAGCCCTACGTCATAGGAGAACTCATGTTATCTGTTACTAATAAAATGTCAGAAATGGTTCAAGGAAAAAAGTATGGGGATGAAATTAATAAAATTCCTTTATTGAATGATACTGTTTCCAAAAGAATTTCTGAAATTAGTAATGACCAATTCCAGCAGCTTATTACCAAGCTTAAGGGCCACCCAAAGTTTGCAATTCAATTACATGAAACAACTGATATTTCTAACATGGCACAGTTGTTACTTCATGTAAAATATGTTTATGAAGGAAGCATACTTGAGGAATTGTTATTCTGTCACCCTTTGGAAGGGCACACAAAGAGGGCAAGGCATATCTTAAAGTAGATGAGTTTTTCACAAATGAAGATTTAAGTAGAAAAATTGCATTGGAGTCCATATAGACAGCGCTGGAGCAATGATGGGTGAGAATATTGGATTTGTAGCAAAAGTTAAAGCTGGTGGCAATGAACATATTACTTTTACTCACGGCATGATCCATTGGGAGGCACTGATAACCAAAAAGAAAATCACCAGAGTCAAATGTTGTGCTTCAAGATACTATTAAAATCATCAACTTCATTAAAAGCTGTGCCCTTAGCACTTGTTTGTTTTCAAATCTTTGGAAAGAAATGGACTTATTACTACATTCATGTAAGTTTGAGCGCGTAAGCTCAAAAGGGCAAAATTTAAAGAGATTACTGATACTGAAAGATGAAGTTGTTATACTTTTGACTGAGCAGAAATCTGATTTTGTTAATTTTTTTATAATGACTTATGACTTTCAAAACTGTGTTGTCAGATATTTTCGAAAAACTCAACAATTAAATATGTTGCTTCAAGGAAAACATTGTAACATTTATGTTAAAAGATAAAATTGAAAGTTTTACTAAAAAAAGTTAACATAGAAGAATAGGATGGAAAAGGGTATAGCTACAAATGATTTTATAATTCAAAATAACCTTTCCAAAGATTTAATGGTAAGAGTTATAACTGATCATCTCAAGTGCTTGGAGACGCAATTTCAGAAATACTTCCCTTCAGATTTTGATTCTAAAAAACTAGGTTGGGTTCATAAAAAATACTCATTTGAAATGAAAAACATCAGTCATCTGCCATTAGGATTCAAGAAGAATTTTCAGTTACCAAGCAACACAGGTTTAAAACCTGAGTTTCCTTAAAAAAAAAAAATCATTAAATTAATTTTGGCTTGGGATTAGAACAGAATTTCCAATAATTTCTAAAATGGCCCTAAACATATTTCTGCCATTTTGTACTATGTATTTATGTTAAGCAGCACTCTCAGCATTTACAATTATAAAGCCAAAATATTGATCAACTCTGAAAAACTTTGAAAGTGCTCTACGTCCTGCAGTATCAAATATTCCACCAAGATTTAATTCTTTATGTAAAAATAAACAAGCACATCCACCTCATTATGATGCAAATTTGTTTTCACCTTTAATAAATGGTAAAATTATATGTATTCCAAAGATTTGTTTTATTTATCATCAGTAATTGTTTGATTTGTATACCTATTTTATATACATACCTAAGGTTGCATAAAAATTTCTCAGGCAAAAATGGGTCCCAAGTGGGTCTAAGGAAAAAAATTTAAGAAGCCCTGATCTATGGTTGCTCAGTCAAACAAATCATACAGGAAAAACTGAACTAAAATGGATTTTAAAAGTACATTGTCCAGACTATGGAATACGGTTGAATGGCCAGTCTAATGGGTCACTATATCAGTACATGTATCTGGGACAAGCACTAAGAATTAGGATGTAGGGGACCTATTGACATAAGTGTGTGTGGAACATGGGCCAGGGGTGCCAGTACATTTTGGGAGGAAGGGAAAGGACCAATGGAAATGTTCCCTTAGGATGTGCTAGCACACCTGGCCCAAAGTCTATGCATATCTATACTAAAAAAGCAATGGAGAGACATGTTTTATAGAAATTGGTTACAATCTATTTCCAATAATGACCTAAGGGCAAGCGGCATGAAGGAGACCATTAAGGAAATGTATAATCTCTGAGAAGGTAGAATGGCACAACAGATAGAAGGCCAGCCTTGCAGTCAAGAACACTTGAGGTAAGTCCTATATCCTATATACCATGCTATTTGTTATTGTCATTCAGTCATTTAGTCATGTCCAACTCTTCATGGCCCTGTGGCCCATAGCATGCCAATGCTGTCCATAGTGTTTTCCTGGCAAGGATACTAAGTGGTTTGCCATTTCCTTCTCGTTGGTTTAAGGCAAATAGAGGTTAGGTGACTTGCCCAGAGTTACATAGCTAGCAAATGTCTGAGGCTGGATTTGAACTCAGATCTTCCTGACTTCAGGCCCAGCACTCTTTTTCCTGTGCTACCAGTTGCCTCTGACATACTGTTTAACCATAAGTTCCTGGCAACTCTTCGACAACTCATTTTTTTTTTTTTTTTTTTTTGGTCAAGGAATCCTTTGGCAATTTGGTGAAGTTTATGGATCCCTTCTCAGGACATGGGTTGTTTTTGTTTGTTTAATTCCTAATTGAATTTCATTGGGAGGTTGGTGAGAATTAAAATGTAATTTTTTCTCCCATTCATTACCCAAGTAATGAATCTTTCTCTAAAGGAAACTTCAAAGCAAAATGGGTACTTGCTGTGAAAGTGACATTTTATGAAGGCAAGCAAAATTTCTTGGAGAGCCCTATTCTGTCATTCCCAAAGAGCATAGATTTAGAACTGGAAGGAATCTTTAGGGTTATCTTGTTTAACCCCTCTTACTTTCCAGTGAGGTTCTAGAGGTCAAGAGAAGGTTCCTCTTTCAATCCAGTCAGGACTTTACATGTTCCCTTCCTCATGGTTTTGGTGCAATAACAAAAATATGTACATGTGACTTCTGAGGGTCTTTAGAACTTTGGGTTACTGGGAGCTATTTGTTGCTAAATGTGTTTCACTGATTTTCACTTTTTGTTTGATACATAATTTCTTTGATATGTCATGGCCAGTGTACTTTTAAAGCCAAGTACTCGAGCCAAAGACCAGACAGTATCTCCAAAATAAATTCCCCTAGAGGCAATTTCCCTATGCCAGAACCATAATTGGAAGAGACCTATAAGATACTTCATTTCAATTCAACAAACATTTATTACAAGATATCTGATGTTCAGGGCACTGTTCTAAAACAAAGCAGTCTCTGCTCTCAAGAAACTCACATTTTCCTGAGGTCAAGATGAGGTTTGAGTGAAACACTATAGTAAATGATACAATTACCAGCAGGCCAACGTTTGATCTTCCTGGGCAATGGTTTATTATAGAAGGAAATCCAAGAGTACTTTTACTACTGTGATGCCTTTTCAATCTGTGTGTCGCGACCCTTTGTGAGTCAAAAGACCCTTTCACAGGGGTCAAACGACCCTTTCACAGGGATCAGAGGGGTCACCTCAGACCATCATAAAACATATTTCTGATGGTCTTAGGAACTGAGATACCGCTCCTCTATCCGTCTGCAGGCGGGTCTGCCCACATGCAGATATGCCCACATAAGAGTATTAAAGGATCACAGCATTAGGAAGGTTGAGAACCATTGCTCTAGAGTTTCTTACCAATTCTAGAAAATTAGTTTAGATATTCTTTAAGGTCTGTTTTGATTATAAAAGTCTATGATGCTATAATTTTAGTGAGGCTAAGCAGTTCATGAGCACGGTAATACAACCTGATGGGTAGGGACTTTGGAGACTTCAACTAAAGAACTTCAACTGGACCTTAACACACAATACACAAGTCAGAAAAGAAAGGTACTGGGGTGGTCAAGAATTAAGTTTTAATCTAGAACTAGTATGGGCTAGAAAGAGCAATATAAAGAAACACATATAAATTAAAACAGAATTTTCAATTCCCCAAACATGTCTTATAAAGGATTCAACTCCCCTGCCCTCCCCACCCTTGCAACACATATACTTTTCTCCTTACCCAACCCCCACCAAACCAAAACCAAGCACTAACCAGTTGTCACTAATGGACAGGTAACTGTCTCAGGAAGAACAGAACAAACACTAGATTTGGAGACTGAGGACCTACACTCAAATTCAGTCTGTGCCACCTAGGTGACCTTGGGTAAGTCAACTTCAGCTCCCCTTATCCATTGAGAGACTGACAAGATCCTTACAACTCTAAATCTGTGATCCTCTGATTTTAACCCCTAGACTAAAAGTAGGTGATAAAGGAGCTTGCGTACAACATGTGACCCAAAGACTATGGAAAACTCATAGAGAGAACATGAGGCAGACTCTAGGCTCTCTCATAGTGGTACCCAAAGACTCTGATCTTTAGGATTACACTGACATCTGTCCCTTTTCAAATAGTCTATTGTTCAAGAACCAACAAAAGCATCCTCCTCTATGAAATGCTCCCAGATGACCCCATTCCAGTGATCTCACCCTTCCTGTCTGCATCGCTCATATGACACTTTTAAGTACTGCCTCCCGACACTTCTTAAACTTGTTTCATTAGATTTCTTCATTCTTTTTCTTCTCTCCCAATTAAACTGTATATGCCTTAAGGGTGAGAACCATGTTATACTTTATTACCCTGATCATAGTAAATATTCAAATAGATTTTCTTGATTTATTTTATTTAGCTCTCTTCCAAGAGAGATGCAGCATGATATAGCAGGCAAAGAGAGGCCTTAAGAGGACCTGGTCTGGGGGCCCACTTCCTCCTAATTGTAGCCCATTCCACTTTTGGTCAGTTAGGAAGTTATCTGCTTCTCTGTAACTTCTATCCTTTGCTTACAGTTGTGTCTTCTGGACCACTCTGAGTTAAGTCTCACTTGCTTCTGCCTCACAGTGCTTTAGGGCAGCCATCAAAGAAAGGGAAGGGAATAAACAATTACACAGCGCCTTCTATTTGCCACATGGTATACTAAGCCAGGCACTTTAGTATTATCTTATTTGATCATTACAATGATCATTGATCCTTCAAACAACCCTGTGAGGCAGATAACTGGTATCTCCATTTTAGTGAGGATACAGAACCAACCAGAAGTGGTGACTCCCCTAGGGTCACACAGCCAGCTAAGTGTCTGAGACTGGGTATGAATTCAGCTCTTCTTGAGTTCAGGTCTAAGTGTTTCATCCACTGTGCTGCCCACAATCAAGTCTTTTCTGAGTCTTATCGTTTCCTGGCTGTCCCTCCATTCTTCCAACTTTGCTTTTTTGGCATGCCCTTTTTCTGACAGTCTCATGCTCCCTCACCATCCTGCTTACCCTCTTGAGTATTCCTTCTAGCTTATTAGTCCTTCCTAAAATGGGATATCTGAGTCAAACTCCATATGAGCCGAGGGACCTATCATTTCCCTAATCTTGTGACCCTGAGCAAATCATTTCTCAGGGCTCTATCTGCGCAACTCTCTAAGACTGTAAGTTGCAGAGAAGGTACCTTACTCTAGGAGAGAACCTTCTACCTAGGGAGTTCCCTGTAACAATTGAATCCCAAGCCAGCACCTAAACCTTATCCCTTTAACAGATTTATTTGGCTTGGGGTCCACTAAAACCCTCGAGAACTTTTTTTCCATACAATTTACCCCATGGTGCCACCCTGATCATCGAATACTTGGTTTGTTATTCTGATATCAGTACTTCAAAACAAGGTACGTTTCATTTTTGTCTTAGTATCCCTAGAATCTAACAGTACAATATGCAAAAGAAGGGCTTAATCAATGTTTGCTGAACTGAACTGAATCACAGCAACAAGGTGTTCCTTTAGAGGAAATCTTTTAGATTAACAACATTAGAGTGAAACTGACTATTCCATCCCCACCCCTCACCCATACCACAACTATCAGCTTTACAGGACTAGGCGAGAAAGGCTGGCCCCAAATTCTCCAAGTCTACCAACAAACAGGCCCGCAGCGGCTGCTGCGTGTGAGGTAGACAAGGCAGGAGGAGGAGCGCAGTGTCACGCCCAGAGAAGGCCATGTGATAACCAGCTGGGAGGAAGGGGGGTGTGGAGCCTAGGAGTGGTCGAGTGGGCGGAACGCAGGACCCAGGAATCCTGGCTCCCCGCCGGACGCCGATTCCAGCTGCACCCGCGATGCTTTCAGCCCGCGGGAGAGCCGGTCCCCGCGTTCGAGCGGCGGCTCGGCCTGGCAGGTGACGGGTGGACGAGCTACGGGGGAGAGATCGGGGGTGGTGAGAAGTCGCAGCAGCCATCCCCCACCCTCTCTCCGCCCAGTATCTCCTTTCCCCTCCGTCCGGACGTTCTCCGAGCCGTGGTCTGGCCCGTCTCCAGGTCAACGGCTTATCCCGTCAGGCCCGGCCGTTCGGCACCAGGAACTGCTTCGAGGGGAAGCGGCCGCCACCCCCGCCACTTCCTTCAAGGCTCCGCGAGAAGAGCCGTCGTTTCTGCCGCGGCCGGACCAGGAGCCCAAAACGAAGGGTGAGGTGAGCCGGGGGCATGGTGGCAACGGCTGCGGTGGGACCCAGCGGCCGCCGCTGCCCTGGGAGGAAGAGGTGGAGGAGGAGGAAAGCAGGCCATCCTCGCCCTCGCCGGCTCCACCCATCTCTCCTCTGATTGGCTGAGGCCCTCGCTAATGAGCGCCTCTCGTCTAGGATTGGCTGGAGAGTGCTGCCTATCAACCTTGCCCCTGTGGGAGCCCGGGTTGCTGAGGGACGCTCCGCTTGCTGGCTGGATTTGGGGAGGGGTTGGGGGCCTGGGGCCGACCGGCCCACCTCGTGTTTTAGGCGGCTGTCCCTGCCCCGAAGGGAAGCAGTAGCAGACCCAGGTGGGCTTGGCAGGGAGTGGAAAGAGGATCTGGAGCCTATGGGGCGAAACTTGAACTACGGCCATAGTAACTGAGTGGGGGTTAAGTGGATAAGGAAGAAGATTTAGAGGCAAGTCCCAACCCCGTTTGGAAGAAGGGCCTAGATTTCTCTTGTTAGATGGAAGGGACGTCATACCGAACTTTCGTAACCTAATTTTTGGGGACATTTCATTTTCTAGGCCTGTTATCTGTCAAAACCCACGTGGAGAATTTATAGTCTATTGGGGGCAGCAGTGATAGAATACCAGGAAGTATCCGGGCTTCCAGGAGGCAACCTAATTTGAGTATTTAACCCCTTTCTCCTTGCTTTTGAATGGTATCTCCCAGAAAAAAAAAAAGTAATTAAAGGATAATCGCAGTTCTTGGCTTTTTTTTTAATTGGAAGGAAGTTAAACTAGATTTAAATCTTATGATTAAATGATGAATCATACACGAAAATATCTTTGTAGTGTTCAAATTATTACTACCAGTAATAATTTTAGAATAGCTTGATAATTTAGTTTTTTCAGTTATTTAGAAGAAAATAGTATTCAAAGCTCCGTGTTCCTTACTTAATGGTAGATCATGTCCTGATTTGGAAAATTTAAAAATGTAAAGATACCTGTTACAGCTGTTAACTTCCATGTTAGCTGTTTGTCCCATTTCATATCTGAATTCCTTTTTATGCTCTTAAAGTTAATATAAGTATTAGAATATATAAATATCATTTGAACATTACCAGCCTGTTCTTTCAGGCACTGCCTTAAATGTGTGTGTCTTTCTTACCTTTGGTGAGTATTCATTTACTTAAGAAATTACGCTTATATCATGTGGAGATGAAATAACACTGGGCTAGAAATCCGAAGACCTGGTTTCTTATTTGAATTTGGCCTGAAACTATGGCCCTGGGCAAGCTACTTGACCTCTGGCCTCAGTTTTCTCTAAAATGAGTAGCTGAGAAGTAAGGTTTCTTACAGCTGAACCAAATATTCTGTGATGATTGGGAACTCCCAAGTCTAAGCTGGAAACCTAGTAGTTGGTATTATATACATAGTCTAAGAGCTGTTATATGTACCTGTTCCCTAGGCAACCAAGAAATGGAGATTGTTTCCTGTACAAAGTACCCAGCTCTTGCTCTTAAAATAACTTCTCAGGGTGCAAGGGTTAAGACTTGCTACACTGATCAGATATCTAAGACTGAGTGAGAAATTGCCAAAGGAATGGAGAAGTGCAGCTAAGAATGCATATTTGTTACTTTTTGTGGGACTCAATTTCCATGTTGGAAATGTTCCACTAGTAATAATATCTAACAAGTACCTAGCAATATATGATGCTCTTAATATTTTTCAAGCCATGTTGACAGATCTTATTTGTGGACCTAAGGGATTTTAAAAAATTACTATGTTTTTTATAGGAAATGATGTAGAAGAATAAATTACCAGAAATTGTGTTTAATATTGTGTTGTATTCTTCCCAGCCTTAAATCACTCCCTAGAAGTAAAAGAGGTAGATTAATACTTTCAGATCGTCCTGGAAATGTTAAATGTAAATACAGTCATCTTCTTTCTCTTTTTTAAATCTGTCCTTTACACTGCTATTTACATAATCTTCTTAATGAATTTATCTGCTCCAAAATACTTAATGACTCTTTATTGCCTACTGAATAAAATAGGAATTTCTTATCCTGGCATTCAAGGCCTTCCGCTATTGGGGACTAACTTATCTTTCTACTCTTATCTCTTGCTGTTGCCCTTCAAGGACTTACACATTTAACCAAACTGTACTGTAATGTTACTCATTCTTGACGTCCCTTTTTTTGTCTTTTGCCTTTGTCCACCCTATCCCTTTGCTTGGAATGAATCTATCTCACCTTTCATCCTCTGCCTCCAATTTTTGCCTGTTGAAATTCTTTACTTAAGATCCAACTTTGGTGATACTCAGTATAGCCTTACTTCTCTATCTTGCATCTCTCAAGCTGGAAGTGATCTATTCTAAACTTTCTCATAGTATTTTGTTTGTACCTCTCCACATTTATCACATTATACCTTGTATTATAGTTATATTTGTACATACTTTATCACCTATATTTGCTTACAAGCATTTTGAAGGGCAAGGATACTGTTTCATTTTATCTTTGTATCCCTAGCACCTTGTTAATAGGGCTTAATACATGTAGAATTGAATCCAATTACAGGTAGTTTTATTTAATTAAACAGATGTTTTTCATAAAATAGAATTTTTTTTAAATACGTAAAACCAAAAATTTCCAATTGACTTGAATCATAATTTAAGAGATTGGCTGCAGGGGAGAAACAAATGTGGCTATAAGCCAGAAATTTTTCTTGCTGCCTAGTCAAAATATCCTCTCATCGACAGGTGTCAGCAAGGCTCACCACAAGTCAGACATTAGGAAAATGTCCATTGGGTAGGGCAAGGATGGGGTTTAGGATGAGGAACCATCAGATACTCTAATGTAATACCCTAGACTTCAGCCATCTATGTGGAAGTAGCAGTTTCTTATGACATTTCTTCATATTGTCATCGTACAGGTAGCAGATCTTTCTTTTTGATTTTGGGGAAATAACCTCTCTAGGCAGAGTGGGTAGGATATAGTTGATGGAGTTATAGCAAAGTCTGACATAGGGAGTATTTTATGTTTTAGGACTTTACTTTTTGAAATCTACTTGAATATACTGTTTTATTTTGATAATCCTCAGATGTCTCTTTGAATAATATGAGAATTACCTGAGTAATTCAAGTAAATTAAAATTCACTTTATCTAGAAATATACTGAAAATTGAGTTACAAATAGGATGTTTTGACAGTTATTTAGATAACTGTCTTAGTTTGTCATTTTGACATAACTGGTATGAGAAGTGTACAGTGCAAATAAATCTAGACAGACACTGAGGGCTTAACTGTCTTTTAGCTATTCCTAATTTGGTATAATAATTGGATTTTTTAAGCTCTTAGATTCATTTAAATTACCTAGTAGTAGTAAGTCAGATTTATATAGTATTTTGAAGTCTACAAAGTATTTTCCTGATAACCCTATGAGATAGGTAATACAAGTATTATTAACTCCACTTACAGATGGGAAAACTAAAGCTGAGATTGTGATTTACTGCTAGTAAATATTGGAACTAAGACTCACATTAAGGTTTGTTTAAACTCTCTTGCTATAGTTTTTTGGCATGTAATGTCAGGATCTAGTTCTTTGTTCCTTAAAATTTTTAAAAATATAGTTCATTCAACAAGTCTTTTGTGGCAAAGACTGCACTGGGTGAGATATAAAATTTACATGAGATGAGTACCTGCATTTGGGGAACTTACAGTGTAATGGGAGATAATGTATAATATTGCAATTAATATTTGTAATATTGGTACAACACCTGACACATTTGCTCCATCTGTCTTTCTATTTAAGTGTATTGGAGAGTTGCAAAACAAAGCACTGTAATGAGTTCATAGGTTGAAAACTATTTCTGACTGGAAGGGTGTGAATCAGGGAAGGCTTTATGGAGGAGATGGTATCTGAGGTGGCTTGAAAGGATGGGTAAGCATTCAGTAAGTTTAGAGAATGAAAGAGAAGACACTGCAAGTATAGGGAACAGCCTGAGCAAAGGTATTAGGGAACCTTGAAGGCCCAGGGCATACAGGGTTCAGGAATGGAAAGTATTTTTGTTTGGTTAGAGTGTAGAGTGAATTAAGGGAAGTAATATGAGATAACGTTTGAAAAGGTTTTGTGGTATAATATTTAACATGTTGTATGCCAGTCAGAGGAGCGTAAACCTTGGCTTGCTATTGCCTACCAAGTACTGAAGTTTTTGAGCTAAGGAGTGATATACCCAGATCCACATGTAAGGAAGATTATTTTGTCATCAGTATAAAGGCACCCCCATGTCACCATTTTGATTTGATTTGATATATATTAGACAGAAATAGTGAAGTCAGAGGGACGAACAGATTTAGGAAAAAAGGATAATAAGCTTGAACTGAGTATCAACAAGATTTTCTAGAATTTTAACAGTAAAGGATAAGAAAGATGAGATAACTAATGCATTCAAAAGGGAAAGGTTTTTATATACTTTTAAGAATTGGGAAGATCTGAGCATTTTGTTTGTTTGTTTTTTAGCAGATAAGAAGCCAGAGATGAAAGAAAGATTAAAGGCTCATGAAGGGGACTGGGAGGAATTGATACAGGAACAAGAACCTGAAGAGGTGGGGAGGGAATAGAATCAAAGGGGTTGGTAGAGAGATTAATCTTAGGAAAGAGGAGTAAAATACCTTGTCTTCTGCTGCCAGAGGGAAGGAGGAAAGGATACTGATGCCAAGGTATAAGAATGAAATGGGGGGGAGGGGTGAAGAATCTCTAGTCATTTGGCCTTTATAGATTCCCAAGGAAGGGAATAGCTGTGTCATCTGTTATAAGGGTGGAGGGTGGTAGTGTGGTTGGGTGCAAAAAGAAAGGAAAACAAGGTTTTTAGTCCAACTTAAATGAAAAATGAAGCAACCTGTAATCTGTGATTAACACATTGAATTTTTTTTTGTGTATCGGTTGAACAGGAAGCCAGGATATCACAGCATGGATCAGTCTAGGTCTAGTTCAGGTGGAGGTAGTGAACAGGCCTCTTCTCAAGACCACCGTCACAGTGAAGATGAGCGAAGATGGCAGCAAGAGCGCCTCAGCAGGGAAGAGGCCTATTACCAGTTCATTAATGAACTCAATGATGAAGATTATAGGTTAATGAGAGACCACAATCTCCTAGGCACCCCTGGTAAGAGATGTATAGCAGGAGAGAAATATTTTGGCATTTAAGAAGACAATTTAGAAGCATAGCAAGTGAAGAGTTCTTTTCAGAGAATCAAAGTACTAGTTTCTGCCTTAAAGTGACAAGTGAAAAAAAAAACCTGGAATGCTCCTTTATGTTGGTGTAGGATAGAAAGCAGGAAATTCTGCTACACAAGCAACCTAACTAACAAAATAGGTTGATGATACATAAGGACATCTGTCCCATAAGATGTTCTAGAGAGAGGTGGAGACCTATATTTATATGTATACAAACACACACATACACATCTTTAAGCAAAATTTTCATGAATGAAATTACAATCATTATTCAAAATAAGAGTCTACATATCTTTAGGTACAACTACTTATGTAATTATTTGATTTACTACCTCTCATAAGAAGCCAGTATACTCTGTAGATCCAACTTGATCTTTGGATTATATATGATAAGATTTATTAAATGAAGTCCAAGAAGACTTTGGGAATAAATAATAGTTGACATTTCCAGAAGTATTCCTTCCTTGATTTCTACATCAAGTTGAGGAAATCCACAGAATTGTAGTCCAGAGTTTATCAACCTATGGCAGCTTGCTAAGAGATCAAGGGATAAATTTAATTTGAATAAAAACATTATTTTTTTTTTTAAATTATTTGGATTTTCTGGTGAATACATAGAATATGCTACTAGAAGTTTAAAATTCCTAGTTATTTACTCTTTGGGCCCAACATTTATAATGCTTTCACTTTCCTTTAGCATCTCCAAAACAATGAACATTTAAATTCTTTCTATTATAGTATGCTAAAGATTTGTTCTACATCTCATATGTTCCCCTTATAAAACTGCGCAATTAAATTTAGACTGACCTTAAAGTTTACATTTTCTAATTGCTTTTAGGAGAAATAACATCAGAAGAGCTACAGCAGCGATTAGATGGAGCCAAGGAGCATCTAGCATCCCAGCCTGACCTCGAAAATAGACAAACTGAGGGAGGAACTTTGGAAGGTACTGTGAGCACTTTTTCTTCACTTCCACAAGTAATAGATTTTATCTGAACATATACAAAGTGAAATATAGTAGTTGAACAGTCTAGTCTTACATTACAATTTTTTATTTGATATAAAATTAGATTCATTATTAAGTCTGGCTTCACTCTAAGAATGTGTATAGCTTGTCTACCAAAGGATATAGCTAAACTTAACTTCTAATTGTTTATTAGTAGAGAATGGAATGACTGAATGTTTAGATGCTTGGTGAAATTTCCGTGCATGAACGTATATGTGGACATATATCTCTCTTACTACTGCCATGACTAAACTTTTACTCTTAGACTTCTTACCTTAGTAATGAAGTAGTAAAAAAAAATCCTAGAATTGTCATGAACTGCAAAAATTGGATGTGGAAGAGGAATATGTGATAAAGTTAAATTTTTTTTACTATTCTTCTTGATACCATGTTACATGTTTGGAAAACACAATAAAGGACATCTGGTTAGACATGCTGTGCCTACAATCATACCATGTGTTTGAGTTATCAAATAAGGAAGTGATTTAAAATGTCAGTGTTGTTTTAAATGCCTTTTTATTGATGAACTTTCCAAAGCTCATTGCCCCCCCCCCAAATTAACCCATTTGCTTCCTCATACTCAAATATATGTTAAGTTTAATAATATTTTTATAAATAATAAAAAAGAAGCAGCTTTTAAAAGACCATGAAACTAGTGATTTGATTGCATTTAAATGGAAGAGAATTCATCATACTACTGTATGTTTTGATCTTGTAGAGACCTTCCTTGAAGGTCATCTTGTCCAAAAACTTTCATTTTAAATATGAAGATGCTTGTGTCACTGATGACAAGGCATTTCATCACCTCATCACCCATTCTTTAATTCTGAGTAAATATACTAATACTCAGTAGATACAATGAAGATCTGTATTCATATCCATTTAAAAATTTCTTTTACTATCTCATTAGTAGTATTACTCTCTAAAATCTTTAATGAGACAGGTCATGGTCATATGGTGAAATTATAATCATCTCACCTACTTTTAATAGTTATTAGTGAATGAAAGAATTTTGTGAACAGAATGATATTTTGTAACTTGATTTGTTAAAGCTATGGTTTTCTAAAAAAAACCACTTATGGTGTGCCTTTTTACTCCTAGAATTTGCTAATTTAGTAGTTAACAGTAGAAAATATTAAGAGCTGTACAGACTGTACAGACAGGCAGTACACAGTTGTCACAGCATTTATTTGTTCAGTGTATCAGTGTCAGGTGATGAGTTCTTCACTGGCAGTTGTCTTCAGAACTCCTTTCCTAAGCTCCAGACTTGTGGAAGTTCCTCAATAATAAGGTACAGTTCCTGAAGTTCCAGATTTAGAGTGGATCTTTATTTGACTCCAAAGGTTGATGGTTTTGATTCTTAGCTTTGGCCAAAATAATTTTATACCCATAAAATGAATATACTACTGCCTTTTGTTTCTCTCTACAGTGAGGGTAAGATAATCCTAAAAGCTTTTCATTTTAAAATGTAATAATGGTTCCTATTTACAAAGTGCTTTATGGTTACAGAACATTAATTCATAAGTTTTGATACTTCACGAAAGCTAGGAGGGATCTCAGAGATCGTCTTCCACTCTCATCATTGTACAGATGAGGTAACTTGGGATTCAGAGACAAAATGACACAAACTAGTAAGGTTGTGACAACACTTGAATACAGGTCTTCTTACAGCTAGTCCAAAGCTTTTTCCACTGCATCGTGGTGCCTTTTATTAGTATTTCATACTTTTCCTGATGTTTCTTGTTCTAATGAGGATTTATCTACTGTGATCATATAGACATGATTTTAAGTTTTGTGCTGTTATTATAGTCCTAGAACTTTAAAATGTAGTCATAATTATTCTGTTAATTTGACTTTGTTGTTTTTCTTAAGCTTCCTATGAAAATAGTATATATAAATCAATTTTAAAAATTTACTTAAATCCATTTTTTCCATGTTTCCTAGATGCAGAAATCCCCAGGGACAGTTCAAATGGAGACTCCCTGTTAGAATGGTTGAACACTTTCCGTCGGACGGGCAATGCAACTCGAAGTGGTCAGAGTGGGAACCAGACTTGGAGAGCTGTGAGTCGAACAAATCCAAATAGTGGAGAGTTTCGATTTAGTCTGGAAATTAATATAAATCATGAAAACAATGGATTTGAAGCTCCCAGTGATGAATATGCAAGTGTTTCTCATTCTCATGCCAGCAGAAATCATCCTGGAACCAGACACCAAAGAGCAGTTAGTCCCGTGGCCAGGAGAACAAGGAGCCAGACCTCAATGCCTCTGAATGGTGACAGTCTCAGGGTCCCAAGGACTAGAATGGCAAGAAGTTCAAGGAGGCGGAATTCAGTGGAAATGTCTTTTTCTATGTTGGGAAGAGTAAGGAACAGAAATAGGGGGTCAGTAAGCGTTGCTAGAACAAATTCTGTGAATGATAATCTGAGTGGTCATGCAAACCCTCAGGGCACTAGTGAATATAACATTAGAGAAGGGCTAGGTGCATCTTCACAGCTCCAGGGAATCAGGGGTAGAACTCCTGTTCCCACAAGGAGTGCAAGCCAAAGACAAGAACCAGTAAACTTAGAGTCTGCTGTAAATAGTCGAAGCCGATCACCAGTTCAAAGACAGGGTAATGCTATAGATTCTGAAGAACATAATTCACATAGGGAAAATAGACCTTTACAACAAGCCTTTAGAAGGTCAGTTAGGAGGAGACATGTAGCTCGTGTCTATTTAGAGCCACCTGGGGAACATAGAGGTACTACCACCACCCCACTGTCCAATTCAGGACTACTGTCAAGAATTACAGTGGAAGGAGAAGAATCCATTAGGCCTGCAGCTGCTGTGAGGCGACATCCAACTATCACACTAGACCTTCAAGTTCGAAGGATTCGTCCAGGAGAAAATAGAGATCGGGATAGTATTGCAAATAGAACTCGTTCTAGATTAGGATTGGCAGAAAACACAGTCACCTTTGAGAGCAATAGTGGAGGCTTTCGTCGAACCATTTCTCGCTCGGAACGTGCTGGCATTCGAACCTATGTCAGTACCATAAGGATTCCACTCCGTAGGATTTCAGAGAATGGACTTGGTGAGCCATCATCAGTGGCGTTACGGTCAATTTTAAGGCAAATCATGACTGGATTTGGGGAACTGAGTTCTCTAATGGAAACTGAATCTGAGTCTGAATTTCAGAGGAGTGGGCAACATTTAAGAGAGATGCATTCAGAGGTGAGTAACGCACATGCAGTTGATGGCAATCAGCAGAATGAAGTCCCTTTTCAAGACAGACAGGCTCAAGAAGGCAGCATTGAAATGAGTGGTGAAAATGAGAGGACCCAATCTAATAACCGCAACAATGAGAATAGAGAGAATCGGCAATCTCAAGATGCAAACAATTTAGTTGAGAGTGGGACACTACCTATTCTTCGACTTGCCCATTTCTTTTTATTAAATGAGGATGATGATGATGAGCACTTTAGAGGCTTAACCAAAGAGCAGATTGACAATCTTTCTACGCGGAGCTTTGGAGATATTGAGAGTGAACTAAGTAAAACCTGCAGTGTTTGTATCAATGAATATGTAACAGGAAACAAGCTCAGGCAGTTACCTTGCATGCATGAGTTTCATATTCACTGTATTGATCGCTGGCTGTCTGAGAACTGTACTTGTCCTATATGTCGGCAGCCTGTTTTAGGATCCAATATAGCAGACAATGGATAAAATAATGGAACTTGCTTTAATAATTATATTTTATCATAGCTTAGTATGTGTTTAAGCATTCATTTTTTTAGCCTATTTGTGATGAGCCAACTGGGATAAATAACAATTTAGATAATGGTTTGGGCTATTTTCTTTAAAAAAAACAAAAAAACTTGTTTGAAGAGGTAGGAAATTTGCATAAATTTTAAAATGCAAATGATAAATTACTTCACAAAATTTAGAACAATTAATATTGCTAGAACCAAATAATCTTTAATATGTTTTTATTTTGTTATGCTAAGCACTTTCATATATGTAGGATACAGTAGAATAAAATCAATTTGCTTATTGTTAACAGTGCAACAGACTTTATTTAGAATTCAAATTTTCACAGACTCAGTACTGTGTCAAGAAATTGGTGTCTAAATAGTCACTCATTAGCTTTTTGTTCTAAGAACAATTTCTTTTCATAAAAGAATCTTTTGCTGGATGTTTGCTAAAAGTATTTAAGTTACTTGAAATGTTCAATTTAATATGCTGTATACTATACATACATATATATCTATTTTCAAGATTGAAATGTCCAGTCAGAAAACTACCAGTTTGGTTCTATTTAAATTTTTTGGAAATTTTTGCATGTGGTTTTACACAATGCTTAAAGTTGATAAGTTCATCTTGGAAAGTGGGTGGATTAAGGGGACATTTAAAATATATATACAGTTCAGTATGATGTTTCTGACAATCTGACTTACAGTAGGCAACAAGCAATCTATTATAGTAAACAAGTATTTCTTTATAGTATGTTTGAACTTGAAATAGATATGAATTCAGAAATGGAACGTGAAAATTTTAGGATATCTAGATTACTTTAACTTTGGTTTGACTTCTTTTTTACTTTATTATTTTAAAAATGCAAAGACTTCTCTTGGATTATAAAATAATGTATACATTATGCACGGTTTCTCAAACTTATATAAAAACATTTTTTGGAGAGGATACCATTTCTGTACTGAATAAAATGTATAGATAATATAGTGAGCTCTCTTTGAGACATAATAAAATAACTATTAATAAAGAAAATGTAGACTTTATATGAACAACAAAAGTCATGTATTAAAAAAAACCCTTTGTATTTCTACAATAAACATTAATGCAAAGGCTGTGTGCAATATTTTTGTAGTCATACAATCTCCGAGTTGGAAGGAATTTGGGGGGCCCACATAACCTGTACTTTGTGCAAGAATTTTTTCTGTAATGTCCTTTACAAAGCAGTTATCTAGCCTGTGAAGATGTCTAGTGATATCTATGTCACTGTCTGAGACAGTTCATTTTACTTTTTGACCTTTCATTTTTCGTAAGTTTTTTCTTTATTAGGGTAGGCTCAGGTAATTTAGTGCTGAAATGAGAACTTAGAGATCACCAATTCATGCCTTTCCCAAATCATGAATCCTACTTCCAAAATTCCTAGCAACCACCCAATATGCAGTTGGAGATTCCAGACTGAAGCACAGAGGTGTTACAGGAGCTGAGTGAATCATCTCAGATGAAGATTATCTTCATCAATGGGCTATGAAACCCTTGGGAGATTAAAAGGTCTCTAAGAAAGACGATAAACGTATATGATTGTGATGGAATACTATTGTGCTATAAGAAATGACATGCAAGATGTTTTCAGAAAAACCAGGGAAAGATTAGAAGAACTTAGGGATGTGAGCAGAGGCCAGAGATCATTGTACACAGTAACAGCAATATGGTACAATGATCAGCCATGAATGATGTAGGTATTCTCTGTAATACAATGATCCAAAATAATTCTGAAGGATGTACGGTGAAAAATACTTAAACATCTCCAGAGAAAACAGGGGAGTCTGAATGTAGATCAAAGCATATTCTGTAAGCTTTATTTTTTTTTTTCTTTTTTGGTCTGTATTCTCTTGCAACATGGCTAATTTGGAAATATGTTTTACAAAACTGCACATGTATAATCTATATCAAGTGTTTGCCTTCTTAAGGTGGAGAGGGAAGGAAGGAACTTAGAAGTAAAAAATTAAGAAAAATGAATGTTAAAAATTGTTTTACTTGTAATTGAGAAAAAAAGTTAAAAACCTTCTCTTAAGAAAAAGAGCATATAGAGGGGGAGAGCAGAGCTTGCAGGGGCTGCACCAGTGCAGACCAGAGACCAGAGACCAGACCACAGGCAGAGTGAGAACAAGCCCCAGCCAGTGGATTCACTCACAGCAGAGGAATTCGCAGACCTCTCGCCACAGGACAGGATCTCTTGGAGCTGGGTAAAAGAAAGTGCAGAGCCTGAGGCAGTGATAGCAGCTTCTCCTGGGGCTATCTGCTCATAGCCTGGATGTTTAAAAATCACCTACTTGAACTTCTGGGAGCCAAGATGGCTCCCTGACCCTGAAAACCCAGAGATTATTATCCCAATGTAAAATTCTGAAATAGGGAACCAGCTGCAAGCTTGGGAATCCTAGAAGAAGGGTGTGACTGAAGCTGTAGCTAGCCTGAAGGGAAGGGCAGGAGGAGTCCCAACAAATCCCATCTCAGCTGATCAGCAAGAGCTCCCAAAGCCTCCTGGGGGTGGAAGGCAGCAAGTGCTAACACCAGAAGCCCAGGTGTGCCTTAGCACAATCAAGGAAATCTGAAAACACCAGCACAGCAGGCAGCCCGCTGCTGAGCCTGTCAGAGCTCTATCCCAGAGGCAGAGGTGGAAACCCGAAGTGGTCAGACCACCTGTCCCCCATACCTTACTCTGTGAGCCTCAGGGTAACCCAGGGAAAACACTGAGAGTCCTGGCTTTGGCCTCAGTCTAAACACCCAGAGGCTACGGCACACAAAGTCAACAACCAGGCCCCTAACTCCCAGCTTGAGAAGCATGTGTCAGAGCCCTCTGTACCCCAGAAGCAGAAATCCACTTTAAAAGCCAGGAAATAAGCAATCACAATGGGCCAGAAGCAACTTGGAAAAGTAAAACCAAAGATGATTGAATCTTATTATTGTGAACATAAAGAATCACTTTCAGGAGACACCATCAACTCTATATCCACACCTGAGACCACAGAAGGAAATATGAGCTGGTCTCAAGCCCAAAAAACATTCTTGGAAGAGCTCAAGAAAGATTTAAAAAGCCAAATTAGAGAGGCAGAAGACAAATTTACCAATTCTTTTAAAATTACATCCACCAAAATGGAAAAAAATTCTCACTGAAGAAAACAAATCCTTAAAAAGTAAAATTTGTGAACTGGGACAGGAGGTTCAAAATCTAACTGGAGAAAATACTTCACTAAAAATGAAATCTGAAGGGTGGCTAGGTGGCACAGTAAATAGAGTACCAGCCCTGGAGTCAGGAGGACCTGAGTTCAAATCTGGCCTCAGACATTTACACACACAAAAACTAGCCATGTGACCTTGGGCAAGTCACTTAACCCCAATTGCCCTACCTTCCCCCTCCAAAAACAAAAAATGAAATCTGAACATATGGAAAAAGAGTTTCAAAAACTAACTGAGGAAAATAATACACTAAAAATTAGAATCAGTCAAGTCAAAGCTGATGACTCTGATGCATCAAGAATCAGTCAAACAAAGCATAAAGATTGAAAAATTAGAAGAAAATGTAAAATATGCAAAATGTAAAATATTTCTTCAGACAACTGACCTGGAGAACAGATACAGGAGAGATAATCTAAGAATTATTGATTTACCAGAAAGCCATGATGAAAAATATAGCCTGGACAACATCCTCCAAGAAATTATCAAAGAAAACTGTCCTGAGGTCTTAGAACCAGAGGGTAAAATAGTTATTGAAAGAATTCCCTGGACACCTCCTGGAAGAGATCCCAAATTGAAAACTCCAAGAAGTCTTGTAGCCAAATTCCAGAATTATCAGGTCAAGGAGAAAATAATCCAAGCAGCCAGAAAGAAACAATTCAAATATCATGGAATACAGTCAGGATCACACACTTAGCAGCTTCTACATAAAAAGATAGGAAGGATTGGAATATGATATTTCATAAGGCAAAAGAGCTTGGACTGCAACCAAGGATCAACTATCCAGCAAAACTGTGCATAATATTTCAGGCAAGGAGATGGTCATTCAATAAATAAGGGACTTCCAGACCTTCCTGATGAAAAAGCCAGAGCTCAATGGAAAATTTGATCTCCAAATACAAGACTCAAGATACACATAAAAAGGTAAACAGGGAAAACACACACATACACACACACACAAATAACTTTTGATTCAATAAGAGCAAACTATTTATATCCCTATATGGGAAGCTGATACCTGTCAATATTGAGAAACGGATAATTATCGTGACATTTAAAAGGGATACACATAGAAGGTGTGGGTATAAATTAACTAATCTGATGATAAAACACCTTAAGGGGTGCAAAGGGATTGTAATGGGAGAAAAGGCAAGGAGGGGGCAGAAAAGGGTAAATTATGCCACATGAAGAGGCATAAAAACATAGCTATAGTAGAGGGAAAGAAGGGAAGGAGATGAACATTATATGAACTTTATTCTCGTTGGTTTTGGTTCAAGGAGGGATTAATGTAAATTAAGTTTCTATTCTAACGTGAAAAGACATAAAAACTCATTAGGGTAGAGGGAAAGGAGGGAGGGAAAGGAGCACCATATGAAATTTACTCATTGGTTTAGGTTCAAGGAGGGAATAACATTCCATTAAGTATAAAAATTTATTGTGCCCTACAGGCAGTAGGAGGGGAAAGGAAGAAGTAGTAAGGGGAAAGGGTACATAAAGGGAGGGGGGAGCATAGGGAGAGAATACTGAGGGAGGTGGTGGTCAAAAGGAAAACTTAAGGAGGGGAAGGGAAAAGGGAGAAATAAAAGCATAAATGGGAAGGAATAGGATGGAGGGAAAGACATAGATAATAATCATAACTGTGAATGTGAATGGGATGAACTCTTCCTTAAAATGGAGACAGATAGCAGAATGGATTAAAAACCCTAATCCTACAATATGCTGTCTACAAGAAACACATTTGAAATGGGGTATGCACAGGTAAAAGGCTGGAGTAGAATGTATTATGCTTCAGCTAAAGTAGAAAAAAAAAGCAGGGGTAGCAATCCTTATCTCAGATAAAGCAAAAGCAAAAATAGATCTAATTAAAAGAGATACGGAAGGAAATTATATCCTGCTAAAAGGCACCGTCGAGAATGAAGCAATATCATTAGTTAATATATATGCACCAAGTGGTATAGCATCCAGATTCCTAGAGGAGAAATTAAGGGAATTAGAGGAAAAAATAGATAGCAAAATTATACTAGTGGGGGACCTCAATCTCTTCCTCTCTGACCTTGATAAATCTAACTTCAAAATAAACAAGAAAGAAGCTAAGAAGGTGAGTAGAATTTTAGAGACAGTAGATATGATAGACCTCTGAAGAAAATTGAATGGGGATAAAAAGGAATATACCTTCTGAGCAGTACATGGTACATACACAAAAACTGATCATATTACTAGGGCATAAAAACCTCACAATGCAGTGCAGAAAGGCAGAAAGATTAAATGCATCCTTCTCAGATCATGATGCAATAAAAATTATATGTAATAAAGGGCCATAGAAAGATAGACTAAAAACTAATTGGAAATGAAATAATTTAATCCTAAAGAATAAGTGGGTCAAACAAGAAATTATAGAAGCAATCAGTAATTTCATTCAAGAGAATGACAATAATGAGACAATATGCCAAAACTTGTGGGATGCAGCAAAAGCAGTTCTTAGGAGAAGTTTTATATCACTGAATGCATACATGAATAAAATAGAGAAAATGGAGGTCAATAAATTGGGCACGCAACTGAAAAAGCTAGAAAAAGAACAAATTGAACATCTCCAATTAAATACTAAATTAGAAATACTGAAAACCAAAGGAGAGATTAATAAAATTGAAATTAAGAAAACTATTGAATTAATGAATAAAACTAAGAGCTGCTTTTAGGAAAAAAAAAACAATAAAATTGATAGACCATTAGTCAATATGAGGGGGGGAAAAGAAGAAAACCCAATTACAAGTATCAAAAATTAAAAGGGTGAATCTACCTCCAATGAAAAGGAAATTAAAACAATAATTAGGAATTATTTTGCCCAATTTGTATGCATACACATTTGACAATCTTAGTGAAATGGATGAATATTTACAAAAATATAAATTG
>CM053588.1:151864789-151889498 GCA_028646515.1 Pseudochirops corinnae | reverse complement strand
AAAGATGAACTATTTACATGACAACATGGAAAAGTGACAATTATAAATGTTGAAACTTTTTTTTCAGTATGAGGATAGGGCAAGGGAATACAAATGTTTATATACATATACATACACATAAATTTATATAAGAGGGTTTACACATCCAATGGGCATGGAAAAAAATCATTCCTTCTAGCTGACTTTGTGCTCATAGGTCTATGTTCTTTACAACATCTCTTCCCTTTTCCTTCTTATGGTATTGTACAGTGGTTCCAGTTGTATCTGACTCTTCATGATCCTTTTGGTGTTTTCTTGGCAAAGATACTGGAGTGGTTTGCCATTTCCTATTCCAAGTCTTTTGGCAGATGAAAGAACTAAAGCAAAGGAGACCTGCCCAAGGTCACACAGCTAGTCTGAGGCCAAATTTGAACTCAGAAAGACAAGTCTTCCTAACTCTTGGCCTGGCACTCTACTGTGCCACCTAGATACCTAGATTTTTATGTCTGCGTAGACTCAATGTCTTCTTCCTCTTAAGGAAAGACTGATGAGTCACTGTAGTTTCAGAACCAGGCAGGATTTTTTTCTCTCCACTCCTTGCCCTTCTCCTCTCCTCCACCCTGCCAAGCCCTGCCATGGTCAGACCAGGATGCTCAATCCTATGAAGCTTTTTCTGATTACTACACTCCCTTTAGTATAGCCTGGGAGTTGGGACAGTGAATGCAAGCTTTAAATATTTAAACTCTCTACTACTATTATTATTACTTAATTATTACTTAATTTACCCCCTTAATATAATCATCGATTATAATTTCATAAGTGGTTTCTGTTTTAATAACTCCATATTTCTTATGTATGTCCTCCTTGTGAGATTTTTAGGTGGAAATCATCTTTCCCAACATTTTTCTGATAGCTGACTTAAGCTAGTACTATTTGGCACTTGGGTAACAACCAATGGAAATGAAGAAAAATGGACTAATTTTAATACAATAGCATCAACATTATCCATTGTATTTACCATGAATGTTGTTGTTGTTTGGTGTTATCTTCCTTTACAATAAGTGGAGTCAGTTTATATATTGCTCTTTTCTTCTTCATATAAGTTTCCCTGTTCCTTCCAATATACCATTTCCATTTCCTTTCCCTACCATAATTCTTCATCTTCATCATTCCTTATAGCACAACATTATTCCATTATATTTATGTACCACAATCACGTTAGTCAGTCATTTCCCTATTTGGGAGGTACATGGATTATTTTCAGTTTTGGGGGGATTTTTTGGTGGTTTGTTTTGTTTTGCTATTACCAATAGTATTACTATGAATATTTCATACAGATGGGTCCTTTCTTTCATTAACCTCCTTAGAACAGAAACCAGAAAGTGGGATTTCTGGGATCAACATTTGAAAATAAACATGATTTTTCCCCCCATCAGTCTATAGATCCCTTGAAATCTGACTGGGTTCCTCCCTAGGTAAGGAACCTCTATGTGATACCTTCCTTCTAACTGTCCAAGAAAGAGCTGAGAATAGATAGAACCATTAGCTTCCAAAGCTGCTCTTCCAACAGAATTGATCAACAAATAAACATTTGTCAAGTACCTAATATGTGCCAGGCAGTATGCCAAGAGCAAAAAGCCAGAAGAAGTAACAAGGAGAGTTGAGAACAGGCCTAAAGCCAAATAAGTATGCAAAAGAGGAAACCTACTAAATCCTAAGTCAAAATGGATAATTATTGAAGTCTAATTGTAAGAGGTACTGAACATATGTCTGGATGTTTGATGTTTTCTCAGGCTTGCCATGAATTGTGTTGCTCCCCAATCCTCCATTATTATGGCTTTCCTAGGTCAGGAGTAATATAGAAGAAATCTGGAACTATCTAGGTACTTTACGGAGCCACAAAGCTCTACCTAGATGCTGTGGGGTACACATTTCCTATGCAAGTGTGGTCTGAGCTCTTCCCTTTCCCCTTTTCCCTTAGTAACGTGAGACTTAAATTCATTAAGCCTTTCCCCTCTCTCTTTCCACTCCAATCACATAACTAGGCATAACTACTCTCTTGTTGCTTCCCAGATTTCAAACCCTAGTTCTGGATATCTCATTTCTAGTGTTGTTATTCATCCTAATTAGCATATCATTGGCATATTTTGACATAATCTTTTACCTGCCCAGTCCAAACTCCCAGTGAGACCCTTCCTCTGGTGAAGTACTGTCATGTTTTCATGTTGATATTTCAGTTTAGCACAGTGCCTAGAACCTTGTAGGTGCTTAATAAATGTTTATTGATTTATTACTTCAGTAAATAAAGTCGTTATCTTGACCTAATTTCTACTGTTTCTGCACTCCTGGTATCATTCTTCTGTTAGTTATGTCAGGGAACCTTATCCATCCATGCTGTATTCTCTTTATTTTTGTGATAGGACTGCTTACTGTTCTGGGGTGGAGCAAAAAGAGGCTGACCTATGACTTCCTTGGTAAAAGGATCTCCCAGTGAGGAAACTCCCTCTAATCAATTCAGACCATTCCCTGCTCTGCTGAATATTCCTTTAGAGAGTTGCCTGGGGGTGCTGAGAGGTTGAATGAAGTTGTCTGGGGTCACCCAGCCTGGAGGTATCAAACTTGAACAAAGGTCTCTGTTATAATTTTGTTGTTGTTGGGTCATTTTCAGTCATGTTTGACTCTTCATGATTTCATTTGGGGTTTTCTTGGCAAAGATACCAGAGTGGTTTGCCATTTCCTTTTCCATCTTGTTTTACCGAAGAGGCAACCAAGGGACATGGGATTAAGTGATTTAAACAGGGTCACACAGCTAGTGTCTCCAGCCAGATTTGAACTAAGGAAGTCTTCCTGACTCCAAGGTTAGCAGTCTTTCAATTACACCACCCGACTGCCCTTTTGTTACAATAGCTTTATGAAAGAAAGTCAGAGAGCTTATTTACAAATAGTACTGGAGTGTCTGAAGCAGCTCCTAACTCTAGCCTATTCTAGTCAATTGTACCAGACCAACCTTCAGACCGTTTCAATCCCTTTTGCCACTGTAACACATTGTATCACCTCTTAAGAATTTTAAACAAACGTAGTAATTACTTAGCCTGCCGGTCCCTGCCGTGTGCTCAAAGTTCAAGACAAAGGCAACAGACGAGAGAGAGAGAGAGAGAGAGAGAGAGAGAGAGAGAGAGAGAGAGAGAGAGAGAGAGAGAGAGAGAGAGAGAAGGGTCTATTCTCCCGGGTCAGAAGGGCACCTTTTCGCCTGGAAGCAGCCCAGCAAACTGCATGGATCCTGAGAAGTTACTCTGACTCTGTCGGAGCTCTGTCCTGAGACCTGTGGGTGGGAGGGGGTGAGCGGGGTGGGGTTCTATCCTCTCAATGGGAAGAAATCTCCTTCATTCAATAAATATTTATTAAATGTTTATCGTGTGATGGTTCTCGGTCAGTTAAGTGGGAACACTTTGCTCGGCCCGGGAGGAAGTCGGGCTGGACGTAGGAGCAAAATTCTTGTTAATTCAAGGTAGAAGACTCCGCATCGCTGGAGATCTTCGAGCAAAGCTTACGTGACCTCTTGCTGTATGTGCTGTTAAAGACTTCCAACTCTGAGATTCTGCGAAAGGTGAGATAAGACACCTTATCCCTGCCTTCATCGCGGCTTAGTCTGGTGAGGGAGACACAAAATAACCACAATACACAGCCCTCAGATAAGAAATGGGTTACAACGGCAGCGAGATGAGAGCGGGCAGGGAAAGTCACCCTCGGATAGCTGACTGGAAGGGCTTGTGGAGCAGGGACTCTGAGACGGGCTTTCAGGATGGGTTCATATAAAAGGGAGGGGGATAACGGCACAAACAAGAAGCGTGGAGCGCAAATGAAACATTGGAAGAACAGAGAATAGATGCACTTATTTGGAGTACTCGGCGGATTGATATGTACTGGCATAAAGTAGAATTGCAAAGGGAAGGGTAGTATCAGATTACAGAGAGTCTTAAATAGTAGTAGAAAAGTTCGATGGCAAAAGAGAACCAACGAAGGTGTTTTTTTTATTAGAGGGGTGGTAAGATCAGATCTATTTTTAGAGGAACTTCACACATTTATATCATATTTTGCCTACCTGGGATCAGAATACTTTCCTTACTATTCCATGAGTGTTTTTAGCTTTCAGACAGCCCATGAAGCTGGCATAGTTTGGTACTTCTGAATCATGTATGACCTATGATAAATGCAAAAGATTCACGCAAAGACACATAATTTAAGACAATTTCAAGAATGACATTAATATCTCAGGTTAGGGTGTGTTAGGAAAGCAAAAGCCCAGAACTAGGAGAGGCTTGCAAAATATGCCAGGCATGACAAAAAGGGCATAGCAGGGGCGATTTAGAAAAAAAGAACAAGAAAGAGATAGGCCTGTTTTGTTTTTTAGAATGGATGGAATAATATTAATAGATGACAGAAATAATTTTTTCACTGTCAAGAAAAATCGTTTTCAGATTAAAGAATGGAAACCCAAGATAAGCAGAAGGTTAGTAGAAGTCAGTGAACAAACATTTATTAAGCATTTATTGTGTACCAGACATTATGCTAAGCACTGGGGATTCAAAGAAAAGCAAAAATACTACCTTTGCCCTCACATTCTTATGTACATACTCATGTGTCCATATACTTCTACCGTGTTGGTTGCTGGGTTGGTGTCCTTTGTTTTTGAAGAGGACCTAAATGACATCACTGTGCTGGAGTCAAGGTACAGACCGATATAAGGTTGGAAGACTCTACCAGAGGTCGGGCACAAATAGTCCATATGAACAATTGTAGTGGAGATATCTCTAAATTTGTGCATCTCACATTTCTTTTGAGTTACTGCAATTCTGCTTTACTTAGAGAGCACAGCATCTTCTTTGGTGCAAGCGTGCCATGCTGGGCAGTCCTGTGCCAGTGTCTCCCATGTCTCACAATCAATACCACAGTTCTTCAGAAAGACCTTGAGAGTATCCTTATATTGCTTCTTCTGCCTGCCATGTGAATGCCTGCCTTGCATGAGCTCTCCATAAAATAGTTTTTTGGACAAACATACATTTGGCATTTGAAAAACTTGGTTGGCCCATCAGAATTACACTCATTGTAGTAGAGTTTGGATGCTTGGCAGTTTAGCTTGAGAAAGGACTTCAGTGTCTGGCATCTTATCTTGCCAGATGGATCTTCAGAATCTTCCTAATATATTACACATGGCATGTAGTGTGCGTGTGTGTGCGTGTGTGCGTGTGCGTGTGCGTGTGTGTGCGTGTGTGCGTGTGTGTGTGTGTGCGTGTGCGTGTGCGTGTGCGTGTGTGCGTGTGTGTGTGTGCGTGTGTGCGTGTGCGTGTGCGTGTGCGTGTGCGTGTGCGTGTGCGCACATTAGATAGTGGAGGAAAATGTCTGAGTGATATGAGATGAGGTGAGGAGAAGGAAGAACTCTTGGTTGATGGCCTCACTTTTTTTTATGAAACATGACCGCTGAAAAGTGGGGATGAAGGGGGCTGCTGAGGTCTTGTAATGTTTTGGGGTGACTTTGTCTTGAATCTCATCGGTTTGGGCACCTGGGTATGTGATATCAGCCTGTGGAAAGGTCACCTTCCCCCCCCCAGCTGTAAGTCATTAACTCTGCCCCTTCCCCCGCTGCCAGCCTGTAAATATCTTCCCTGAACATAGTTAACTATAACAGGCCACACCTAAGGATTCCTTAGAGAAAGGATTACCCCTTTTGTTCTAGTGGCCAGCTGTAAGATAACTCCTAACAAAAGGACTTCACCTTATCAAAGGGGGACCTTTCAGGGCAGATAGGCTGGGTGCTCCTCCCTAACTCCACCTCTGTATGACTTTTGTTACTATATAATTAGTACCCCCAATCCCCACACTTGGCTGGATGATTCACCTTAGTTTTCTCCTGTCCGCTTGACAAGCATAATAAAGTCTCTTAAAACTACCAAGACTGCTCATGCCTGGTAATTCTTTCAGACTGGTAAGAACCCTCAAAGGATTTCCATAGAAATTCACCCTTTTCTAACCCTCAACAGGGAGAAGAGATGCTTCAAGAGGTTCAAGGGCAGAGAATAATGTTTGGAATAGCCACTGTGGTGACTGAGACATAGCAAACCAACTAGAGACAGTACATACATAGAGATGTACATACATATAATTTACATACATGTTTATGTGTATGTGTGTAGAAAGAGAGGAAGAAAGAAAAGATGGAGGGCCATCATAGAGGGAGGGCAGCAAGGGAGATCAGAGGGAGAGTGAGAAAAGCCTCTTGCTGAATATGAGATTTAAGCCGTCTTGAAGAAAGCCAGGGAGTTATGAGGTGAAAATGAGGTAGAAGAGTTTTCCATCCACATTAGAAAGCTAGTGTACTAACACACTTTGTGGGCATGACCTGGATGAAGATCCAGCAAAGCAGACTTGGAAGGACTGATCAAACATGTGGGAGGAGAACAAGGAGAGAAAAGCATCATCAAAAACCTCGAGAGGAGAGAATATTAAAAAGAGGATCATGACCAGTGGTGTCAAAGGCTACAGAGAGGTCAAGAACCATGAGGACTGAAAAAAGACCATTAAATTTGGCAATTAACAAATCATTGGTAACTCTGGTAGTTTCAATAGAATGATGAACTAAGAAGCCAGATAGTAGAAAGTTAAAAAAAATGGAGGTAACCAGTGCAGAGGACTTTCTAAAGGAGTTTAGTTGGGGAGGTGAAGAGAGAGATCAAATGATAGCGGGTAGGGTTGGAATGAGGCAGTTCAATGGATGGCTCAGTGGATAGAATGTTGGGACTGCAATCAGTAAGACCTGAGTTCAAATTTGGCCTCAGACATTTATTAACTGTGTAACCCTGGGCAAGTCACTTAACCTCTGCTTGCCTTAATCTACTGGAAAAGGAAATGGCAAATCACTCCAGGATCTTTGTCAAGAAAACCTCATGGATAGTATGGTCCATGGGATCATAAAGAGTTGAACATACCAACAACAACAACAACAACACCAATGGTTGGATCAAGGGAGAGGTTTTTTTTTTCAGGTTGAAGGAGACATGGGAACATTTGTAGGCATCAGGGAAGGATCCAGAACATTAGGGGGAGATTAAAGAAAAGAGAGTGGGAATGATTGTAGGGATCATTTGCTGGAGAAGAGAGAGGATGGGATTAAGGATACATGCAGATGGGTTTGCCTTGTCAAGAAAGGCCACCTCTTCATCAGAGACATATAATGGAAGAAGAGATAGTAGAGTGATGTGAGATGAAGTGAGGAAAAGAAAGAATTCTTGGTAGATGGCCTCTTTTTTTTTATGGTGAAACATGAAGCAAGACACTCAGCTGAAAAGTGGAGAGAGGGGATGCTTCAAGAGGTTCAAGGGCAGAGAATAATATTTGGAATAGCCACTGTGGTGAGTGAGATATCACAATTCAACTGAGATAGTCTAGTTGCAGTGAGGGACTAGTTAAGATTATGTGTCATAAATTTTATAGTAAAGTCAGTCATCACAGTTTTTTATTTTTCTCCAGCTTCATTCAGTAACACATGTACAGGACTGAAGAGGTGGAGTAGTGGAAGCAATCAAGGCTAAAGGACTTGCAATACATGATCAACAATAAGATAAGGAGGCAAGTAATTCAAGAAGGAAAAAACAGTGTAGAGATAGGGAAAGTTAGAAAGCAAACATAGCCAGAGCAAGATTGATGACCTGGCTAAGATTAGTTAAGAATAAGATTAGGGGTCATAAGGCATAAGGAAAGATGGAGTGTTAAAAGATTATGACTAGATAAAGGGATTTGGGGACTTGTGAACACAGAAGTAGAAGAGTTGTGGGCAAGATCAAGGGTATGAACATCTCTGTGTGTAGCTAAGGAGGAAGAAAGGGATGGAGGAATAGGTCATAGGAATTAAGCAGATTGTGACACCAGGAAGCCAAGTATTTGAGGGAGCTTGAATATGCATATTGAAGTTTCCTTGCATGAGATCAGGAGATGGTGATAGAGATAGAAATTGAATCAGGCAAAGAATTGGAAACTGAGGGGATGCCCATTGATTAAGGAATGGCTGAACAAGTTGTGGAATATGAATGAATGTATATTACTCTTCTATAAGAAATGATGAGCAATATGGTTTCAGAAGAATCTGGAAAGACTTACATGAACTGATGTAAAGTGAAGTGAGTAGAACTAGGAGAGCATTGTAAACATTAACAGCAATATTATGTGATGATCAACTATGAATGGCTTATCTCTTCTCAGCAATGCAATGAAGCAAAACAATTCTAACAGACACATGGTGGAAAATGCTATCCACATCCAAAAAACTGATGGAGTCTGAATGCACATCAAGCATGGTATTTTCACTTTCTAGGGGGTTTTTTGGGTAGTTTTTTCCTTTTGTTCTGTTTCTTCTCACACATGACTAATACAGAAACCTGTTCTACATGATTGCACATATATAACCTATATCTTACTATCTTTTTTTTTGCTTTTTGCTTTTTTGGAGGAGGGAAGGCAGGGCAATTGGGGTTAAGTGACTTACCCAAGGTCACATGGCTAGTTTTTTTGTGTGTTAAGTGTCTGAGGCTGGATTTGAACTCAGGTCCTCCTGACTTCAGGGCCAGTGCTCTATTCACTGCACCACCTAGCCACCCCTATATCTTACTATCTTAAGGGAGGAGGAGGGAGGAGATAAAGGGAGGGAGGAATTTTGGAACTCAAATTATTATTTTTAAAAAAGAATGTTAAAAATCATCTTTACATATAATTGGAAAAAAAATAAAATACTATTTAAAATGGAAAAAAAAAAAGAAATGGAGCCAGGAACAGAACTCATCGGAGAAAAGAGCAACAATGTCCTGGGAATCAATAGGTAGTGGCTACCAGATTCTGGAGTGGATGATAAACTTGTCTCAAAGGAAGAGAGGCTGCTTGGTTGGTGGTATTAGAGGGATAGAAGGACTGTCCCTTATGTAGCAATGGAGAACAAAGAGTATTCCATCTCTTAGTGACTTGAAAGGTATTCAGGGCTGAGGAACCTGCAGCCTTGAGGTCATATGTGGCTCTTTAGGTCCTTGGGTGCAGCCTTTTGACCAAGTCCAAGTTTTACATAACAAATCCTTTTATTAATAATTATTTTTACTTATGATTAGTTAATTAAACACCCAATAATTAATTATCAATTACTTATTATAATTATTCATGTATAGAAGAATTTTCAGATTATTGCTGAACCAATAAAAGTGATCTTTGAGAAAATATGGAAAACTTAAAATAATGCCATCAGACTTGGGACAAACAAAAATCTAGATTTTTGCAAAGATATAAGACCTGTAAACTATAGATTGGTGAGCTAGGTGGCACCATGGATAAAAGTGCTGGGCCAGCATTAGTACAAAGATATTTATAGCAGCTCTTTCTTTGGTGGCAAATTGGAAATATAGGGGATGCCCATCCACTGGGGAATGGCTGAACGAGTTGTGGTCTATGAATGCAATGGAATATTCTTGTGCTATAAGAAATGAGGAGCAGATGGACTTCATGATAACCCAGAGAGACATATAAAATGATGCGGAGTGAGGGGAGCAGAACCAGGAGAACTTTTTACAATTACAGACATATCATAAGTATGATGACTACCTCAGATAGATTGGGCTCCTCTCAGCAACACAAGGTTATAAGACAACTCCAAAAGACTCATGATGGAAAGGGATATCCTCATCCAGAGAACGAACTACAGAGTCTGAATGCAGATTGAAGCAAACTACTTGCTCTTTCTTTCTGTTTTATTTTGTTTTGTTTCTTCTTTCACATTGTTCACTCCACTGGTTATAATCCTTCTTTACAACCTGACTAATGTTTAATGTGAAGGTATTTGTAGATCCTATATTCGTTTGCATGCTGCTATGGGGGGGGGGGGAAGTGGGAGGAGAGGGAGGGAAGAAAATTTGAAACTTAAGGGACTGAGGAACTGAATGTTGTAAACCAAAAGTAAATAAATACATTTTTTTTAAAGTGCTGGGCCAAGAGTCAGGAAGCCTCATCTTTCTGAGTTCAAATCTGGCCTCAGACACTAGCTGGGTGACCCTGGGCAAGCTTCACCCTGTTTGCCTCAGTTTCTTCATCTATAAAAGGAGCCGGAGAAGGAAATGACAAACCACTCCAGTATCTCTGCCAAGAAAATCCTAAATGGGGTCATGAAGAGTCAGACAAGACTGAAAAACAATTGAATATGAATGTGAGCTTGACAATGGTTCCCAGCAATGTTATAGAAAGAATTCCTGAAAGATGGTTTCTGAATATTTAGAAAAGGAAAGTAAGGATTACTATAAACCACTGTAGGTTCATTAAGAACAAGCAATAGCAGACTAACCTTATTTGTCACCCTACTCCACCCCACCCCCACAGTATTAACCTAAAGGAAGAGTCATAGACTCTTAAGTAAAGAGTATAGGAATAAATGCCCATTTCCTATATTGGATAAATAGTATCTATCTAAACCAAGAGCCAGCATTGTATGTAATGGAGAAATGCTTTTAAAATAAGATAGGGGTAAAGTAAAGATGACTATTATTACCACTGCTATTTGATACAGTTCTAGAAATGCTAGTTATGCCAATAATACAAGAATTGGGAAAATGAGTATAAGCAAAGAGAAAACAAATTGATCACTTTTTGCAGATGGTTATTATCTACTTAGAGAACCCTAAAAATTTAACTAAAATTAATTGAAACATTTAACAACAGCAAAATAGCAGATATAAACTAAGTATACATAAATCATCAGACTTTCAGCGTATTACTACTAAAATCCAAAGCTAAACAAAGAAATCCTATTAAAAGTTATTATAGATAATGGAATATTTGGTAATTCAACTATCAAGAAACCCAGAGGGATGGTAAGAATACAACTACAAAACAGTATTTATAGAAATAAGACAGACATAAATAATTAGGAAGATAATAGCTACTCATTGTTTGACACTGCCAATATAATAAAACAATAATACAACCTAAATTAATTTACTGACTCAGTTCCATACCAACCAAACTACTAAACAATTTGATACAGTTAGAAAAAATTATAACAAGATTCATCTGGAGAGGAAAAAAGGTCAAGAAACTTAAAGGAAATTTTAAAAAAGGAAAAAGAAAGGGAGCTTAGTAGTACCAGATTTCAAACCAGAAATGATCAACAGTATGTGGTGCTAGTTAAATGGAAAAATTGACCTATGGTTGATCAGTGGAACCAATTAGTAGGGTCATAAAGCTAGAAGGGACCTATGGAGCTCTAAGTGGCCATCTACTCCACACTCTCTTACCTATTATGCCAATAAGAAAACTGAGGTCCAGAAAGGTTAAGTGGGTTACACATAGTTACAAGGGATATAAGTATTAGGGGCAGGATTATGAACCATATTCTCCATGGAGTTATTTTTTTTTCTAATGTATCATGCAAGATACAGAAGCAAATGAATCTAGTAGGATAGTGTTTGATAAACCCAAAGACCCCAACTACTGTGTTGAGGACTCAATATCGGACAAAAAGTGTTATCGGGCAAACTGAAAAGCAATCTGGTAAAACTTAGGTTTTGACCAAGAAGAAAGGCCCCAAAAGGATATATAATCTAAACATAAGAGGTGACCTTATATATAAATTAAAGGACCAGGGAAAGAGATACATTTCACAACTACAGTTAGGGGAATAATTTTTAAAAAATTTTTTTTTTGCTTTTTTGGATGAGGAAGGGGGGGCAATTGGGGTTAAGTGACTTGCTCAAGGTCACATGGCTAGTTTTTTGTGGTAAGTGTCTGAAGTCGGAGTTGAACTCAGGTCCTCCTGACTCTAGGGCCAGTGCTCTATTCACTGTGCCACCTAGTCACCCCATAGGGGAATAATTTTTGACCAAAAAAAAAATAGAGAGAATTGTAAGAGTTAAATGGATAATGGGGCAGCTAGGTGATAAAGTGGATAGTGTACTAAGCCTGGAGTCAGGAAGACTCATCTTCCTGAGCTCAAATCTGGCCACAGACACTTACTAGGTGGGTGACCCTGAGCAAGTCTTTGCTTCTGTTCTTCATCTATAAATGAGCTGGAGAAGAAAAGGGCAAACCATATTAGTATCTTTGCCAAGAAAATCCCAAAGTCACAAAAAATTGAATACACCTGAAAAATGACATGTGTGTATGTGTGTGTATGTATACATATACACACACATATATGTGTATATATGTATATATATATATATATATATATATATATATAGAGAGAGAGAGAGAGAGAGAGAGAGAGAGAGAGAGAAAGAAACTAGGGAAGTGATTATTCCTTGACTCTGCCCTACATCTAGAGTGTTGTATTTCATTTTGTTTACCACATTTTAGGAAGAATGTAGGTAAACTGAAGAGCATCCGGAGAAGGCTTCTCAGGATGGTCAAGAGCCTTCAGAGTGTGCTCTATGAAAATGGAGAAGAGAAGATTTTGGAGATGTGACCGCTAAATTTGAATGTTAAGCAGTTAAAATCATCCACTTTAACTCTTGTATAGAAGCTCCATGAGAGCAGGACCAGGTCTAATCTAAAATGTTGTAATTCCTTGGGTACCTAATGCAATAAGCACTCTGAGTCACAGTGGTCACTCGATTCATGTTTGCTTATTTGAACTGAATTGAATGGAAGGTAGTGGGTGCACAATGGAAATAACAGTGAATTTGGAGTAAGAGGACTATGTTTTGAATGCAAACCCTGCCAAATCCACGTGTGTGGCCTTGATGGGTCCATTGGCCTCTCTGAGCTCAGTTTTCTTATCTGTGAAATGAGAGAGTTGGACTAGATGATCTTTCAATTAACTTCAAGCTATGAATTTATGATCCTGTGATTGAAAAATGAGACTAATTTTCCCAATGAAGTGAAGGCAACCCTGCTGAAGAGATTTAACTCCACCTCTAGGGTTGAATGAAAGAACGAACGAATGAATCAAAAGGCATTTATTAAGAACTTCTATGCAAAACACTGAGACTATACAGAGAAAAGCAAGATAGCTCCTTGAGGGAGACAACACATATAACGTTTCAGCTGCAAGTCATATAGAAAAGTCCCATAGTTCTTAGGATGTACCCATAAAGCAGATAATAGTGCATTTCCTTAGTGCCATCTCCATTAATAATAGTAATTCCTGATGTTAAAGTGAACCACTTGACCAAGGACTTTGGTGGCTCAGGCTGCTATGGAGGTAGGGGTTACACAGACTGGTTGCCAGGTCACCACTCCACAAAAACTGATTTCCTGCACTGTGCCTTCAGGGGCTAAGCTTGAAGCAGGGTCCATGGTCTAGGAGGCACTGCTGTTCCATGGCTCACTTGGGCTTTCCTTTTTATTGGTGGCCTTTGGTTGGTGCTTGGAGCTGGTGGTGGTGTGCATGGCAGGCCCCTTCTCCACAAGGAGATGATGGCTGCGAGGGCTGGCTGCAAAGGGTAGAGACAGACAATTGTGGTAACAAGTTTTAAAGGCACTTGGGTATCTATTTGTTGTGAGATTCTTTTCACTGAAAGGTTCTTCCATTTCACTCCCTTTGAGAACAATGCTGGCAATTGTGACTCATTTAATGCTGATGTCATGACTTCTTGATCTAAAGTTGAAAGAGACCTTAGAAGTCATCTGGTGCAACCCCATTATTTTACAATTGAAGAAGCTGAAGACCACCAAAAGTGGCAAGTGGGGGGAGGGTCTGGAAATCAAGTCAAGTTCCCTGGACTCCAAATGCAGAGTCACTGCACCATACTATCTCTAATAGTATGGAGGGGCACAGAAGACTAGTGGACAGCATAGTAGTCCCAGAGTCAGGAAGACTTGGGTTCAAATCCTGTCTCTGATATTTCCTCATTGAGTGGCATTTAATTCCTTAATGTGGCTGAACTCTAAAGCTCAGTTGAAGCCTACTGTGAATTGATTACTTCTAACTGCTAGAACCTGAGCATCTTTGAAGCCCTTGTGCATTCTCCTCAAGTACGTCAGGTTTTTCTACCTAAATGTATGTTCTCATACATTAAATGAGAGCCTCCTGACTCTCAGAGATTCATGTTTCACTTACAAATGCACAGTTCCCCCAACTTTTCCTATCAAATCAATAGTCCTTTAAAAAAAATCATACCTCAGTCTCCAAATAGTTATATGGTTTATTTTTTGTTGTGTCAATCAGTATAATCTTCACATATGAAGAAGAATAGGGTAAAGAGAACATATTCCCAGTCCTAGCCCCTTCTTTGTATTCACACTCAATTCCCTGCTGGGGAAAACATGTTGATGCATCTCCTCATCTTTGAGCATGCCTAAAAGGATGGAAGATATAGTCCTAAGATACTCTGCTCTCTTTAAAAAAAAAACAAAACATAAAATAATATGCTGCTGCTGCTCCTGCTACTGCTCCTCCTGCTGGTGGCCTGTTGCTGGCCTTCAGGTAAAGTGTTAGCTTGTTGGAGTATGATTGCTGCTGCTGCTGCTGGTGCAGGTGGCCTTTTGCTAGCTTTCAGGTAAAATATTAGTGTGTTGTTGGTAAATGCTGGTGCTGCTGGTGGTGGTGCTGGTGATTGCTTCTGGCTTTCACTATAGAGTGTTGGGGTGTAATTGGGTTGCAGTTGATGTGTTGTTGGCTTTCAGGTAAAGTGTTATTATGTGGGAGTGTAATTGCTGGTGCTGGTTCTGGTGCTGTTCCTCCTGCTGCTGGAGCTGGTGGCCTGTTGCTGGCTTTCAGGTGAAGTGCTAGCTTGTTATTTGAATAGAATTGCTGCTTTTGCAGCTGCTTCTGCTGGTGCTTGTGTTGGTGGGTTGTTGCTAGATTTCAGACAAAATGTTCATTGTTGGAGTCTAATTGTTGATGCTGGTGCTACTGATGCTGCTCCTGCTGCTGTTGCTACTAGGGGCTGTTTTCACTGTAAAGTGTTGGGGAATAATTGACTTGAAGCTGGCTTTCACATAAAGTGTTAGCATGTTGGTGGAATTGAATTGCTGGTATTGGTGCTGCTGGTTTCAGTGCTGCTGCTGTGGCCACCACAATAGGACCAGGAGCAGAAGGAGCAAGGTCAGCACCAACACTTGTACTAGCACTAACACCAACTACACCTCTAAAAGCAGCAGCAGCGGCTCAGCACCAGAAGCAGAAACACCAGTGCCACCAAGACCATCACCAGCTCCAGAAGCTCTAGCACCAAAACCACCACAAATAAAGCAAACAGCACCAGCAGCAGAAATAGCAAAGTCAGCACCAACACTTGTACTAGCACTAACACCAACTACACACCACCTCTAGCAGCAGCAGCTCAGCACCAGCAATATCACCACCTTCAACTCACCCAACTCCCCCACCACCAGCAACTCCCCCAGCATCAACTCCAGCAGCAACAGCACCTGCATCAGCAGCTCAGAACCATCACCTGCAGCACCAGTGCCACCAAGACCACCAGCACCACCTCTAACACTAGCAGTTTCAGCACTAGCTGTTCCACCAGCAGCACCAACTTCAAAGATAGCAACACATTGATTACACACCAACAACATGCCAATTACTCATGCATCAAAATCATCAACACTGTAATGACATGTGATTTACAAACCAACAGCAAGCCAATAGCAACACCAGGACCAACAGCATGAGCACCATCACCACCACCAGCAACTCAATTCCAGCTCTTAGCAGCACCAGTACCACCATGACCACCAGCAGCTGCTCAAGAACCAGCAGCTCCACCAGCAGCACCAACTTCAAAGATTATAACACCTCAGTTACATGCCAGCAACATGCAAATTATTCACAGATATTATTGCATCAAATCATCAACACGATAATGCCATGTCCATTATATACCAACATGCTATTACTTTACTGTGAAAGCCAGAAACAACACACTAATTACATTCCAACAACAGGCATGTAATAACACATTACTGCCAAAGCCACCAGCACCAACACCGGCAGCAATTTCAGCACCAACTCCACCATCCTCAGCAGGAAGGCCACTGACAGCAGCTCTAGAACCAGCAGCTCCAGCAGTAATACCATAAATAGAGCAGAAGCAGGAAAAACACCAGCACTACCACCACCTTTAACTCTAGCACCACCACAGCAGCAGCAGCTCAGCACCAGTTCTAGCAATAGCCAGTGCAACCAAGACTACCACCAGCAGCTCCAGCACCAAAACTACCATAAATATGACAGCACCGGGAAATACAGCACCAGTAGCAGAAGCAGTAAGATAAGCAGCTACACCAGCATCAGTAACACTAGCACTAACACTACTACCATCTTTACCTCTCCTGCCAATTCCACCAGCAGCAGCAATAGCTCCACCACCAAAAAAAAGCAGCAGGGAAATTAGCAGCAGCAGAAGCAACAAGGTCAGTGGCAACACCAGGACCAGCAACACCACTACCACCTTCAACTCCCCTACCACCTCCACTACCACTAGCAGCTCTAGCACCACCAGCTAAAGAAGCATCTCAACACCACCACCAGCACCAACAGCTGGAGCACCACCAGCACTGCCAGCAGCACCAGTTTCAAAGGTAGCAACACAACAATCACATGCCAACATCATGCCAATTACAGTTATAACTGTGTTAAAATCAGCTTGATAATGTTGTGTCAGTTACACACAAACACGCTAATACTTTGCTGCGAAAGTCAGCTAAAACCTTCTAATTACATGCCAACAACACACCGACACTTTACTGTATAAGGCAGAAGCAGCAGCACCACCAGAAAAGCTCTAGCACCAGCAGCTTCCGCACCGCCAGCACCGGCACCACCGAACTTAGTACTGTACCACTTACATGCCAATGTGCCAATTACACACCAGTTTTATAGTGTCAAAGCCAACAATACACTACATCATGTAAAAGCACCACCACCACTCCTCCCACTCCTACCACAAGCACCAGCAACAGCAAAAGCACCACCACAGCAGAAAAAAACAGCAGCAACAGCAGCAGCACCAAAAGCAGCCACGCTAGCACCAGGAGCAACAGCAGCAATAGCAGCAAAAGTGCAAGTAGCAACGAACATCACCACCACCAGCTGCAACAGCAGCAGTACCACTACCACCATCAAAGCTAGCAACACACCAATTATATGCCAACATTCCAATTACAGTATAAAAGCCAACAACATGCTAATTACATGCTGTGAAAGCAGCAGCAGTACCAGCAGTAGCACTTCCACTACCACCAGCAAAAACAGCAGCAGCACCATGCTAACATAAACATATCAATTACATGCTAACAGTTTACTGCAAATAGACAACATGCCAACTATGCGTCAATATTTGTTGTAAAAATTACAATAGCCAACAACGTGCTAACATGTAACCACAAAAACCACATGGCCACTAAATGGCAATATTTCCCCACAAAAATAACATGCCAACTGCACTATAACAGGCTAAGGCTTAACTATGAAATTGACAAAATGTCAATTACGCATCAAGGATACCTAACTTTACCACCAAATGACAACTACACAGCAACAGCAGCTTACAGTATATGCTGACTACATGCTTACACTTTACCACAAAATCAATAACATACCAATTACATGCCAACAACCCCCTAACACTTTACCAGGAACACCGCATGCCAATTACAAACAAATTACATGCAAACCACACCCTAACAGTTACGTTTCTCACAGAAAAGCAGCGGTTCTTCTCACTAAGAGGCCTTTGAGAGCTAAGGAGTCATTTAACATAAACAGGCCCTACTGGGTCACCTAATTAGGTGAATAATTCTTCACTTGCTATTGTTATTGTTGCAACTTAGGACCTGAAACTTGGGGGCCTAGAGTGACAGGGAACTTGCATTCTTCTATGGGGATTCAACTCATTCACAGAGTACACAAAAGATGGATAGAAAATAAATGAGCATAATTTGGGGTGTGTAAAGAATGCAGTAATCTCACTGACTTTCTAGAAGGCCAAAGGAAGCCTCAGGAAAGCTGGCTTGCTTTATTTTTTTGTTTTGAGCCCCATGTTTTCTTATACTGATATGTGAAAACTTCCTTGAGTCTGTGTTGACAGGGAGACAGGGCCACTGACAACCAGGGGAAAAGCAAGAAAGATTCTTGATATAGGTGGCACTTGAGCTGATCCTTTAAGGGACTTAGTGGTTTCCAGGAAGAATTAATTTAAAAATTCATGGATCTAATTAAAAAAGGAGTTCTTGAAATAAAAATGTCTTTGTCCTAAACCATGCACATTAAAGCAATAGGGAGTCTTTGGTGGACAAAGTGTGAATGCTTAGTTATCCTATATTCCAGGTTTTCCTTCTGTGGTTGCAAACCAAAGGTTTGAACCTGCTGGTTTCATGTGGTATTTAGAAGCTCCTTCATAGGCATACTGCCATTTGTTGATTAAAAACCGCAGAAAACATTTTTGTGTAAAGGGAAAGATTTATGTTAATTACTAAATGGTGTAAGATATTGTAGCTGTTAAAGATGATGATTAATAGCTACAGAGTAATGAAAGAACCTTATTTTAAAATATTCTCCTGATACATACGCACATACACATACATATACACATCTACGGCTTTCGAATAAGATTTGGATAAAAAAAATCTGTGGTAGATGATATAAAGTTTCAAATCCCTTTGTGAATGATGTAAGATGATGCCTCACTTGTGTGGGAACAGTTTAATGTTTTAGGATAATTCATGTATTAAATAATTAATTTATTAAAAACTAGATAAATGAATGCATAGGAACAGTTTCAAGGTGATGTATTAGTGATGGATGCTCATAGTGAAGCCTTCAGAGCTACAAACATGACATGTGTTTCAGTTCATTTGTAAGTAACTTTTTTCTTTTTGGCTGAGGGTAAAACTTCAATAACAACAAAGAAATCATATAAACATTTGGAGATGAGGTATTATATTTTTAAAGGACTATTGATTTGATAGGAAAAGTTTGGGGAGTTGTAAATTTGTAAGTGAAACATGAATTTCTGAGAGAGAGAGAGGCTCTCATTTAATGTATGAGAACTAGGAAGAAAAACTGATACCTGACATAGGAGCTTAAGGAGGAGTATTGAAGAGAGTGCATGAGGGCTTCAAAGCCACTCAGATTCTAGCAGTCAGAAGTAATCAGTTCACAGTGGGCTTCAACTGAGTGATTCTCGATTGCTGGGAGAGAGAATTGATTTCTTTGGCTAAGAGCTTCAGGGACAACTGTTACCCTTTGATGCCACCTCCTCCCTTTTCATTCTAAAGATGAAGAAACCAACGTCCACAAAGGTGAGGTGACTTATTCAAGGCCACACAGAGAATTAATGACCAGTCTGGGAAAAATCTTTCTAACAGTTAGAGATATGCTAAAGTGAAACCTGGGAAAGTAGTAGGTTCTGTCTTCCTAGAGATCTTTTAATGAGAGCATAAATGACCACGTGTCAAGTATACGACGTCAGTGGAGTTATTATTTGGTCACAGTTGGGACTAAATGGATGTTGAGGCCATCTAACACTATGACTCTAAGATTTTGTGATCAGAGACTTCTTGCAAAAGGTGAACATTAGCTGTATTGGATCATTGCATTGATTAGAATAGCTGAGTCTTTCTTTTTCCCAGTTGATCATTGTGCGATGTTGCCATTACTAAGTACAATGTTCTCCTGGCTCTGCACACTAGACTTTATATCAGTTCAGGTCTGTCTTTCCAGGTTTTTCTGAAACCATCAGTCTTGTCATTTGCTATAGCAGAATAGTATTTCATCAAATTTATGTAGCAAAAGACATGATCTCATTTGAACCTTATAACAACTCTGTGACGTAGTTACTACAGGTGTTCTTGTTCCCTTTTTATAGTTAAGAAACAGGTTTGGAGAGATGAACTGCCATCTTGAGGGATTAAATGCCACTCGTTGAGGAAATATCAGAGGCAGGATTTGAATCCAAGTTTTTCTGACTCTGGGACTACTATGCTGTTCACTACTCTTCTGTGCCTCTCCACACTATGAGAGACAACGTGGTGTAGCAGAAGTGGCTCTGTATTGGAGTCTGGGGAGCTTGATTTGATTTCCAGACCTTCCCCATACTTGCCACTTTTGTGACCACGGCAAGGGATCTAATCTCTTTGTATTTAACATGTGGTCTGGAGCTACTATCTTAATTCCTATATCCACTGATGAACCTAGCTCCAAGAGCTTGACCACACAATCCCTTCTGGGTTATATTGATGCTCTTGAGTGATTTGGGGGGAATATTTTTGGTGCCATTCTCCATGTTCTAAATTTATTATGCAGTAGGATTGGTCAACACATTTTCAGGTCTACAGGAATACACCCAAGGGTGTGCTACTAGTTACACCTTGGAAATTGGCAAACTACATGCATACTTTGTTTTTGATTTGGAGAGCCAATTAAACGTTTACCAGCACACCACTGATTCCCATACCTCATCAGACCAAAATGAGCTCAGGCACTTGTGAAAACCTTCCATAGATTAGCCTTCTCTGTGGAAGGTCCCAGCCCTTTTCTTCCTTCTATTTACATTATGATTGAATTATTTACTTCTTCCCCACCTCACTCTCTACGTATTAAACACCTTCTTCTCTTCTCCCTTTCTGCATCCCTTCCTTCCACACATGTGGCCACACTCCACCGTCTTTTTAAGGTTTTTTTAAAAAAAAAAAACCTCACACTCATTTCATTTGCTTTCCCAATTCCCACCCCTCCTCCACCAACCAGATGACTATCCCCAAGTGCTGATCATTACATTGAGACTTAAAGAAATCTAGAGATGTCATTAGGAATCCAGGAAAGGGAAGAGAACAGCAGCTGCTAGCTGCTAGTGATCCTGTAGCAAAGGCAAAGACTGTTCCATGAGTTGTTATAACAAAAGTAAACAAAAGAAAACAGTCCTCTTATTTCTAACCTGCTAGATGGCACAGAAGTCAGGAAGACTCCTTTTCCTGAGTTCAAATCTGACCTTAGATACTTACTAGTATGACCCTTGACAAGTCATTTCACCCTGTTTGCCTCAGTTTCCTCATCTGTAAAAAGTGCTGGAGAATGAAATGACAAACCACTACAGTATCTCTGCCAAGAAAACCCCAAATAGGGTCTTAAGGAGTTGGACATGACTGAAAATAACTGAACAACAAATGTTGTTTGGACATAGTACTGAGCAAAAAGATAATCCCTCAAGGAGCTTACATTATAATGGGGGAAGACAACATATAAAAGGGAGCTAAAAATAGAGTTGGAAGGGGCAATATACAGACATTGGGTGGCAAAGTCTAGAGTTAGTCTTAGCAGTTCTGCAAAATGGAAGTTCTGGGACAACTCATTGATAACAATAGGGAGCTGAGGGGCAAAGGGAGAAAGGAGTTGGAACATTTCCAGTTGGATGTCCTGCCTTTGATGTGATTTCCAAGTAAAATAATAGATAAAATGTGTACTTTCCTCATAACCACTCTGTAATATAAATGGTAAAGTATCCTGTCTCTCATTTTATAAAAGAGGCAGAGGGAAGTTAAATGGATTGGCCAGGGTCACGCAGCCATTAAAAGGCAAGGCTAAGAATCCAACCCAGATTGGTAGATTCCAAGTCTAGGCCTTCCCCGACTATACTATATGCTTTTTCTACAGATATTAAAGTATGTTTAATGGAAAAAAGATTATTAAAAATGACAGAGGTTGGAGAGTTTGTTAATAATGAGTTATGTAGACTCAATAGTCAACCTTGTCAAGATAATGGAAAGAATCATAAATCATAGATCACATGACTAACTAGAAGTGATCTCAAGAGACCACCTGCTAAGAACACTGTCTTCATCCCACCCTACTTTTGTGGAACTTAGGTCTGATAGTTTTAATATTTAAAACAATATACTGTATTAATGATAAATAATTACAATTAACAACAATTATAGCTAGTATTTTGTCTGCTATATGCTAAGTGCTTTACAAATGTTATCTCATTTGATGCTTAAATACCCCGGAAGTTAAGAACTTTTATTATCCCCATTTTACAATTGAGGAAATTGAGGCAAATGGACGTTATGGGACTTGCCTAAGATCATACAACTAATAAGTGTCTGAGACAAAATTTGAATTCCATCTTCCTAACTCCACTTTGAAATTCCTGCGTCATCACATAGTTCTTTAAGTACTTTAAGCTCAGAAGTCATTTTAGAACAAAAGTTGAAGAACTTTTTCTTCACTGAAAAATAGAGCCAGCCTCAGGAGTGGTCTAGGGGCAAATCAAACAGGAGGAAGAACAACAAATCAGAGGCAATAAGTAGGGTTGCCTGCACTAAACAGGACCCACAGTGGGTAAGGACAGCTGGACAGTAAGAATGTTAAGGCTGGAGCAAAATTCACACCAGAGAAGATGAGGAAACTGGTCCTGTCAGGGATTAAGGCTCCCATTGGACCTGGAGATGATGCCAACATAATTGTGTTCCCATTGTGAAATGTCAGTATTCTAGGGTGGCTAGGTGGTGTAGTGAATAGAGCACCAACCCTGGAGGACCTGAGTTCAAATGCAACCTCAGACACTTAACACTTACTAGCTGTATGACCTTGGGCAAGTCACTTAACCACAATCGCCCAGCTTTTCTTCCTCCAAAAAGAAAAAAAAAAGCAGCACAATTTGCTTGTGTTTAAAAAAAAAAAGAAATGTCAGTATACTTAGCTTATATGAAATAGGATGTTTTTGGTGGTGGCAAAATGTAGGATAAAAAGAACAAATGAAAGAAGTAGAAAGGATAGTAAAATAAATAAAATGAACAGGCTGAGAGTCCAGAAAGAATATAAACATACGGAGGATCTAAGGGTCAGGTTAACAGTTAACCCAGTGAACCAAAAACTAGTGAACTGCATAAAACTTAATACCAGCCAATTTTCTGTCAAAATGGCTTACTTGTTGGGATAGTGGAATGCATGTTGGTTCTGGAGTCAGAGGACTTCAGTTCCAATCTCTTCTCTGCCACTGTGGCATTTGTATGACCCTGGGCAAGTCACTTCACTGGCAGTCTTCAGATTCCTCACTATAACATGAGAGGGTTCTACTTAATGATTTCATGGCTTCTTTCTAGCTCTTGATCATAATCCCTGAACTTATGTTTCATCTCCTGTCCCCATACCTGGAATGCATTCCCTTCTCAGTTCTGCTTCTTAGGATTTCTAGCTTCCTTCAAAGATCAGGTTAGACAAAGCCTTCTATTAGAAGTCTTTTTTGAAGCACCCTGTTATTAGTGTTTTTCTCCTCTAATTATGTTCTATTTACTTTTTGCTATATTCTATTTTCCGAGTTATCCCATCAAAGCTTTAAAGTTGAAAAGAACTTTCGAGATTATGTCAGTAGATACAAGCACTTACCACGAGGTGCCAACTAACATTTATATGGCTCTTGAAAGTTTACAAACCGCTTCACAGATATCTCATTTGATTCCTACAGAAATTCTGTGAAATATGTATTATTACCACCTCCTTCTTACATATAATGGAACTGAGGCTGGCAGAAGATAGATGACTTCCTCAGATTAGCAAAGCTAGTAAGTCAGGATTTGAACTCAAGTCTTTCTGATTCCAAGTCCAGCATTCCATGCACTATGCTACAGCAGAACACTGCCCTCAAGGAGATTGTATTCTAATGGATTAAGATGTAGTCCATCCCCAATATTTTATAGAAGAGGAGACTAAGGCCCAGAGAGATTAAGAAATGTGACCAAAGTGGGGTGGAGTCAAGATGGCAGCATACAGGCAGGAGCACTCTGGGAGCTCCCCCCATAACCACCTCAAATATCTATAAAATATGACTCTAAACAAATTTTAGAGCTCCAGAACCCACGAAAGGACAGAGAAACAAGGCTCCCACTGAAGGCAGCCCAGCAGGAAGATGGGAAGGGTCCATTGCAGCACACTGGGAGCCAAGACCAGCCCTGCATGAACCCGGGACTGTAGCCCCAGGGTGGCCAGGACAAGCTGCGGCTGGAGCTTTCAGGAGAGCAGATCACTGGCAGCTGTGGCAGTTTCCAGAATTATCAACCCATAAGAAACAAGGACAAAGTGAAAGGTCAGTGTAACTCAGCTAAATTTGGGAGAAAGGAGTGGGTCCAGCCGTCTACTCCCAGAGCAAGAAAGCCATGGAAGATGCAGCCCTGCAGCTGCCTCCACGTGGCTGCTTCAGAGCTCCCTGCCTGCAGATTGCAGCGGGGCCAAGCAATCATTCAGAGGCTAAGTACTCTTGCCTTAATTTGCCTGGATCAGGACCACAGTCTTTGGTGGTGGTTTTGAGGTGAGTGACCAGTGAGCCAAAGCTGGTGGGGGCTGAAGAGACAGCAGCCCCCTAATAGCCCTGGAAGCTGTGAAAATCCCAGCTATTTGGGACAAAGCTCTCCCTTCTGAAAGCAGAGTTCTACTGAGCCCAAAAGTCAAGTAATTAACTGGCAACATAAGCAGGCAAAGGAAGCAAAGTATGAACAACAATGCAACTTTGGATTCCTTTTCTGGGGACAAAAAGGACCAAAGCATGGAATGGGAGGAAGACAAGATAGTCAGAACTCCCACACAAAAAGCTTCAAAGAAAAATGTAAACTGATTATAGGCCATAGAGGAGCTCAAGAAGGATTTTGAAAACCAAATAACAGAAGTGGAGGAAAAATTGGGAAGAGAAATGAGAACAATGCAAGAAAATCATGAAAAGAGAGTCAACAACCTGACTGAAGAAAATAACACCTTAAAAAATAGATTAAC
>CM053588.1:151838024-151864289 GCA_028646515.1 Pseudochirops corinnae | reverse complement strand
TTTTTAGGCATTCTTCTTCTCATTGGCTTTTTGGGCCTCTTTTGCCATTTGAGTTAATCTGTTTTTTAATGTGTTATTTTCTTCAGTCAGGTTGTTGACTCTCTTTTCATGATTTTCTTGCATCATTCTTATTTCTTTTCCCAATTTTCCCTCCACTTCTCTTATTTGGTTTTCAAAATCCTTCTTAAGCTGATCTATGGCTTTTAGGTAGTCTTCATGTTTCTTGGAAGCTTTTGGTGTGGGAGTTCTGACTGTGTTTTCTTCTTCCCATTCCATGCTTTGATCCTTCTTGTCCCCAAAGAAGGAATCTAGAGTTTGGTTGCTGTTCTTACTTTGCTTCCTTTGCCTGCTCATGTTGGCCAGTCAATGATTTTTTAGCTCTGTGGAACTCTGCTTCCAGAGGGGAAAGCTCTGTTCCAAGTTGCTGGGGTTTTCACAGCTGCCAGAGCTATTAGGAGGTGGCTGCAGCCCCCTCCAGCTTTGGCTCACTGAAAACACACGTCAGGACCACCACCCAAGACCACAATCTGGATCCAGGCTACTCAACACAAGAGCACTTAGCCTCTGAATGATTGCTTGATCCCCCTGCAGTCAGCAGGCTAGGAGCTCTGGAGCAGCCATGTTGAGGTGGTTTCAGGGCCGCTGCTTCTGCTGCTTCCTTGTCCTGTAGGCTGTTTGACCAGACTGCTTTTCTCCCCCAAGTTTAGCTGAGTTCCACTGACCTTTCACTTAGTCCTTGTTTCTTATGGCTTGATAATTCTGGAAACTGCCACAGCTGCCACTGATCCACTCTCCTGAAGGCTCCAGCTGCAGCTCATCCTGGCCACCCCAGGGCTAAGCCACAGTTTCAAGCTGGGCTGGTTTCAGCTCCCAGTGCTGAAATGATCCCTTCCTGCTGAGCTGCCTTCAGTGGGAGGAGTATTTTTGTGAGTTTTAGAGCCCTAAAGTTTGTTAGAGTCATGTTTTATGGGTATTTGAGGTAGCTATGTGGGAGCTGCCATGCCTTGCTGCTCCTACGCCACCATCTTGGCTCCGCTTTCTTTCAAACATTCTTCCTGAAAAAACCAGAACTGAAAAGAAAATTTGACACTCAAACACAAGAAGCATGAGAAGGTAAACATCAAAAAGAAATCATAAGGATCTTATCAAAGTTGAACTATTTACATGCCAACATGGAAAAATGATCATTGTAACTTATGAAACTTTTCTCAATATGAGGATAGATGAAGGGAATACAAATGTATATATATATGTATACATGCACATATGTCTGTATAGGAGGGTTTATATATACATACGAACATATGTCTGAGTATCTGTATGTATGAGTACATAGAGGGCACAGGATCAATTGAATAGGAAGGGATGATACTCTAAAAGGTGCAATTCTGAGATGGGAGAGGATTGGAATGAGAGTACACAGGGAGAGAAAGAATGGAATTAATCATCTCATATAGAAAAGGCAAGGAATAATTGTTACAATGGAGGGGAAGAACAGGAAGGCAAAAGGGAAAGGGTCAACCTTACTCTCATTGAATTTGGCTTAGGGAAGGAATGACATAAACTCTAAACTGGGTATCTTGCCACACAGGAGAGTAGGGAGTGTTGGGGATGAGAGGTGGGATGACGGAGGGGAGGAAAGACTGGGGGAGAGGGTTGCTGGAAGTACACACTTCCATAAAGGGACAGGGACAGGGACAGGGACAGGGACAAGGTAGAGAATAGAACAAGGGAGGGCAGGATAGGAAGGAGGGACGTATAGTCAGTCTCTCACAATATGCCCAATGTGGAGAGGTTCTGCATAATTATACATGTGCAGCCTGTATTTAATTGCTTGTCCTTCCAGTGAAGGTGGGTGATGAGGGAGGAAGGGAAAGAATCTAGAATTTAAAGTTCTATGATAAAATGTCAAAATATATATATGTATATATTACTATTACTATTATTATTATTATTAAATACATCCAAATGGGAATTAAGATATACAGGCACTGTGGTAGGGAGATCCATCCTGCCTTACCAGAAAGTCAGAGGGGCGAGGGGGAGGACATAGGAGAGAGCAGATTGGGGAAGGGGTTATACAGTGGGGTGGCTGTTTTGAGGTGTTGAGTAGGGGAAAGATGGGGAGAAAATCTGTAACTCAATATCTTATGGAAATGAATGATGTAAACAAGAAGATAAATAAATAAATAAATAATTTTTTTTTTTTAATGAATCTTCTTGTTTTCATTGTTAGGATCCGGATTACTTGAGAGGGATGAAACGAGAAGAGTGGGTAGCTCCAATACCCGGCCGGCCATGTTTTACAGGCTTGTAGGTGATAGAGAATTTGCCCAGGTAGTGTCCAATCATCTCGGGCTTAATTTCTACCTGATTGAAAGTCTTGCCATTATAGACGCCCACCATACTTCCCACCATCTCAGGCAGGATAATCATGTCTTGAAGGTGTGTCTTCACTACCTCGGGCTTTTCCATGGGGGGTGCCTCCTTCTTGGCCTTCCTCAGGCGCTTCAGGAGGAAGTGCTGTTTGCGCCTCAGACCCCTGTTGAGTCGTCGTTGTTGTCCAGCGCTGTACAACTGCATGAGCTGTTCATAGGACATGTCCAGCAGCGGATCCAGGTCCACGCTGTGGTAGGTGAACTTCCGGAAGGTTCGCTTCTTCTTCTGCTCCACTTCTGCCATCTTGTCTGCTGTCAGGAAAAGCAAATTAATTTATTTTTAAAAATAAAAAAGAAATTAAAAAAAGAAATTTACAAAAAAAAATACTTGAGTGTTTACTCCTGGCATCATTCTGTTTCCTGAAAAAAAAAAAATCTATGCTTTATAGACAAACAAATATCTTCTCAATGAATAAATTACTTAGTATATCAGCATTCTGTGTACTGGGATAAATGCAGAAATAGGTATGACATGACCCTTGCCTTTAAGTTGCTTACAATCTAGAAGGAATGATAATTCATGTTTAGATATAAATATGATACTAATTAATATATAATAAATGCATAAGAGAAATGATGAGTGTTATAAAATTACCTTTAGCTGAGGGAATTAGAGAATGGTCATGAGTAAAATAATAATAGAACTGGGCTTTGATTATGGGTTGGATGCCAAGAGACTGAGCAACTGCTCTGAGGCCTTAGTACATGAATGTGCTACAAAAAGCAGGATGATTTCAGAAAAAAACCTGGAAAGATTTACATGAACTGATGCAAAGTTAAGTGAGCAGAGCCAGACCATTGTACACAGGAACAGCAAATATTGTACGACAATGAATTGTGAATGACTTAGCTATCCACACAGCAAGACAATAACGCAAGACAATCCCAAAGGATCCATGATGAACCATGTTATCTACCTCCAGAGAAAGAAGTGATGTTTTCTGAATACAAAGCAAAGCATACTATTATTTTCTTTTTCTTCCTTTCCTTCCTTCCTTCCTTCTTTCTTTCCTTCCTTCTCTCCTTCCTTCCTTCCTTCTTTCTTTCCTTCCTTCCTTCTCTCCTTCCTTTCTTTCTTCCTTCCTTCCTTCCTTCATTCCTTCCTTCCTTCCTTCCTTTCTCTTTCTTCCTTTCTTTTTGTTTGACTCTTCTTGTACAAAATTACTAATATGAAAATATTTTACATGATTGCACACGAACAATCTTTATCAGTTTGCCTACTGTAAATGAGGGAAGGAAGGATGAAATTTGGAACTAAAAATTGCCACATCCTCTATAGCATTTGTCATTTTCTTTTTTTTTGTCATGTTAGCCAATACCAACAACCATACCTCAGATTTGTTTTAATTTGCATTTCTCTGATTAGTAGTGATTTAGAGCATTTTTATATGACTGTAGACGATAATGCCATCATTTCAAAGATTAGTCAGTCACTTATATGACTGAGCTCTGTTTCATCCTCTGCTACTGAGCTCTAACTCAGATTATAATATCATATTTCTTTTGATTCTATGGATAATTAATTGTCTCAGATATAATTTACAACCAATTCTTTCCACAAAGGGCTGCCCTTTCCCTAGACTATGCCCTAATGCATATTTAAATGAGACAGATACTTTACCAAAGATGATAGGAATTGAACCCAAACCATGGCATATATCTTTTTGACAAGATAATTCCCCTTCTCATATTTCCCCTTGACCCCAGTCTCCACCTGCCCACTTCTGACACTGTATTTAAACTGACGTCATCTCCTTATGAGTGTTCCAGAATCAGGGAGGGGGAAATGTGCCTGGGGAATTTAGAGTACAGGGTCACCCACAGGAGGATGAAAGACTGAAAAACTGTACAAGAGCTGCTCCTAGACCCTTACCATGATCATAGTGGTGAAATACATTTAAAATTCACATTGAATCATTAAAGTCATTTCTAAAATTATATTTATGATGATATTACTGTAGTTTTGCCCTGCAGCCTGCTATTGAAGCAGAAATAATGACAGGATTTGAAATAATAATGAATAAATCCATCACTCTTAACAACTTAGAAGGTCACCAATTAATTCAAGCAGCAGATGACTTTTCAACTTGATCACGTCTGTGACAGAATCTTGGGGAAGAGCTGAATTTCAATTGCCAGCTAGCCAACCAGTAAACAACAGACTTTTCAAGACTACCTACTGCAGTAGGAAGCATAAATGTAAATTAATTTAGAGAATCCAGATAAGTTCATTCGAGCCTTCCTTAAAATGGCAAAGGTTATTTGCATCATTTCAGTTGCCATTGCATTTCTGAAAACAGCTGCCCAGCATGCAAATGGAGGGACTCCTTCCTTCCACCAGACTATGAATGGAGAAACTGAAATTAGCGCTTAAAAAATGTAAGAAATAAGCATTTTGTAAATTAAAAATAGGAACCAAACAAATGGATACATTGTAACTAGATTAACAAGAAGCTAGGCTGGAAGTTTATCACATATTACACCTCTAAAATGGTCCAGTAGATTCTTAAGGTTTTATTTACCCATTGCCAAATAGCAGGAGAGTTTACTCTAAGCCTGGGGCTTTTGTGCAGACCAGATATATTCATTTGGAGTAGGGAAGATAGAAATTCTCAAAGTTCAGAATCAGTAGGTCCTTTGAAAGGAATATTTCATGAAGTCCTAAATAAACCACATTCCTAAATAAGCACACTTTTTAAGGAAGGAGGCTGCTCATGGTGCACCCCAAATTTCATTCTTTTAGAAGAATTTAGGAGACGTGTGACTAACGCCTCCTTTAGACCCTACTACAATGAAAGCAGTCTTGGATCCAGAATATTGACTTTCTCAGTTCTTAATTTGTCCTCTACTTCTACCTAGTGGCTCCTTTTGGCTTTACAAGAACTGTGGAAATGAGATGTAGAATTCCAGTAGCTGACAACAGTAGAAAGAGTATTGATTCTAGAGACAGAGAACTTGGCTTTCATTCTCATCAAAATGGAGTTTCTTGAGTTCAAGGACCATGTTTCCTTTGTATTTTCAGCATGTAGCACTGTATCTGACCCACAGTAAATGCTTAATGATTGTTGACTGACTGAATTCTTACCACCTGTGGGAGCTCCAACAAGTTACTGATAATTCCTGGGCCTCAGTTTCATCATGTGTAAAACAAAGGGGTTAGGCTAAATGTCCTCTAAGGTCACTTCCAGTTGTAGATCTATGATCCCATAGATGTAACGATGGCTCCAATTTCCTCCAAACAGAGAGAGGCAAGGTGGCATATGTTGAAGTAGCACCTATCAAACAGGAAAATAACACAGAGTTTGAAAAACAGATGCAATCATCCAGAGAAAAAGGACAAAACAGTTTACCCAAAGAGGACCCCAAATCCTGTGGCCTCTATACTGGGTTATCCACTTTCCGTTGTTATCTCAAACATCTCTAACCTCCCCTCCTCTCCTCTCGTCCCCTCTCCTCCTTCCCTCCCTCTCTCTCTCTCTCTCTCTCTCTCTTCACACACACACACACACACACACACACACACACACACACACACACACACGGTATTTTAAAGATGGTAGACAGGCAAGTCTTGGATGTTTATAGATTGATCAATACAACTGTGTGTACTCACTCAAAAGTGGTCAATAGAATCTCAATTTGTTTATTTCTTTGATTATTGTCTCATAGTGAACACTTTGGGCATAGGATCTACCTTAACAAACTAAAAAAATGGGTGAAATTATTCTTCAAAATCACTAGAGATAAATGTGAAGTCCTACATTTGGTTTCCAGCATCAGTTTCACCCATGTAAGATAATACGGTTGGGTGAAAGATCACTTGAAAAAGATGTGGAAGTTTTAATGCACTGAAGGTTCAATATGAGTGAACCAGCCTTTGGAAGGATCACAGAAAACAGGAGAAAGACCACAGGGCTGGAGAAGGGTAAATGCTATCTTGATCTTCAAAAAAGGGAAGAAGTTATATTCTTCAAACTATAGGATGATGAGCTTGACTTCTATTCATGGAAAAACTCCTAGAACCCATAAATAAAGGAATGATTCATGAAGGAAGAATTTATTAAGCACCAACTATGTGCTAGACACAAATGTTATCACATTTGATTCTCACAACAGTCTTAGGAGGTAGGTATTATCATTATCCTCATCTGAGGAAACAGAAATTAAGTGACTTGCCCAGGGTCATATACTTAATAAGTATTTGAAGGATTATTATCTTAGATCTTCCTGACTCTAAGCCCAGTCCTCTATCCATTGAGCCACCCAGCTCCTTCCTGAATACTTGAAAAGGGTAAGCAGTGATCACAAAGTAGTATAGATTCTTAAAAAGCAAATCACACTACCTAAATTTCATTTTATGATATAACAAGGTTACTAGATCTGAAAACTAGGAAATGACTTCACTTTGGTATGAAACAAAGTATTGTGAATAGGATGAAATTGGTGACAGTATACTTAAGTGAATTTGGTATGCTGTTTTGTCCATTACTCGGTGTTAGTTCTGTAGGAATATGACTGAATGTTTCCATGGTGAAGACTGAATTCCTCCTAGTGGTGTACTCTGACAATATCAGGAACAGGGCAAGCAAGTCAACAAGTGGCAAGAGGCCGAAGATGTGAGGTGGTATCATAGGGCAGAAACCCCAGTCTTAATAAGACTGATATTAGCAGGAGACAAGGTGCAGTCTGCAGAATAAAAATCCAATTCTGGGTTACAAAGAGTCTAGCTAAACAAAGGGTGAGGTCAATTTGTTGTATTCAGTAGCCTCACTGATACCTGCAAGTGGTAATTTAAGTTATTAATTTCCACTGAAGTTATATTCTAGTGATTCATGTTTTTGTCGAGGTAATACTGGATTCTTAAAAGAATTTCAAGATTTCAGAATTCAAAAGAATCCAAAACATCATTTAGTCCAACTCAGGAATCAACTCTTCAACATGACAAAAGATCATATAGCTTACATTTAAATTCATCAAGGGAGTTAACTATTTCTCAAGAAGACCCATTTTGCTTTTGGATAGCTCTGAAAGCTAAACAGGAAAAACCTGAAAATCAAAGAGTGAAACATAATTTAAAAGATAAAGACTTGAGCTAATGAATATAGTAACTGTGTTAAAAATTGAAATACCACTAGCTACAAAAAAAAAGAGAAACAAACTAAAATTACCATAACCAATAATGGAAAATAGTGGAAAGGAAAAAGAAAATTAATGAAAACTGTTATGCTCAATTATACGTGCATGAAATTGAAAGCAAATGAAATGTGATAATGTTTACAAAAATGAAAATTAACTAAATTAACAAAACAGTAAAGAGAAACTATAAACAATCTGATTTCAGAAAGAAAAACTGAACAAGCCATAAGTGAACTCTAAAAGAATAAAACTTCTGTTCCAGTTGGATTTTCAAGTGAATTCTATCAAACATTTAAAGAAGAAGTAACTCCTATGTATCAGAAATCATTTTCAAAAGTAGAAAAAAAAATCACCTCAGCAAATTCTTTCTATGAAATATATTCAGTCTTGATGTTCAAACAGGAAGAGAGAAATGAGAGGCAGAAAATCTATGCTAATATCATCAATGAATATTGATATAAGACTTTAGATAAACTATTTTCCAAGAAATCAGAGAAACACATTTTTAAAAATATTCACAATGGCCAGGTTGTATTTGTATCAGACATACAAGGAAGTTTAAGCATTAGGAAGAGTATAAGTATAATAAATTATATTAATTATAAAAATAATAAAACTACATGATTGTGTCAATAGATGTTCCTTCCCCAAAAAGTTCAACTTTAGAATGTAAACTCTTTGAGGGCTGAGGTTTTTTAAAAATATTTGAATACACAATGCCTCACTCTTTATATTCATGTGGTAGCTGTTTAATAAATGTTTGTTGAATTGAAGTCTAAATCCTCTCTGTAACTTCTACTCATTGTTCCTAGTTCTGCCCTCTGAGTCAAGTATAATCTAATTCCTCTTCCATGAAACATCATAAGACGAGTACTGTGTCCTCTCAAGTCTTCTCTTCTCTAAAATAAATATCCTCAGAAGAATATTTTTCCATGTTCATGGTATTTTCTGAACCTCTCTCACTTCTCTCTACCTTGCTTTGGAGATCAGGGGAAGGGGAAGAAGATGCTGGGTGGGTGGGAGTTAAGATTAAGAACCCAGCAACCAAATAGAAGACCTGGAAAGGCCAAGTGCTGGAAGTGAGGTCTGAAGTTGAAGCGGGGTCCAAACCAGGAAACATAACAAAGTCTGAAAAGTAAGATTATCAAGAGATAAGATATAGGGTTCAAGAAGCAAATTCAATTTAGTTCAACAAATTACTCACTCTATGCACAAGGCAATATTGGAGGTATTGGTGATACAAAGACAAAAACAAAACAATTCCTTCCCTGAAAGAGCCTGTATTCTCCTTGGAGACACAAAGTGCCCACAGAAAAATGAACACCAAGTGTATAGAAAAGTAAACAATGCCATTCTGTTGGAAAAAGTTGGCATTTACAGACTATATGTCAAAGAACTATGATTTCTTAATTGTGGCAACTTCCTGAACCAATATTAGATGATAGCCTAATATAATTTTTATGGTCCAACAATATTATGGTTTTCAAAACAGAGAGATAATTAACAACTGAGGGAATCAGGAAATGCCTTATATAAAAGGTGTCACCAGAACTCAGCCTTAAAGAAAGCTAAGGATTCCAATAGGCAGGGGCAGAGTCAGCACAAAGAGCTCCCTGAGGTTCTATCATTCTCCACTTTCATATCATGGGCCTTCCATTTGCCTATGATACCTCAAACTCCCCAGGGGAGTTACCTATATCAGTATGGGGAGTGATTTTAGGGAAGCAGTAAAGATGAAAGTCATAGTTTAAGAGCATGTTCAGAGTAGAAAAGTAGAACTCTAGAACTCTGTAGTAAGCCAAAGGATAGACCAATAGTATATCAGAAAAGTGAGAGTATTGTTATAGTTTCTCTCTAACTAACCATTGGATTAAAGGTGATAAGTAGAGGAAAGGTGAACCTTAACCTGAAGAACAGTAAAGACAATAGACTAACATCGTGAGGTGGAAGGTAAGTCATGTGTCCTGAAAGTTTCCTTGATAATTAACCAAACCATCTTGACTACTTCAAAGAATCTGGAGCAGGGGTTCAAGTAAATAATAAGTATTTTATTAAGGGCATACTGTTTGCTGGGCATTGTGCTAGGTGTTAATGAGACAAGTACAAAGAATGAATCAATCCCTACTCCCAAGCATCTTACATGTTAAATGTACAAGTACATATAAAATATGTACAGCATAAATATAAAGCTAAGAAATAAAAAATATTTAAATATGTGATAGTCTGGGATGGTACTGGGGATTGGGTAAATCAGGAAGGCTTCATGCGAAACATAGCACTTGAGCTATGACAAAAAGAAAGTGAGGGAGGTGGAGCCAAGATGGTGGAGTAAAAGCAGAAACTTGCTTGAACTCTTCCCCCCAGTCACCCCTAAATACATGTAAAAGTGACTCTAAACAAATTTTAGAGCTACAGAACCCACAAAATGACAGAGTGAAACACATCCCCAGCTGAAGACAGCCTGGCAGGCCGACAGTGGCCAACACTCCCACTGGGCTAGGAGCAAAACACAATCCTACAAGGGCTGCACTGGCATAGCCTGGACTGGAGCAGAACTCCGGGAACTGAATCACTGGCAGCTGTGGTGGCTTTTAGACTTCTCAACCCACAAACACTAAAGAAAAATTAGAAGGTCAATGGGGAAACTCTGCAGTACCTAGGTGAGAGAAGAGCATTGTCTGGCCCCAGCCCTGGGGTGGCAGAGGTGGCAGCAGCAGCAGCAACAGCTGCTTCTGAAGTCCCAGGTCCACAGATGGTGGGGGGATCAAGCAGCTGATCAGAGAGCAATTGATCTTGCTTTGCCCTGCTTGGATCTGGGTTGCAGTCTTGGGTGGCATACCTGGGGTGAGGAGGAGCACTGCCATGGCAGAGCTTGTGGCAGTTGTGGAGAAGGAATCCTCCTCATAGTTCTGAGGCATAAAAGAGTGGTCATTCACAGACCAGAGGACAGACAGTGGAAGGAGTAAACACTTCTCCTTTGATCATATCACCTTAGAAGAACTGAAAATTCACAGGTGCCTAGAAATAGCTCTAACAACAACTGCACAAAATCCCAGAAATTTAGAACAGAGCACTCTCCACTCTGGAGGCAGAGTCCTACTTTGGCAAAAAGCTCAAAAGTCAAGTAATTGACTGGGAAAATGAGGAAACAGAGGGAAAAATCAAACTATAGAATCTTTCTTTGGTGATGAAGAAGAACAAATCAGGCAACCAGAAAAAGGCAACAAAATCAAAACTCCTGCATTAAAAGCCTCCAAGAAAAATATGAATTAATCACAGGCCATGGAGGAGCTCAAAAAGAATTTTAAAAATCAAGTAAGAAAAGCAGAAGAAAAATTGGGAAGAGAAATGAGAGTGATGCAAGAAAATCTTGAAAAACGAGTCAACAGCTTGCTAAAGGAGGCCCCCAAAAAATGCTAAAGGAAATAACACCTTAAAAAACAGACTAACTCAAATGGCAAAAGAGGTCCAAAAAGCCAATGAGGAGAAGAATGCCTTAAAAAGCAGAAATGACCAATGGAAAAGGAGGTCTAAAAGCTCACTGAGGAAAATAATTCCTTCAAAATTAGAATAGAGCAAATGAAAGCTATTGACTTTATGAAAAATCAAGAAATTATAAAACAAACTCAAAGGAATGAAAAAATAGAAGACCATGTGAAATATCTCATTGGAAAAACAACTGACCCAGAAAATGGATGTAGGAGAAAGAATTTAAAAATTATTGAACTACCTGAAAGCCATGATCAAAAAAAGAACCTGGACATCATCTTTCAAGAAATTATCAAGGAAAACTGCCCTGATATTCTAGAACCAGAGGCTTTGAAAGAATTGAAATTGATCAAATTTGAAATTGAAAGAATCCATTGATCACCTCTTGAAAAAAGATTCCAAAAAGAAAACTCCCAGGAATATTATAGCCATATTCCAGACTTCCCATGTCAAGGAGAAAATATTACAAGCAGTCAGGAAGAAACATTTCAAGTACTGTGGAAACACAATCAGGATAACAAGATCTAGCAACTTTTACATTAATGGATTGGAGGGCTTGGAATATGATATTCTGGAGATCAAAAGAGCTAGCATTACAACCAAGAATCACCTACTCAGCAAAACTGAGTATAATACTTCAGGGGAAAATATGGACATTCAATAAAATAGAGGACTTTCAAGCATTCTTGATGAAAAAAACAGAGTTGAATAGAAAATTTGACATTCAAATACAAGAAACAAGAGAAGCATGAAAAGGTAAACAGGAAAGAGAAATCATAAGGAATTTATTAAAGTTGAACTATTTACATTCCTACATGGAAAGATTATATTTGTAACTCATGAGACTTTTCTCAGTATAAGGATAATTGAAGGGAATATGTGTGTATATGTATTTATGTGTGTGTGTGTGTGGTTATGTATATGTATATATGTGTGTGTTATGTGTGTATATATGGATAGAGGGCACGGGGTGAGTTGAATATGAAGGAATGATATCTAAAAATAAAATTAGGGTTTGAGAGAGGAATATATTAAGAGAAGGAGAAAGGGAGAGATAGAATAGGGTAAATTATCTCACATAAAAGAGGCAAGAGAAAACTGTTACAATGGAGGGGAAGAGCAGGTAGGTAAAAGGGAATGGGTCAACCTTACTCTCATTGGATTTGGCTTCAGAAGGGAATAACATACACACTCAACTGAATATTTTACCCTACAGGAAAGTAGGAGGGAAGGGGATAAGAGGGGGGCAATAGAAGGGAGGGCAGATTTGGGGAGGGGATAGTCAGATGCAAACATTTTTGAAAATGTACAGGGTTGAAGGAGAAAATAGAATAAATGAAGGGCTGGATAGGATGGAGGGAAATAAAATTAGTCTTTCACAATATGACTACTACGGAAATGTTTTGCATAACTACACATGTATCACCTACATTGAATTGCTTTTCTTCTCAATGGAGGGGTGAGGAGGAAGAAGGGAGAGAATCTGGAACTCAAAGTTTTAGAAACAAATGTTAAAAATTGTTTTTACAGGCAACTGGGAAATAAGATATATAATCAATGTGGTATAGGAATCCATCTTGCCCCACAAGAAAGTAAGGGGGAAGATTAGAAAGAGGGATAGTGGGGATAGAAGAGAGGGCAGACTCAGGGAAGGGGTACTCAGTATGCTTGCCATCTTGGGGTGGGGGGTAGGGGAGAGATGAAGAGAAAATTTGGAACTCAAAATCTTGTGGAAATGAATGTTGAAAACTAAGAATAAATAAATTCTAAAAGAAAGTGAAGGACTCTGAGGCAGAGTTGATGATAGAATTCATGGCATGTGGGATCAGTAATGCAAAGGCATGGAGATAGGAGATGGCATGTCTAGTAAGGAACAGAGAGAAGACCAGTTTTGCTGGATTGAAGAATGCAAGAGGGAAAGTAATATCTGGTGAGGTTAGAAAGATAGGCTGGGACCAGGTTGTATGAGGCTTTTAAAACTAAACAGAAGAATTTATCTTCATCCTGGAAGCAATAGGAAGCCATGGGAGTTGATTGAGTAGTAGAGTTACATGGTCAGATGAAGCAAATTACTTTTTGTGAGGTTATCTACTATTGAAATAAAGCAGCTGGATGGTACAGTGGATAGAGCACAGGGCCTGGAGTCAGGAAGACCCCAGTTCAAACCTAGCCTTAGACATCTTTTAACTGTATGACCTTGGGCAAGTCACTTAACCTCTGTTGGCATCTGAGGCAATTGGTAGTTCAATGAATATAGTGTTATATCCTGGAGTCAGGAAGACCCGAGTATAAATCGATCCTCAGACACTTATTAGCTGTGTGACCGGGGGCAAGTCACTTAACCTTTGTTTGCCCTGATCTACTAAAGAAGGAAATGACAAATCGCTCTGGTATCTTTGACAACAAAACTCCATGAATAGTATTGGTATTAAATGGTCCACAGGGTCAATATCCACAGGATATAACTGGACTACTGAACAACAAAACCAACTACCACTGAAAAGAAGCAAGTCATTTGGCATTTCTGAGTCATAAGAAATGCCCTAAGATTATAAATTATACTTGGGCTATCATCTATATTGGTGCAGGAAGTTCCCACACTTAAGAAATCACAGGTCTAGGGACAGAGCCAAGATGGCAGAGTTAAAACAGGACCTCTGAGAGGCTCTGACTCCCACAACCTCCAATACATGTAAAAAAAATGACTCTAAACAAATTTTAGAGCTACAGAATCCACAAAGTGACAGAGAGAAATAAATCTCCCACCAAAAGCAGCCTGGCAGACCAACAGGAAGTGTCTACAGCAGTGTGCTGGGAGCCAAACACAGTCCCACGTGTGCCATGGGGTTCAGGCCCCAAGGTGGCCCTGACGAATGGTGGCCAGAGAAGACTTTAGGAGACTGAATCACCAGCAGCTGTGGTGGTTTCCAGACTTCTTAACCCATAAACACCAAAAAGAAAGTAAAAGATCAGTTGAGGACTCTGTTGGAACTGAGTGGAAAAGAGTGTGGTCCAGCCCCTGACCCCAAGGTGGGAAGTGGTGGAGGTAAGGCAGCTGCAGCTGCATGGCTGCCTCCAAAGCTCCTGGCCTACAGATTATAGGGGGACCAAGTGACCATTAAAGCTCCTGCTTTAACCTCCTTGGATCTGGATCATGGTCTTGGGTTGTGATCCTGGGGTGTGTGGCCAGTCTGCCAGAGCTTGTGGGGGCTGCAGAGAGGGTACCCAACTAATAGCTCCAGCAGCTGCAAAAACCCCAGCAATTTGGAACATAGCTCTCTACAATCTGGAAGCAGAGTTCTACTGTGGCAAAGAGCTCAAAAGTCAAGTAATTGGTTGGCAATATGAGCAAGCAGAGAAAGCACAAACAGACCATAGAATCCTTTTTGTTCCAAAAAGGAACAAAGCATGGAATGAGAGGAAGACAATGAAGTCAGAACTGCTACATCAAAAGCTTCTAAGAAAAATATGAATTGGTTACAGGCCATGGAGGAGCTCAAGAAGGATTTTGAAAATCAAATAAGAGAAGTGGAGGAAAGATTGGAAAGAGAAATAAGAATGATGCAAGAAAATCATGAAAAGCAAGTCCACAGCCTGCTAAAAGAGACCCCAAAATATACTGAAGAAAGTAACACCTTAAAAAAATAGACTAACCCAAATGGTAAAAGAGGCCCAAAAGGCCAATGAGGAGAAAAATGCCTTAAAAAGCTGAATTTGCCAGATGGAAAAGGAATTTGAAAAACTCACTGTAGAGAATAACTCCTTCAAAATTAGATTGGAACAATTGGAAGCTAATGACTTTATGAGGAATCAAGATACTATCCAAACAAATGAATAAATAGACGGCAATGTGAAATATCTCTTTGGAAAAAACCACTGACCTAGAAAATAGATCCAGTAGAGATAATTTTAAAATTATTGGACTACCCGAAAGCCACGATTTTAAAAAAGAGCCTAGACAACATCTTTCAAGAAATTCTCAAGCAAAATTGCCCTGATATTCTAGAACCAGAGGGCAAAATAGAAATTGAAGGAATTCACTGATTGCCTCTTGAAAAAAGATCCCCAAAAGAAAACTTCTAGGAATATTATAACCAAATTCCAGAGTTCCCAGGTCAAGGAGAAAATACTGCGAGCAGTCAGGAAGAAACAATTTGAGTATTGTGGAAACACAATCAGGATGATATAAGACCAAACAACTTCTACATTAAGGGATCGAAGGGCTTGGAATATGATATTCTCGAGGTCAAAGGAGCTAGGATTAAAACCAAGAATCACCTACCCAGCAAAACTGAGTATTAGTGCTTCAGAGAAAAATATTATCATTCAATGAAATAGAGGATTTTCAAGCATTCTTGATGAAAAAAACAGAGCTGAACAGAAAGTTTGACTTTCAAATACAAGAAGCAAGAGAAGCATGAGAAGGTAAACAGGAAAAAGAAATTACAAGGAACTTATTAAAGTTGAACTATTTACATTCCTACATAGAAAAATGCTAATTGTAACTCATTAGACTTTTCTCAGTATGAGGATAATTGAAGGGAATATATGTGTGTGTGTATACATATATATGTATTCATACATATATATATGTATGTATAGGAGGGTATATAAATAAATGTGTGAGTGTGTGCATACATATGTACATGTATGCAAAGACAGAGGGCACAGAATGAGTTGAATATGAAGGGATGATATCTAAAAAATTAAAATTAAGAGGTGAGAGAGGAATATATTGGGCAGAGAAAGGGAGAGATAGAATAGGGTAAATTATCTCATATAAAAGAGGCAAGAGAAAACTTTTACAATGGAGGGAAAGAACAGGAAGGTCAAAGGGAATGAGTCAACCTTACTCTCATTGAATTTGGCTTAAGGAGGAAATAACATACACACTCAATCGAGTAGCTTTTCCTATAGGAAAATAGGGGAGAAGGGGATAAGAGCAGGGATGATAGAAGGGAGGGCAGCCCGGGGGAGAGAGTAGTTAGAAGCAAACAATTTTGAAAAGGGACAAGGTCAAAGGAGAAAACAGAATAAGTGGGGGGTAGGATAGGATGGAGGGAATTATAGTTAGTCTTTCACAATATAACCCCTTTGGAAACATTTTGCGTAACTACACATGTACAACCTATAGTGAATTGCTTATCTTCCCAGTGGGGGTGGGTGAGGAGGGAAGAAGGGAAAAAAATCTGGAACTCAAAGTTTTAAAAACAAATGTTTAAAAAAAATTGCTTTTTATATGCAACTGGGAAATAAGATATACAGGCACTGGGGTATAGAAATCTATCTTGCCCTACTAGGAAGTTGGGGGTAGGGGGTGATGGGGGAGGATATAAGAGAGAACAGATTGGGGAAGGGGTATTCAGTAGGCTTGCTATTTTGGGATGGGAGTAGGGGAAAGATGGGGAAAAAATTTGTAAATCAAAATCTTGTGGAAATGAATGTTGAAAATTAAAAATAAATAAATTTAAAAAAAATAAAAAGAAATCACAGGTCTGTGGGGGTAAGAATTCATTTATTAAATCCATCAATACTACTGTCCAGATTTCAGGACAGTTGCAAGTGGTTATAATGTGGCAGTTTGGCCATTGGGTCTTTCTTTGGGCATATATTACAGAGCCCAGATGTACTGTCTAACATTATGCCATAGATGGAATCAACAGAATTCTTATGTGACTTCATGAAGGGCCTTGAATAGCAGCACTGAGTAGCCGGTCTCCAGTCTGTTGCGGCATAAACTCAATTATCATCCTCTGAGCCTACCCAAAAGGTAATGGATCCCCTTGATTGGAAATGGAGCTGTCCATCAAATACTGTCTTTTTTCATGCAAGATTTTTCATGTTAGATAGTAGACATTTGGGTCTGAGAAGAGGAATTCTACACCTGTTGTTGTTCAGTAGGCTTGATGAGATCGAGGCAAATTTTGCAGCTGCCAGATTCCTCAGATACATCATTTGCAGAAAAGGCAGGATTAAGAGGGTTACGGCCTAACTTCTGTGGCAGGGTGCCAGATTGCTAACTGATGAGGCCTGAAACATATTATGGAAAAATGACCAATCAGGCAGCAAACATTCATTAACAGCCTACTATGTTCCAGGTACTGTGCTAAGTGCTGGCGATCCCCAAAGAGGCAAAAGTCAGTCCCTGCCCTCAGGAGCTTACAATCTAATGAAGGAGACAATATGATAAAAATACATACAAAGCCAACTGCATGCAGGATAAACAGGAAATAATTAGCAGAGGGAAGATACTAGAATTAAGGAGGATTGGGAAAGACTTCCTGAAAAATGGGGTTTTAGCTAGGACTTGAAGCCGGGGGAGTCAATAGGTGGAGTTGATGAGGGAAAATATGTAGGCATGGGAAAAAGATGAAGAAAAGTACCCACTTTATCTATAACTGGCTGAAATTGTTCACTTGGACCTTCCAGGACCATAGGAAATATAGGGGAACTGGGAGACATCTAGGGTGGGACACTCCCTTTGTTTTTCCACAGGAATAATGGAACATGAGTTTTTGAATCATTGGTCTTGACTGAAAAGATAAAGGGTTCTCTGAATTGCCCCTGACCATAGCTAGGGATGGAACAGCACTTGCTCCCTCTGGGACAGTTTTATTTCCAAGAAACTGGAAGAAGCTTCTGAGCTTACCAAAGCCCAGAGCTGGAGTCCAGATCTAAGTCCAGAGGGTGAAATAGGAGAACCAGTTTTCTGGATGGTTGGCAGGGGCAAGGTAGCAGATTTTATTCTGTCAACAGTCCCCTCATGGTGAAATCATGATGTTTTTTTGCTCTCTTAGACTCTTGTCTGGGGATGCTGCCAGTAGTAAAAGCACAGTACTAGGATACTGCAGGTGTCAGTTTGGAATGCTCTGCAGTGCAATGATCCCTCTTATATCCCCTCCTCGAAACTTCATGGATCTGTGGGTAGGGTTTGGAAAATGAAGTTGATGGCACCTGTGTGAAGCCTGACATTGCCTGGGCCATGTCTAAGGTCTCTGTCCAAGCACAAATTTAGTTTCAGGACCCCAGTGAAGGTGTCATCAGTTTATCCCAAATCAGGTCTGCCAGGCCCTCCATAAACAAATCCATCAGTCAGCCAGGTCCTCCTCCAGAAGACTCTGAGTCAGCATCCAGAGGCTGCTTGTATGCTCTAGTGATTGATGCCCTCCCCTGCTGGAGAGGACAGGTCTGTGGCTCAATGGATTTAGAGTCAGTTACATCATTGAAAGCTTCCTGTAGCTCCCACATGAGGTCTTTGTAGTTTGTTAACAGGGGGAAAGTGGTTTGCCTGCTATGATAGCTATTTAAATGACAACATTTTTATTCAACATGAAAGGTGACTTTTGTGGCAATAAATATATGCATTTTAATATGATGTAACTGTGGATTTTTATATGGAAGTCTAGTCAGAAATTTGCATTTGAAATCTTTTGAGAAATACTACAGATTTTCAATGAGTAGGCTCTTATACCAAAAATCATCTTGCTTGTATTTGAAAGGCTTGCAAACCTTTGGGTCATATGATCATTTCAGGAAAGCTTGATCCACTAGAGGAACTTGTTATGATTAATTTCCTCTAGGGCTTCCTGCAGAGAAAGAAGGCATAGACTGCCAATCCCATTCAAAATGACCTACAGTCTTCACTTGTGTTTGGCATGCTACTAATTTTTAAAAGTCCACTTTTGATTTGGAAAGTAAATCCAGCTCTCCATTTGTTTTTAAGGCTATTCTCTTCAACCTGGAAAACCACTGGAAGGGTGATTAGTAAATCCAGGTCAGCCTGAAAGAAGGTCTCTGGTGGAGCACCCCAAATTTCTAGCTTTATCATTGGCTCTGGTTCAAAATTTTTACTAGGGATTTGGCTGAAGGAACAGATGATATGCTTATCAAAATATCAGCTGACATGAAATTGGTAGGAATAGCTAATATGTTGGATGTCACAATAAGCATTTTGATCCTTGCTGGGTATTGTTGATATGACTCCAAAGTCAGCACCCTCTTAGCTCAGGTTCAATGTGGAGATGAAATGAGATATTCATTCACTAGCTGCTAAACTTTTAACAAAGGAAGAGGTTTAATTTGTCCTAAAACAGCAAGAATATATAACAAGGATACAATCATACTTAGCTTCTCTATACAAATTCCTCCCTCCCTCCCTCCCACTTTTTCTTCATCTAGAAATTGCCTCAGGTCAATATATCATCAGGTATGGTGACTTGTATAGTCTCAGGTACCCACCAAGTCTGAGAGTCTCACATTATACTGAGCTGAGACTTCCTTATCAGGAAGGTGTGTCAGGGAAGCTGGCTTCAATCAGGTTGCATGGGGGCAAGAGGGGGTGTGTGGAGGAGTTTGGGGTAAAGGAAGCTGCATCAGAGAAACTTCTAGAGAAAATGGGGCCCAAGAAGTTGTTTGTGGGTTGTGTGTGGGGAGGAAGCTGGGGTTGAGGAGAAAAATGCCGGTTTTATCACAACTGAGTAGGATGATTGGACTTGCTAGATGCAAGAAATTTAATAGTTATAATCTATTTTTAGTACCAAAAAATCAACTGCACAATACAGGGTGAGGTAGATGTATCTAGGGAGGTTCCAGAAAGAGTTGAGGATCCTAGTGGACTGTGAGTCAATAATGTTACATGGCAGCCTTAAAGTTACTTTGGTGCTAGACTCCCTAATACTCTAGAAAAAATAACACCTAAAATGAAGTTGTCAACTCTGATGTCCTCTGCTCTTGTTATACCACATCTGCAACAATTTTAAACTAGGTTAGCCATCTTTTAGTACAGATGGAAACCCATTGAGCTTGCCTAGATCAATATGATCTGAATGGTATGTCTTGATACTAAGCCATAGGAAGATCATTTGAGAGCCCTGGTAACATTCGACCTACAGAAAAGAACACCTAGAGGAATCACGATGACATCCTTAAGCATTTTAAGGATTGTCATATAGAAGAGAAGTTAAATTTATTCATCTTGGTCCTAGAGCCAAGAGCTAGAAACAAAGGATGTAAATAACTGAGAGGTGTATTTGGACTCAGCATAAGGAGACTTCCTGACAATGCTATCTAAAATTAGGATGGGTCTGGAATCCTTATAGTGAGGCCAGATGATCAGTTGTCAAGAATCTTGTAGAGAGAGCTACTGTTCAGATATGGATTGAATTATATGACCAGTGAGATGCTATCATTCTATGACTAAGTGGCTAGTCTGTGGTCAATAGTGTATTATTCCCCAGGGTCATGACCACCCATCCTGGACAGTGGTTTTATGGATTCAATTATATTGGTTGAAGCTTTCTGGCTTGAGCAGCAATGATATGTCAAAAGGAATGCCTCAGGAGACTCTTGAGTAGGGAAGGACTGAAAACTTCATGGGTTAAGTTGATCTGGGGTTCAGATCATTGAGCTTTGGGGCCATAAGTGGAAATTGGGATCTGGAGCAAAAACAGGGCCAAAACCCAGCATCAAAACCATACATGAGGCAGGTGATGAGGGAGGCAAGGTCTAGAATCAAGTAGCAGAAGTCTGATGCTGAGGCAAACAATAGGAGGTCAGGTATGGCAGAGTTTTCTCCATTTGATGTAATTAAAATTCTAAAGTTTTAATGCCCAAGCAGGAATGACGGGTCTGTTTTCCAGCTTCCTCCGAATTTGTTTTGACTGAGGAACTTCTTGTGTTTGCCTTTATTGTTTTCCATAGCAATGGTCTCTGCTAAACAGCGGGGGCTGAGTGTGGTTGCTTGTCTAATACAAGCCTTACAGATACTGAGGCTCCTTAAGAGTCTACCCAATATGGCAAACTTTTAATAAACTTTGCTTTTCTTTGGCTGAGAGAAGACGAGTCAAATTCATTTAGCAAGACCCAGTGTTTTGGTATTTATGGTTTCCATACTTACAGGGGTCAATTTGCTATATTGAATTGCTTGCCTTCTCAATAAGGGTAGGTGGTGAGGGAGGAAGAGAGAGAATGTCGAACTCAAAGTTTTAAAAACAAATGTTAAACATTTTTTTACATGCAACTTGGAAATAAAGATATACAGGCAGTGGCGTATAGAGATCTATCTTACCCTACAGGAAAATAGAAGGGAAGGGAATAAGAGAATGGGTAGGGGGATAGAAGGGAGGGCAGATTGGGAGAAGGGATAGTCAGTATGCTTGCCATCTTGGGGTGGGGAGAGGGAAGAGACGGAGAGGAAATTTGGAACTCAAAATCTTGTGGAAGTGAATGTTGAAAACTAAAAATTAATTAATTAAGAAGGAAGAGCAAAAATAAATAATAAATTGTTCTCCTAGTTCTGTTAAAAAGAAAGAAAAGAAAAGAAAACAGATTGTGCCTATGGGGATAAGCAGCTTGGAGTAGGGAAGGTTCCATAAGAATCTCAGCTTAAGTGATCATCTCAGATTCAAGGACTTCCACCTTATAATATCATGAATGATATCTTTAATATGTTTCTCTTGTGTTGCATCACAAAAATTTTCAATGATATGAACAGTATTGTCACTTTACTATAGCTTTTTGATCCTTTAATAAATACTTTTGGAATTCAAAGGCTAATCCACTTGTTACTTTGGATATCAGAAAACTTAGGAGTTAATAAGTCAAGACACTGAATGTGTTAAAATAGCCACTATCCTAGATTATTCAGTTCACTCACTCATCTTATTAATATGAACAAAAGAAGTTGTTCATATTATCTTTGATAATCCTGGTTCCTTCAGCTTTTTCTCATCCTTTGGCCCTATGTTTAACCCTTGGACCTATTAGATACTGTTTATATATATCCTCATTAAGTTTTTTTAAGTTTTTCACATCTCAAATTATAGAGTGCCATATGGACAGGTTCAACTAATGCTAAATCTGTGTGACAATCACTCCATAATTGGTATCAAATCCATATTAATACATTATATACACAGATATCCTGTGACAAATCCTTTGACACCAACTCAGAGAGCTCCACTTGCCTTCAAGTCCAATTTTCAAGAAAAAAATAAAGGGGGAATACCCCTTTACTTTACTTCTTAGTCCTGGATTCTCCCTGCCCACCAATATTCCATAGCCTTTCTATTCTCCTTCACACCTTCTTTCTTCAAAGGTCCCTCCTATGCTTCTGCCAGTCTCCATGGAAGCCTTGGCATGTTTCTCTGAACAAGGGATGATATAAGATGTTGTTTCTGGAATTAAACACATACTTTTATAAAAATTAATATTGCTTTTTTTTGTTTTTTGGTCTTTTTGATGGGGGGGAAGATAGGGCAATCGAGGTTAAGTGACTTGCCCAAGGTCACACAACTAGTAAGTGTTACGTGTCTGAGGCTGGATTTGAACTCAGGTCCTCCTGACTCCAGGGCCAGTGCTCTACTCACTGCACCACCTAGCTGCCCCTGGTTTTTTTTTGGAGGGGGTTGTTTTACATTTATAAAAAATTAATATTAAAAAGAACTATTCATTTTGCCCCTTCAGCCTTCCATCATAGGTAGCTATATCCCCAGAGCCTTGGTTTTGATGCCCAGATCTTAGATGGAAGTCTATCTCTCCCACATCATAATTACTTACATTTTTATAAGGCCCATAAATACTTTTAGGATTATTTCAGTACTATGCATGTGGTGCCAGAAAATTAAGGTAGGAAAGCATTTTGGGTATGTCTTTGTATTTGCATTTTATACATATATTTGTATATATGTGTGTTAATATTGGACTCTGAGTGTCTATTAACAATAATAATATCTGTTTAGTACTTTAAGGTTTGAAAAGTACTTTACATATGCCATCTCGTTTGAGCCTCATAAGAACCCTGTGAGGTAGGTATTAATTTTATCTGCATTTTAAATAAGAAGAAACTGAGGTTCATAGCAGTTAAATCACTTGCCCAGGTTCTCAGAAATAGCTGTTTTCCTGACTCCAGATATAGTATTCATTACCACACACTACTCCTAAGAATGTGCACGGAGGTCAGAATGTGAGAACTTGAGAGTGTGTGTGTGTGTGTGTGTGTGTGTGTGTGTGTGTGTGTGTAAGAAAGAGAGAGAGAGAGAGAGAGAGAGAGAAAGAGAGAGATGTATATATTTGGGTCTTTATTTCTTGGACATGAGTGGAGCTGAGGTTTATAAAACTATAGCAACTCAGGGGAAGAGGTAGTAATTCTACTCTCAGATGGTCCTAATTGTTTTGAAGTTTTTCCTTACATTGAAACAAAGTCTGCCTTTTGGCTGGTGCCCTGGCATAAAAATAAAGGCTAATTCTCTGTTCCTTTCCCCATGTATTATACCCTACTTCTTTCCCTCTCTTTCTTGGTCTTCCTCTAGTTCTCTTCTACTCAATCAACAAGCTTTTAATAAGTGCATATACTATCTGCTAGGTGCTGAGGTTACAAATACAAAAACATGAAAGGGAAGAGAAAGACATAGCATATAACTAAATATGTGTATAAAACAAGATTATTTAAGGAGAGAGGAAGCACTAAAAATTGTGGGGCAGGAGCCGGTGACTTCAAAAGGCTATATGGGAGAGGTGGTTGCTTAGCTGGGAACTATCCATGGTACTACTTTGGTGTGGACAGTAGGTGATTATTACTCTTAGTTAAGGGAGTTTAGCAACTCCCACATACTTGATTTTGCTTAACTGATTAATGCTTCTACGATTGCCACCAAATTGGGATATATAGAATCAATGCCTTTCACCTAAAAATAGAATTATATTCAAAGACAATAGTCAAGAAAGACAATATAATAAATATATACATACATACATACACAAACACACAGACATAAACTACTGCCCAAATTCATTTTAGAATTAAAAACCAATATTTTGCTGATTCAATTCAATTCAACAAACATTTAGGGTTAGGGTGGTTAGGTTCCCTTGCTGGTTGGCTATGTGGAGAAACAAAGCCAAAAACGAAAGCAAGCCCCTCTATGCTCACTTGGAACATTCTCTATCATTTCAGTTGAATGTAAACTTCTTGACAGCAGGGATATATTTTTGTTTTTCATCATTGCAACCCTCAGCATTTAACACATTATTTAGCACATAGTAGTCAGTAGCTACTAAATTGAAGTTTAATATTAAATGGAAAGTTATTTTCATCTTTATCAGCATAAAAACTAGGCTAAGCTTAGGCAATCTGATATAATGGAAATCATGTGGCTAAATCCTCCTTGAAATTTCCTTTTTTGGTATACTAAGAAAATCTGTGCAGAAAACTATTGTCCAAAATAAAGCTTGCTTGAGAAAGGAAGGAAATTGAGACATTTCATGAGATAGGAGAGTTATTAGAATTATGCTTTTGAAAACTATTCTTCTTAATATCTAGAATTTTATAAATAAAATGATGCATAACTATGAAAATTTTCAACCCTCTAGGAGTTTGTTCTGATCACAAAATTCAGCCTATCTTGGTAGGATTTTTACAATAAAAATCACAATATACAAATTCAAATAATGCATGTGTTCGAAGGTCACTGTTAATATCATCCACCAGTCAGAAAATGTGACAGAAAAACAGAAGTTAGATCAAGATCTTGTTGCCTTGTTTCTATGCAGAAATTACCCTTTGTTTTTGTAGTCATCAAAATCACTTGTAGGAATTGATTTTTTTCCTATTTGCATAGCTCCAAATCTTTGCTGTCAGACACCTTTGCTCAAAACAAGCCAGGCCATCTGATATTTGGTCTGCCAGCTATAGAATTCCCTTTTGGCAGATATATTTCTCAGAATTCTACAGCTGTGCTACATTTCCTGGAGTTTTTTTTTTTTAGAATATTCTTAGGGCTTTCCTTCCTAGTGTAGTCTATCTAGCATCAATTAATTTTGTTGTTGTTGTTATTGTTGTAAGAAATTGGTGTTTATTTTCCTTCAGCATATATAAGCACTAGTAAAAAACATATGGGATAAAGCTTAGTTCTTACTCACTCCATGACCTAAGCAGTAGGAGCTGCAGACCAGTTTTCAGTAGCAGACTGAATGTTCCAGTCATTAGGGAATTGCTGAATGGGCACAGATGGCAATTAAATTCCTTCAGACTAATCTGCAACCTCAGATGGAATAATAGTGAGTTCTAGAACTGAGGCAGTTCATCCACCTTGAAACTCCTCCTTTGCCCCTACCTTTTCAGCTACTGCCTTCTCCTCCTTTTCATTCTCCTCTGGATTCCCACAGATGTAAAGATCTGGCATGATCTCTCATGGCTGCTCATAGGAGATAGCAACATACATATCTATCACATTAGTCCCACTGAGTAATCTCCTTTATTAGTACATGTAATAATAATGTCCGCATATCAAAGAGGGAATTCTGTATTCCATAATGCTTAGAATATTTGAGAGGTTGGGAGATACAAGAGGATTTCATCATAAACTGGTGGTGATTAACTCTAGCATCAGTAACCACCAAGAGGCAAGACTCCCAGAAAGCTACCTGAATCTGGTTAGTTATGGTGTCATATGGCAAATGTCAGCAATAGGTGTAATAAATTGTAAAAAACCAAAAAAAACAAAACAAAAAAAAAGAGCTTACTATACACTATTCCTGGATTAGAAGCTACTCATTTTAGTTGGATTTTCAACAGCAACAACAGTGCAAGATCCTCTAAGAAGCATTTCCCAAGTTCTTTTCAGATTTGTGATGTACATAGTTTCCGGATCTACTGTTCCATTTGGAAGTCCAAATTGGTTGTACCAGTACAGGTTACTGCAGCTAGGAATTTGAGGGCATATTTCTCCTTCATCTTCAAGACATCTAAGGATTGGGATATTGTGAGATGCTATTTAAAGTTACAATGGAAACTAAATACAATGTCTTTCTAGAATTCTATTCTCTGTGGTACAAAAAACACATTGTTTTTAGTACTGTCGTCATCCATCCTCTTCACAAAGTCCTACTGAGTGTAAAGGTTTTGGAACTTCATTGCTGTGTTCACGGACTTGCTGAAATTGCAGACTTGATTAGAATGATCCTGCTTTGCCATATGGATTATGCCAATAGGTAAAGGATGCACAGAAATCAATATTACTATTAAATTAATGTGCTGGTATTTTATTCTCCAAAATAATATTCTTCCAACCCAGATTCCCCCATCCTCTGATACCTCACCATTATGTAGGAGGTGACCCAGAATTCTAGAAGGCCATGCTAAGTGTTAGTTCCTGCTCCAAGGTAGAAAGGCTTCTATCTATGAACCTATGCAACATACATACAT